>CM065378.1:600000-712500 GCA_033060915.1 Euryodendron excelsum | reverse complement strand
ATCGAATTTTTTTGAGTCTTCATGCCACGTATGAGGGTTGCTTAAAGACTTTCTGATGTGAACGCTTTGAATTTATGTTCCCTAATCAATCAAGAATAGTCAAGATTTCACCATGGTACTTTTCTTGTTAAATCTTTCGGTTCAAAAGCACGAGTGTTTGTTTCTTGAACTGAGATAAAAAGGATACTTTTAGAAATTGTCAAATTTTTAATCAATTGAATCATTCCTTACTAAGGTCTTTTATTACCAACAATCTTTTGGTTTCTCTTGTTTTAGTTAGCTAACCATTCTTTGCCCCAAACTACTTTCTTTTTATTTTATTAGAGTATTTTCTTGAGGGTTTTTGCATCAAGATAAGTTTTTCTAAATACGCTGACCCTCTTCTTCATGGATCGATCTCAAACTTCACGGAGTTATTACTGTATTGTGGTCATGCACTTGCAGTTTATCGCATGTTTTTTGAGCGATCATGAATCAAAATAAAAAAACTATATGCACGTGTTTATTAATTATATTAAAATTAAGAGTATAAGAACTTATAATAATCATGAGACATTAATTGTTTTATAGAGTCAATATTGAAACAATTATCTTAACACGCTTGTTCAATACATACAAAGTGTACTAATACAAGGAGTTGGAACTCTACGGTTTGCTATAGTCAAGACAGACCTATTAAAATCTTGTGTTATAGTCTTACTGATAGTGTGTCTAGTTCTATCTAAGATTGTGACTGATAAACTTATATTCCATAAGAACCGATGATCTAATGTTCCGTGTATAAGCCGTACTCTACATAACATATCATTTACTATATAGAATAAAATACACATGTGCGTAATTATTAAATGAATAATGCAAGGTAAACATTGCTCACAGATTCTCATTAACATAGAATAACTAATTTATTAATAAATACTAAAGTCATTACACAAAGCATGTCTTTTAGTATAAATCTCTAATACTTATGCCCGTCCTTCTCCATTTTTAATAATTTTCATTATAAATAGAATATGCTTTTTAAATACAATACTTTTTAGAAAGATAATAGAAATAATAGTTAATGTATCATCTAAGAGGAAACAGAACAGAAGCAAACATATATGTGTCCGTTGGAGTATGGAATAGACACACACAACTAACATGGTACAAAAATGTTGCTTAGGACCTCACGAAGACTTGTTTCATATGGGTATCCAAGATGACTTGAGATTATAATCCATCTCGCAAGAGAGCCTGAGATAGGCATATGATAAAATATGAACTTTACTTCAAAATCATAAACATATATCATTTAACATCCATAGTGTTAATGTACCTATAATATGAACACTTCATGGTCAAGGCATATTAAATTAGTATGAACACTTCATGGTCAAGGCATATTAGGTATTTGTTAGGCATGTTTGTTAGGCATATTAGGCATGTTGCCATCTTTGTTTCATGGCAGATTTCTCTTTTCTTTCCCTATAAATATAAGTCTATTCTTCATTATAAATCACTACATCTTGTACAAAAGATTACATCTAATACAATTCTTTCTCTCATCTTCTCTTTCTCTATTTTCTCTACCATTCTAACATGGTATCAGAGTTATAAGATCTGGTGATCTTTCTCTCACTCTGCCTCTATTCCAGCCAACCTCCATTGTCTTTTTTCTACATCAAAATCCAGCTTTTCTGCTATTTTCTGTGTTTCTGTCGAAATTAATATTGCCTGAATATCACTTTTGATCACATCATTACCTTCGTCTCAACGAATAGAGTCCATCCATATAAAACCCGTTCCCAAAATCCTTGTCACGCGCCCACATGCGCCACCTGAAGTTTGGTGCGTTATCTCACGCGCAGCCCCTTTTATCATGCACCTTCACACGCTGCCAGCACTGTTTCACACGCTCACGCGCTCTCACGCGAGATTACACGTGCGCGCGTTGACGCCAACCTGCTGATGCCAGCCCTAATTCACCTGACCGCGGTCTGGTTTCTGACTCCGGTTCATCTGAACCAATTCAGCTCGGCTTTTCACTTCCTTTGACCGGTTCAAGCTCTTTTTGGCCATTTTCAAGCCGGTTCAGACCGGTTCCCACCTATTTTGGGCCCCCTGAATCTAATTCTTCCCTCAGTTTGATCTAATTCTGCCTCTTCTCTACTGTTTCTTTTGTATTGGAAACCTTTGAACCTCAATATCTTCCTTTTAATTCTGTTGTTCAAAGTCATTGTACTATGGAACGTTCTGAGGTGTCCCGACCTATTGTTCTCATTCTAGAAGGTCCTAATTATATTCCTTGGTCCCAAGCTATGTCTAGTTTTCTTAGAGGAAGAAAACTTTGGTATTATGTTACTGGCGATATTGAAGCTCCTATCAAAAGTGATACTGAACCATCTACAACATACAATGAACGTCTTGAGGAATGGGACAATAAGAATCATCAAATTATCATTTGGTTTTGAAATACGTCCATTCCTTCGATAAGTCTCCAATTCGGACGCTTTGATACTGCTCATTCTATCTGGGACTTCCTGACCCAACGCTACAGTACTACTGATCTTGCTCATCAGTACCAACTCTTAAGTTCTCTGCATCATCTCAAACAAAAATCTGGTCAGTCTATCAATGTCTTTCTATCACAGATGTATACTCTCTGGGACCAATTGACTCCGTCTGAGCCCACTTGGACCTGTCCTGATGACGCTGCTCACTTTACTCTCTACCGAGATCAGCAGCGCCTCATTATGTTCCTTATGGCTCTCACTGATGTCTTTAAGCCTGTTCATGCCTTTCTTCTGCATTGATCTCCTTTTCCTTCCTTGGAACAGGCTATTTCTGAGCTCCTATCCGAAGAGACTCATCTTGGTCTCTTTCGATCATCACCTACAGATGCAGTTCTTGCCACCTCTAATTCTCGATTTAGAGGTTCATCTGCTTCAGGTGGTTCTCGCAACTCCTCTCTTGAATTTACTGGGACATCTTTCACTCCGCCCTCTCAAAACGATGAATGTACATTTTCCCATGCTACTAATCATCGTCTCTTTACTTGTCCTGTTCGAATCTGCCAACATTATCATCGGCGTGGCCCTGGTCACTATCGTAGTGACTGTCCTAAAAATCCTAATCGCTAAGACTTTCGCCCTAAGGCTGCAGCTGCCACTGCTACGGATTCTAATGTTCCTTCTTCCTCCTCGATGGTTAGTCTCAGTGATCTTTCTACACTCTTTCAGCAGTTCATGACTACCTCTGGTAATCCACCCTCTACTGCTCTGTCTGCCACTTCAGGTATTTCTGCGTGGTTCTTTGATTCTAGGTGTAGCAATCATATGACTTTTGACTTGTTTGTTTTTTTTCTTCTAAATCCTCTATATCTGCTCTTCCTGTCATTTATACTGCTGATGGCTCACCTATGACTATTGATTACATTGGTTCTGTCTCCACTTCCAACCTTGCACTTCCTCAAACTTATTATATCCCTAAACTCACATTGAATCTTATCTCTGTCGGCCAATTAAGCGATCTTGGCCTTACTGTCCTTTTCTCCTCTACTGGTTGTGTTGTGCAGGATCCAAAGATGGGACAAACTCTTGGGATAGGCCGTAAATACGGTCGACTGTTTCAGCTCCTTCACCTTCATCTGCCCACTCAGACTGCTGTTGTTACCATTACTGTTGCTTCATCTGCTCCCAACTCCTCTCTTGATATCTGGCATTCTCGTTTAGGTCATGTTTCTATAGGTCGTTTACGTCTTCTTTGGTCTCAAGGTGTTTTAGGCTCTGTCCCTAATACACACCTTGACTGTCAATCTTGTCAACTTGCTAAGCAACCGACTTTATCTTTTAATAACAGTACTTTTCTTTCTTTAGCTCCTTTTGATTTAGTCCACTCTGATGTTTGGGATCCTTCCCCCACTTCTACTATAAGATGATCCAAGTATTTTGTTATATTTGTTGATGATTTCTCTCGTTATACTTGGATTTATCTATTGCAAAATCGATCTCAATTTCAACAAACTTATTATGATTTTGCTCGAATGGTCAAAACACAATTTTCTCATGACATTAAGATCTTTCGGTTTGACAATGGTCAAGAATATTGTGACAACTCTTTTCTTGCCTTTCTCCGTGAGCATGGAACCATCCCTCATCGTTCTTATCCTGGTACGTCACAACAAAATGGTCGTGCTGAACGCAAACATCGTCATCTCCTTGATACAATCCGTGCTCTTTTTATCTCTGCCTCTTGTCCTGAACAGTTTTGGGGTGAAGCTGCTCTTACTGCTGCTTACACTATTAACCGTGTTCCTTCAGCTCCTCTCGGTAATCTCACTCCTTATGAGCGTATATATGGTACTCCTCCTGATTATCATTCTCTTCGTGTTTTTGGATGTGCATGCTTTGTCTTACTTCAGCCTCATGAGCGTTCCAAGTTGGAGCCTCGCGCTCGTCTCTACTGCTTCTTAGGCTACGGGATTGAGCACAAAGGTTATCGTTGTTGGGATCCTTTGTGTAAACGTCTTCGTGTCTCTCGTCATGTTGTCTTTTGGGAACATAAAACATTTTCCTCCTTATCTTCTTTTCATTTATCTTCTTCTTCCACTCTTTACTTCACTGATCCAACTATTGAGCTCTTTCCTAAGGATGCTGATGTCACACCTACTGTGCGGCCTATTACAGTCTATCCCGAGAAGTCCCCGCCTGCTGATCCTGCTCCTCCTGCTAGCTCTTCCTTGTCTGATCCATCTATGCCCTCTTCATCCACTGAGCCCACCGTTAGGCGTTCTACTTGGGTAAGGGAGACTCCTACTTACCTTTGTGATTGTCATTGTTTCTCTACTATTCTTGCTCATCACGAGCCTTGCTCCTATCGCGAGGCCAGTTCTAACCCTCTTTAGCAACAAGTTATGGATGATGAATTACAAGCTCTTACCAAGACTCACACTTGGAACTTGGTTGAGCTTCCTCCTGGTAAATCTGTGATTGGCTGTAAATGGGTCTATAAGATCAAAACTCGTTTTGATGGTTCTGTGGAACTTTACAAAGCTCGTTTAGTTGCCAAAGGTTTCACTCAAGAATATGGCATTGACTATGAGGAGACCTTTGCTCCTGTTACTCGTCTCACTTCTGTTTGGAGTCTCATTACTGTTACTACTGTTCGACAGTGGCCCTTGTATCAGATGGATGTCAAAAATGCCTTTCTCAATGGCGATCTCTCTAAAGAAGTCTATATGCAACCTCCTCCTGATTTTTCTCACTCTCCACATCAGGTCTGCAAACTTCGTCGTGCTCTATATGGTCTTAAACAAGCTCCTCGTGCCTGGTATGCCAAATTCAGTTCTACTATTAGTGAACTTGGTTTCTCCTCTAGTGCTTATGATTCTGCTCTCTTTGTTCGCAAAACTACACATGGCACTGTTCTCCTACTACTCTATGTGGATGATATGATTCTCACTGGAGATGACATACATGGTATTTCTGAGCTCAAGGTATTTCTTAGCAAACATTTTGAGATGAAAGATCTTGGTCCTCTCAGTTACTTTCTTGGTTTTGAGATATTTTCTGCTTCTACTGGTTACTCTCTCTCTCAAGTCAAGTATGCCTCAGATCTTCTTGCTCGTGCTGATCTCACTGATAGGAAGACTGCTTCCACACCTTTGGAAGCTAATGTGAAACTTACTCCTCTAGATGATGAACTTCTAACTAATCCTACTCTCCATCGGCAACTTGTTGGCAGTCTTGTCTATCTTACTGTTACTCGTCCTGACATTGCCCATGCTGTTCACCTCGTCAGTCAATTTCTGTCATCACCTCGCTCTACTCACTATGCTGCAGTTCTTCGCATTCTACTTTATGTTAAGGGCACTCTCTTCCATGGTCTGCATTACTCTCGTCACTCCTCTTTACAGCTCCATGCTTATTCTGATGCTGATTGAGCTGGTGATCCTACTGATCGTTGTTCTACCACAGGATTTTGCTTCTTCCTTGGCGATTCTCTAATTTCTTGGCATAGTAAGAAGCAGACTCTTACCGCTCGTTCTAGCACTGAGGCCGAGTATCGTGTTCTGGCTGATACTACTCAAGAACTTCTCTGGCTTCGGTGGTTGCTTCAAGACATGGGTGTCTCTCATTCTGGTGCGACTGTTCTCCATTGTGACAATCGCAGTGCAATTATGAACGCTCATAATGATGTGTGTCATGATCGGACTAAGTACATTGAAATTTATTGTCATTTCATTCGTCAACATGTCCTGTGTGGCACAGTTCATCTTCTCTTTGTGACTTCTGCTAATCAAACTGCTGACATCCTCACCAAAACTCATCCCCCAAGACGATTTCATGATCTGATTATCAAACTCAATTTGGTCTCCACCTTACCACCTTGAGTTTGCGGGGGACTATTAATGTACCTATAATATGAACACTTCATGGTCAAGGCATATTAGGTTAATATGAACACTTCATGGTTAAGGCATATTAGGTATTTGTTAGGCATGTTTGTTAGGCATATTAGGCATGTTGCCATCTTTATTTCATGGCAGATTTATCTTTTCTTCCCCTATAAATATAGGTCTATTCTTCATTCTAAATCACTACATCTTGTACAAAAGATTACATCTAATACAATTCTTTCTCTCATCCTTTCCTTCTCTATTTTCTCTACCATTCTAACACATAGCATGCCTTGAAAACATTTAACATTTAAACATATTTATCAATAAGTATATAATGATTTGGAGATACATTGTAAATCAACCTTATCAAGAAAAACATGCTTACTATAAAAATCACGTTGAAAATGCAACTCCAGAAGTTTAGTCATCACCCTGAGCTATTAAAGGCTTAGATAATACTTAATTCCTTTGATTCAGTGACTTTATAGCCTTAGTAAGCCTTTAAACACTTGTTTATCAATGATCTTACACCAATTAAACATTGTATTGAAGTTATACACTAAATTAAAACCTAAAAAAGTGTCTAATATTTAAAATTGCAGGGTAGCTGGCTATAGCGCTATTATTGGACGCCTTGTAGCACTCTCCCCTGAAATTTTGTAATTGTTGAAAATCTTCTTGTGCTATAGCAGCTTATAGCACGCTCATCTGAAGTGCTACAGGTGATGAAAATCTTATAACGCGCTATAGCGAGCTTATAACATGCTATGTACCATACTCATTTGAAGCTTCATAGGTAATGGAAATCCAGTAGCACGTTCTAACGAGCTCATACCAAGGTATATAGCAGTTCCTTTAAAGTACAAGTAATGAAAGTCCTGCAGTGCGCTATAGAAAATTCATAACACGTATATAACACATTCCTTTGAAATTCTACAGGTAGCGAAAATCTTGCAGCGTGCTACAGCGAGCTCATAACACACTCCTCAAAAAAACTTTAGAACACAATTCGAAATTAGGTGTTTGGGTAATTTTAACCTTGTCCAATGCAAAAATAAAATTTTAAGGTCCAAATCTTAGTTCTACGATATCAAACATGATCTCAAATATTAAAACAAAATTATTTACCCATATTCTCTTTAAATCGAGTTCATGAATCTACCAAAAATGAATTTCTCCGTCTCTAACTTAGGGTCTCAAGTTCTTGAATCCAGTTCTTTCAATTTTTTGAAATATGAAAAGGTCTAAAAACACGCATGATTTTAGATTCTGTACCTTCTCTTAAACTGTTGTAAGGTGTCATCCTTACATCCTAGTACATGGCTTATTAATTAAGTGTAATAAAGAGCTAATTAATCAAGGTTAGGACTAATTAAGCTCCACTTTGAGCTAACCATGCTTAAGTTTAATGAACTACAATTAGTCTAATTGATCATACTTGGCCCTAACTAATAATAATTAAAATTTACAAAATACTTTTAGAATGTAATTAACATTAAATAGAGTTGATTAAACTCCTCAATTAGTTCATTTTGTTATAACCAAGGCACAAAACTTAAGCCTCTAGTCAATTACAAGAAATCTCTAGTTAAAAGCATAATTTTTTTTTTCAAATTTCATTCAATTTGAACAATCTAAAGCTACACATAAAGTATAGGCTTTACTTAATTAAACACGTAATGTAATGTAATATATTCAATAAAATACGAGACTTTGAGGTGTTATAGGGAGATTGTGGGGTGTCTCTACACAATCTAGTCATTCTCTATTTCCTATCATGCATGCAATGCAATGACACTTGTGTTGCAAATGTAAGCCAAAAAATGGGTTGGTGTGACACATATCCCTCTACTAAGTGAGGAGTGTGTCCCTCTTAGTGAGGCGACACTCCATCATGCAACCATGTGCGGTCTTCATGCTACTAATAAATCGAGATCACATTTGATTAAGCATAGTTAAGATTACTAATTTTATTACACTCAACGCAATTAACCTAAACTTCTCTGGAGTTACTTCAAACCCATTCAGAAACTCACTCGAGGTTATTTTTCATTCGTGCCTTAGCACAAACTACGATTGATATCATTCTCGTCAAATGAGATATGAAATTTTTTTTGGAAAACCTAGGTGCCATGACCACGTCCTTCAAGTGGACATCACATCCTTCAAAATGGGCACCTTTCAAAAATATTTCGATCAAACTTTTTCAAAACTCACTTCTCAAAATTATTTGTGCATTTGCGCGAACTACGAATAGCCCGATTTTCGTTATATGAGATACGTAAATAATTTAGAAAAACCAAAGTGCAGTGATCACATCCATCAAATGGATACTTTTTTTTTTCTTTCAAATTCCTTTGTCCAAATCAAGACTGTTAAATCCTTTTTCTAAAATTCTATTCAAACTTTTCGTTTTTAATTTCATTTTCTATAATATTTTTTTTCAAAAATGCATCATGCATCATTCATCTTAAAAGTGATATCTAAAACCCTATTTTTAAAATATAGGAGTGAATATTAGTAATTGAAAATTTGTGAGTAGACCAAGGGTGTAGAGACATGTAGGTATCTATATGCATTGGGCATGGTAAGGTAGAGATCTTTTGATACCTTCCCTATACGTAACTATAGACCTCTAGTGCGCAAACCAATCCGGAGTCACGTTTTCAAAAGGGGTTTAAAACATTTTCACAATGTTGCTAAAACCCTTATTTCTAAAATGTTCTCTAGAAGGCATTTCAAAAAAATCGTTTTCAAAAATTTAAGTTTGCTCTTCGGATCATAGTTACTTTTAGGTGGCCTAACACACCCTATTTATTTTAGGCGGTGATTTTGAAATTTTTCTCAAAAGCCCTTATAAAAATCAAATTTCAAATATTAAACCTCATTGCACTTGTCCTTTTTTTTTTTATTTTTTATAAAGAATGAGTTCTATCATAGAGGTATTGGGTTTTACCGAGCTAAGAGATGCTCGAGTAAAAATCGGGGCACAACAATTACCGACACCGCTGGGCACTACTTAGAGGGTTAGACCATTGTCCTATCTTTCTACCCTCCACTCCCCTTTGGTTATTTATAATCCACTCTAACTTTTCAAATTTTCAAAATCAAACATTCTTTTGGTAAAAAATTTCAACATATTTTTAAAAAATGTCGTCACTTGCACCATCATATATATTCAGGCTCTTGCATTGATATATGTTTACCTTGAGTTTTTCAAAAGGTGTTTAACTCTTTATCTTCTTTTGAAGTTGAACGTCAAGTTCACATTTGTTTTGTGCTACATGGATGCTTTATCTGCTATGAATGGATGAATGCTACATAATGTGTGAAATGTGTGGATGAGTTCTTTCTTCCCTTACAAATTGGGGCGCGATAGGATGGTTGTAGTTTAATTTGGTGTCTTACTTAGCTCAATGTTTTTTCAGTTCAAACTTTTACAACTAAACACCTTAAAATTAGTCAATTTGAAATGGATTCATTTTTAATGGACCTTCCAAACACTACTCAATTTTGAATTAACTCATTCATAAATTGCAAATTTTAAATTTGTTAATTCAAAATGAAGCCTTTTATAAAATAAGACAATTTGTGCAACTAAATAGGCCCTCAGGTATTAGCTGAATCTATCAACAAATCAATCTAATAATGTAACCCAAAAAAACCATGTGAAATAAGTGTTACTTGGATTTTCTTTTAAAGTCTTAAATCATATGTTGGTCATAATACTTGTGAAAGTATGTATGAACACAGTATAACTTATGAAATTATTGAATTATCATAGGGAATAAACCTACATTTTATGGAAAAAAATATATCATTAGCCATAGTAAAATTTTAAATTTAAAACATAAAAATAATCATTATGTGTAAATGTGCAAAATATGAAATGAAGCATACCAATAATCTTCAATCGTAACAAATATTATGAAGTTTTTGTTTGCACAAAACTCCCGTTATAAAGTCATTTTTTATCTAAAAAATCAGAAAATAAAATGAAAACCAATGTAACCATTCAAACTTACGAAAAGTTCAAAGAAAATAAGCATGAAGAGAAAAATATACAAAAGTAATGTAGTAAAGCGCACTCGCAACACAATATAGTATGAAACTTCTGTGTTAATAAGATTGTTTTTTTCCGAACAGTAGGAGAAA
The DNA here is from genome assembly GCA_033060915.1 of Euryodendron excelsum. NCBI lineage: Eukaryota > Viridiplantae > Streptophyta > Magnoliopsida > Ericales > Pentaphylacaceae > Euryodendron > Euryodendron excelsum. The sequence goes on along the minus strand of CM065378.1, from coordinate 701,963 downwards.
ATAAAAAGATTCATACAAGAATGTAGAATAGTTGTGCAGTAACATGAGAACGTACAAAAAAAAAAAGAAAAGAAAATATGTACACACAAAACCTATGTGGTGAAACTTACCGGCAATATTCTATTTTATGAAATTCTTATTCCAGTTAAAATATTTTCTTCAAACCGTGAAAATAATAAGAAAAGAAAATCATGACGGTAGATCAGGTGTGCATTGGTTAAAATATATTTTTAATTTTTTTTCTTTGTTCAATTGATAAGAATATTAGGCAATATTCTAAAATTTTTCATTGGAAATGGGAGACAAAGAGAGATGGTAGAAAAAAATAACATGAAAGTCTAAATAATGGTAAGAAAGAAAATATGTAATAATATTATTTTATACTAGAACGTATTAAAAGGGAACTTTATATTTATGAAATTAATTCAAACATATCAGAAGTAATGTGTAATTAATATGAAAGTATATGTGTTGGTGTAATAGTAAAAGTTTACAATAGCAAATTTATTGATTAGTTTGAATGTCACAAGTGTATATTAACTTATGCGTTATATCTTACATTAGACAAAAATCTTTAAGGTGTTCAAATATAAATTTTCTAATGAAGAGAGTACTTTGAGGAAATAAATAAAAAAATTTGTAAATTAGACCAAAATCAAAGGCTCGTGAATGAAAATAATTTATGCATTTGTTAATTTGAATAAAGATTTTAAAATCAGGATCTCTCTTTATATCTAAAAATATAAGTAAAATTTTTGAGGAGTTTAAATAACATTTCCCGAAGGAAAGCAAGTGCAACTTGAGGCTATATCATAAATTTCAAATATAAAAGATTTTATGGTTGAAATGGAATACATCATTATACTTGAAAACAGTAAGGTAAAAATTTATAAATTTTATTTTCTACCAGCTAGTATCATAACACATGTAATTTTTATATTTCAAAAGTAAAAAAAAAAGTTAAAAGTTTCAACTCCAATAGCCTTATAACCAATTGCTATGATAATATACAATGTAGATATATATCTGTGTATATATATATTCATGTAAATTTTACAAAAAGATAAAAAGTCAAATATGATTTTGAGTCAGTAACTAAATTCACAACTTTCACTTTTTGCAATGTCTAACTCGTTATAATTAGTTAGTTTTTTTGTTTGGTTTTGCAAATAAAAAAGAAAGAAAAATGAGAAGAGAAATAAATTTTCAATTGTTTTATTTCAAAGAAAATAATAGTGGGGTAACTATTGTTTCAAAAAATAAAAAGTGTGAATGTAAATAACTTTTCATCTTTAATATTTTCCGTTTCCAATTAAATTGAAAAAAATCAATGATTAATTAGTAATAAATTTCAGTCGTTATTCCTGTTAAGTTATGAGAAGTAGTACTTTATTACATCAACATTAAATTGTTGCAAATAAAGAGATTTTTCAAATAGCCTCCGTTTGATTTGAAGCAAAATGTTTTACACCAAAAAAAAAAAATTTTATGTAAAAAATTTTACTTAAAAAAATTATTTCCTTTTCATTCTTCGGTGTTTGATAGAGTCCATAACTAAGTAAGAGAGGGTACATATAAAAACCAAATCACCAAATCAAGCGCAATCAGATCAATACTAGACAACACGCTATCTTACTTTTCCACTTCTAGTAGTGCACGCAATCGCCCATTGTTCCTCTGTAACTATCATTCAAAAATTTTCAACAATCTCAATAGACCAATTATTTTCTCCACCTTCCCCTACTCCAAGAAAGTAGTAGATAAAAACAGAGCAAGCAAATGAGGGACATGAACTGCTAAGCAATCCCTTCCACACTTAGACACACACACACACACACACACTCTCTCTCTCTCTCTCTCTCTCTCGCAATCAAATATGGTAATCACTTATACCCTTCAATGGAACACATGAGAACTATGGAAATCAAGAGATGTGGGATTTTATAACTACAATGGAGAATAAAGAAGAGGAATGGTTTGGAGTGAATGCGATTGAGATGCGCAATCTGAAAGTAACACAATAGAAATGCAAGAGATTAAGAATATGCTATTCACGTTCTACACCCTTTATGCTCTCAAGAGTTGTAGAGCGAAGCGTTGAAGACAGAACCCAAAATTGACTTACTAATTTTAAATCAGTAAGTTATTTTTGGGGTTTGGGACCAAAAATAATTTTTAACAAAAATATTTTACTTACTTTTAATCCATTCAAATAGAGGAAAGTGTGAAAAATATTTTTGGAGAAAATATTTTACATCAAATAAAGCGGAGCCATAATAAAATTTGATAAATATGAGTATTGGCCATAGTTATCGAAAAACTCATTTTAAAGGGATAATGCGTTTTTTTAGAAATGTGTTTTTGATACTAGTACGAAACTCATTTTAAAATTAAAAAAAACCTTTTAAGAAATGTGGGAGAACATTTGGTAAACTCTTAGAAAATATTTCAAAAATTTTTGAGATACTTAACCAAAACTTTTGAAAAATTTAAGAAAAACGTTTTGAAAATTTAAATTTAACAATTGGTATAAGATGAGAAGTTAGAAAGGGTAAAAATGTCATTTGACACTCTTTCATTAACACCATCACTCGACAAACTCTGACAGCGAGATCGGTGTAATTTCTATAACTACAGGGTTGACTGTATTGGATCAAAACGAGAGGTCGATGTAATTTACCCTATGAAATTATGAAAATCAACCGCCGTATTGTTTGATTCGGAAAAATTTGCTTGGATTGGCCGCGGATGAATTTTCTGGATGGCCACTGCAGAGAATTTCCTTTGTGTCCCATAAACACAAAAGTATTTTGCTGTATTGGCGGGAGAGAGACAGAGAGAGTTAGTAGCTGCCATTGCCAGCAGCAACCATGGGAGATTTGGAGGGTGTTCAGATCATGCTTGTGGGTGTGGATGTGGGTATGAGTGGGGATTCGGCTTCGACTTCATCTTCTACGGAGGCACCCATCGACTCTACTAATATTGGTTTCAAGGTTTGGTTTTCCCGCTTCTCTCTCTATATACGTATATGTATCTAGTCATTGTCTCTCTGTTCTTCTTAGGGCTAGGGTTTCTTTTGATTTTTCCTTGTTTAAATTGAAATTCCTATACACTTGCACACACATACGGATATTTGTTTCTCTTTCTTTTGTCTTCATTCTATTTCTTCGGTCAGTATTAGCATCACGAATATTGATTCTTCGAATTATTGTTTTGTTTGTTGTGTTTCTTTCATCGAAGACTATCTACAATAATACTTGTTACTGTACAACCAACCAATTCCTTAAATTGAGAGGATTTGAACAAAAAAACTCCTTTGCTACAACCTTGAAAAGGGGCTTTCTAGATTTCGCAAATTTCTCTGTGCAGAGCTTGGATTTATTTTTCTCTCTTTTTTGTTTTTCTTTTGGGCAGCTTCTGAAGAAGCACGGTTGGAAGGAAGGCACCGGCCTTGGTATCTCTGAGCAGGTTCCTCTCTCTCTAATACTAACTGGAAGAAAATATTGTCCTTCTCTGTTTATTTTTTCTTATTGATTTTTTCCATTGAGATGAGACCATTATATATCTATCTATCAATCTCTCTCTCTCTCTCTCTTTCTCTATATATATATATATATATATATATAATGTTCTTCTCTTTCTCTTTGCTTGTGTATTACTGTGTTGGTTATATTTATTTGCACGATCTTGGCACTGAATGTATGCCTTCTTTTTCAGTATTTCTTATGCAAACCCATAACTTTTTCCTGTGATTTGGACTTGGGGATTTTAGAGGAGTACATTATGTAGTTTTAATTTAAACAAATATATCACAGTTTAAGACTAAAATCAAACTACAATACAATAATAAAGGTTTGATGAATTATAAAATATAATAAGAAGAAAACAGAAAAGATAACTTGTAAGAATTGTGAGGTGTGATATCACAGTTCTAAAATAATTGTCCCTCCCAATGTGAAGGTTCTAGCAAACATCTTCAAGATTCAATTCCATTGGGCACAACTTTTCTCCTTAGAAGTCGCATTTACTAGGAGAACAAGAACCATCCCATCCACGATTTCCCATAAAACAGAGTATCTATTCTAATATATAAAGGGAGAACCCCAATTGGTGTGTTTGAAGCTGGGTAACGGCAGTTATCTTGATAACTGCCATAGTTATTTATAGATTTTAAAAACTCTACCTATCCTATTCACTGCTTGATATTGATAAGATCATCTCCCGTGATTCAATCGATCACGACGACTATCATTTTAGATGATTCAATCTACCACGACAACTACCGTCTCCGACAATAATCGAAGATTGCACACGCATTGCGTGTGCCCGCCCTCTAGTATAATTGAATGCAAAATAGTCATGAACCATAGAGAGAGCATATGAGTATGAGAATGTATATCTCCTCATAGGCTATATGAGCCTTTTATATATGCTCTAGGAAACTAGCTATTATAGGTTACTATAATCTCAAATAAACAGCTACTAAATTGTGTAACAGTCACGAATAAAATTTATAGTAAACTTTGTAATAAAATCTATAAGCAAATAATTGAATAATAGAATTAAAGTTTTGAAACTTTATAAATATATTCCAACAGTGATAACTAGAAAAAAGAAGTGGTTACATCTTACAACAGAGGTCCTTTATTACATTTTTTTCCCCATTTATTCCATTTTATTGGCTCCTCCATACCCCAATAGTTGACCATAAATTGCTCATATGCTGAAGGCTCTACAGAAGTTGGTTACTTTGTTGAAGAAAAAATATACATAGGCTAATGAATCTTTGTTGCTTTCACGGAAACTTTTGTCGGCTGGTAGAGAATCTCGTTGATGGGTCGCTGGTGGAACCTGATGGTATTGCCGTCAAGATCCGAATCTGCAAACACTGATTTAGTTAAAATATTTGGAATTTCCTGCAAGATGTGTTTGGACTCCATAAGCTACAAGGCTTAACATTGTTCTGTAAGAAGGAAAAGATAGGAATTTATATAAAGAAGTCTGTAGTCTGAAATTTTTAAATCAAAAACTTTCTCCTAACTGCTTATTAAAGCAGATATTCTTACTTTTTTCAGCTCTCTTGGTTTGTAAGCAAGTTATGTGAGCATGATTTTCAGATATGCTAATAAATAATAACTTGAAACATTATTCGAGATCTATGCCAGTCCATAGAAATAAATTTTGTTACAATAAAATGAGTAAGCCAGATCCAATTTCTGGACTTAACTGAAATTCCTAAAATACCCCCTAAATTTAAGTAAAAGTATAAAAATCAGCTCCTATTTTTTCATTGCACCCAAAACAAAGTTGAACCTAGATACCTTCATTTTTCCATGAAGTTCTTGTTCTCCTTTTAAGCCAAGTTTCTTTAAAATTTAGCCCTTAATTAAGTTCGAGCTGCAAGGGCTTGGACTATCTTTTCATTATCTGGCTAGCTTCCACCTCGTGTTTAAATGATGCCTTCCCTCTATTTCCCACCACTTCTTTAACGAATGCAAAATTATCCCCGAATCTACCTATCAAAGCAGCGTTGCTCGAACTCCCCTATCATGACCCGGAATTTTCTTGACCGTTAATAAATAACATAACTAAATAAAATGAGTGACTAAAATAACCTCAAAAGAATCGCGTCTCCACAAATACAACTCAATTAACTCCCAAATTATCTCATTGAAATAAAAACACAATTTCTTGTAACTCCCAAAATATGACCACAAATAATGATTAATTGTACTACCAAAAGTGTACTTTCAAAATATTGTAAGTATTTCAATAGTCAAAATTATACATAATCAATCTTTTTCTCAAGAAAATTGTGATCTCAATCCATCACTAGCATGTATTTCGTCGCAACCTAAAAGATAAAATTTAACCGGGAAGTATACAATACGATAAGAGTACAAATGCTCTATTCAAGACAATCAAAATGAAGTTTAACAACCAATAAAATCAGTTCACCAGATCGGATTAACAAAACGATAATTGAGAGTCAATTTTAAATAATATGTATATTAATTATTTCAATGTTTCAGTTATTCTTATACTTCATCACAGCCCATTACATGGCTTATCATAGTACCATGACAAACACCACCCGTGCCACATAATAGTACCTAATTCCAATCCAAATTCCAATAACCTAAACCCCGTAGGATCATTCTTCCACAACCTGGAAGTAAGGTCTAACCATTTTTAATAATATACAGATCAACGGGTGCGTTTGTACATGTAGTAATCAGTTCACATCAACCATAATAAATTGAACTTATCTAAAAATCATATTTTCATGGAGTTTAACAACAAACATGATATTTAAGGATGTGTTGGATGAAATTCAACAGATTCAAAAATCATATAACTTTGAGCATGAGTATTCAAGAGGAATAAATACTTCATCCAATTTAAAAATCATATAACTATGAGCATGAGTATTCAAGAGGAATAAATAGAATTTAGGTATGAGAAAAATATACTGTTTGCAAAGAGATTTAAGAAATGAGCATATTGTACATAACCGGTTTACCTCAAATGCGTCCCATAATATTTGCAAAAATCTCCACCCAACCAAAATTATTTTGCTAAAATTCACAATTACTATCAACATCTAGTAAATTAAATTAGATCTCCTGGTTAAATCTCATATAAAAGTTTACTCCAAAATAAATGCTATATTTATATATTTTCATTCTAAGATAGTAGAATTTTTCCTTGCGCATACAAAATCTCTCTCCTCGCTTTTTTTTTTTTCTCTACTTTCAGCTCCCCCTTGTTCTCTCTCTCTCTCTCTCTCTCATTTGTTTCGGATTCCCTTAGCTAGCTGACTTCCCTTAGCTCCTCTTAAGAATGCCACGTATTTAATTTGCATGGTGACCAAGCCTACACTCTTGACACCTTACCACAACTAATATATTGTTTGAAGCCCCGCGTATACTAGCATGCTAGAAGGGAATGCCTAACATCTAAATCCGTTTAATGCATTTTGCTTATTTAAGATTCTTTGCCCACAATTTTTTTGTTTAATGATAATTTGATCCCACCTACTAAATATTATTTACATCTCAATACCATTTTATTTATTATAATTTGACTCCAAAATTATTCTAAGCATAATTGAATGCCTAACATCTAAATCCATTTAATGCATTTTGCTTATTTAAGATTCTTTGCCCACAAAGTTTTTGTTTAATAATAATTTGATCCCACCTACTACATATTATTTACATCTCAATACCATTTTATTTATTATAATTTGACTCCAAAATTATTCTAAGCATAATTGATGTCTTAAAATCTTACTTTGTCTTTGATTAATTTCTCCCAAACAATAAATATTATCCTTCCTAAAATTTTAATCTCCATAAATATTTTCCGAATATTTTTTTAACCCATAAAACCACTATTGGTCTAATTATGAATAATTTTAAAGCCATTAAAATATTAGGGGTATTACATCCCTACTGTTTGAATGTGTTAAATTTTTCTGCGACATGAATTTGTGCTGCCCTGTGAGATTCCCAATAAAATTTTCATGACTTATGAGATTCTCAAGTCCCTCAAAACATATTCTCAGATTGACAGGACTGACCTTGTCCATGGGAACATCCTCCAATGCAATAATTGCCTCTTCCACTTGATTAGAAAACTTTGGTGATGAAACTCCAATGACATTAAGGAATCTATTGGTTCCTCAAGGGATGGGATACATGTTGGTTGCTCATGTGCTACATTGATTATGGAATCAATTTGACCTACTACACTTTTCCTAAATCTCCACATGTTCTTCCTCTATCATGCCTTGTTTCTACTCTACTTGTGTGCCACAAAATCAGGATCCCCGTGATTATCCTTTTGCGGGGACATTTTCTAAATACTCCTTATGAAGTCTGGTTAACACCCCTGGCAAGTTATTTTTTTTATTTTTAAAATTCAACTTTTTGTTTACACTATAGACTAATTCTTTTTCTCTCTTAAAACGTTTCTTCTCATCTTGGTTACTTATCACTGCATTCCATCATTTGTACTTTTTATCCTGGTTGGGCAACTCAAATTAGCTGCTGAATTTCACATTTCTTTCTTGGAGCCATCTGAAAAATCCATTGCCTATTCACTAATATACTCTTATTATGTTAACATATTACTGGGGGCTATGTTACTTGAACTTGGGTACTTGGTGTCGGATGCGAGTACGTGTCTAGGTGTTGGATTCATTTAAACCTCATGTCCAAGGAATCACGAACACGACTAGATTTCATATTTGTTAAATACTTATTTTGCTTTCCTAAAGTAAAATGGTGTTTACAAACTAAAGTATAGCATTTTATGCATAAAATGGAAGTCCTGTGCTTAGTTCTATAGTAAACTCAGTTACTTATACATACTTGTTAGTTGCATGTTTAACTAGTCATATCGGACACATATCCCTTAACCCTTATCTAAGTGTCTAGTATCCAACACATGTATTTCACAAATTTTGAAGAGTCCAGGTAATATAGATTGGGGGATTATGAAGGCATCAATTCTTGGTATTGTGTTTGGTCTTGCCGAGATCCCCCCCCCCCCCCCCCCCCCCCCCCCCCCCCCCCCAAAAAAAAAAAAAAAAAAAAAAGGTGGCCTTTTCTGTATGGTCTGCGGTGCATGAGAAAATTCTTACCATTGACAGTTTGATTAAGAGGTGGTGCATTTTTGTTAATTGGTGTTGTCCATGCAAGCAGCGAATATGTGTCCTGTATTCTCCACCACTGTGCTGCAGTTAAGGAATTGGGGTTCAACTTTGACGATCTTTGGTTTTTCCTGCTACAGTGCGTGATGCTTTGCTTAGGAGGAGGAAGTCTTGGTGCCTTGTGCCTTTTTGCTTGACGTGGCTGATTTGGGGGTGTGCAGAATAGAAGAACTATTTAGGGCGTGGAGCAGCCACCTATACATAAGAGCATTTTTTTGTCTGTTATGTATAGTTGAACTTCGGGAAGGGTTTACCCTAACTTTAGCCAATTTTTGGACTTTTATGGATACAATGAAGATGTAGAAAGTGTATAGTGCTCTACAGGGTTTGGCTTTGTTTTGTTCTCTTTTGGTACTTGGGCAACATTCCCTTGATGTCTTTTTTTCACAATATACCTTATCAACAAAAAACAAAAAAAAAAAATTTACTGCATTGTAATTTTGGTTGAAATTGTACAATGAATTGAGGAGCAAAGTACCGATACTCCATTAGAAAATGTAATTTCTATGTCTAATACTCACTTTTACCCCCACAAGGCATACAATGACCTAAATCATCAGATGGATGATGATTTAGGTATGTGAAACACCTGGGTAAATCTACAAAATTTTGACCAACGTGCAATGTTTCATGTTGATTGATTTACCCAAAAAAAAGGAATTTACATGAAACTGACTTGAACCAAGTGAGAAAATGGCGAGATTAAAATATTCACACCTATTATTTATTTGATGGTAATGTAGCTTTGTTATCTCTCATAAGAATAAATAGTTGAACTTCAATTTTGTGTTCCTTTCTTGTCCTTTTGTATTTTTATATTTATTTATTCCATACGATCCTGTTCTTATAAAAAAAAATATCTTTCATGCATTTGGATGATTATGCTGAAAGCATAAGAAACACATTCTATGTATGGTCGAAGATTTGAAATATTGGATTATTATGTGTTGTTTAAATATGAAAATATGGTAAATGAAGTTATCAAAGCCAGCTCAGATGCTGATTGGAGAATATGAAATTATGATTCTTGTGTAGTCTTTTTTATGTTGGTATAATCTGTTTTGTTGTAGTTTATCTGTCTGAGGTTAGAGCCTTTTAACCTCAACTGCATCTAATGCTATCTCCATGTGAATTTAATTAATCAATTCTTGTACAGGGCAGGTTGGAGCCTGTACAGGCTTATTTGAAGAAGAATAAGGGAGGGTTGGGGGCAGAAAAAGTTAAGATGAAGCCGCAGCATTCAGAAAATTTTGAAAATGCTGCTTCCGATGGGAAAAACAAAGTAAGTTCTGTTTGCAAACCCTCTCGTCCACTTTTGTATGTAGTTACGTTATTTATCCCAAAAAAATAATTTTACTAGTTGTCTTAATTGTGTTTTTAATTCATTGATTGAATAATAGAGCTTTTTTTTTAGAAACATGAAAAAATAAAACACAATATCCCACCTCAAAAAAAAAAAAAAGGAAGGAAAAATGGTATCCTATGTTACTCGGACTGTTCTAAAATCTATGAAGTACCCGTGTCAAACACTCGACACTTAGGTATGGGATAAGTGTCTGATATGTTTTGTTGGATATTCACGAAATAAAAATGTTTAGTAATTCGAGTTTACTATATAAATATGCATAAAACTCTTATATTATGCATGAAATACTTTATTGCCCCTCTTAGTCATTATTTTATTCTATAAAATAAAATGTATTTGTCAAGAAATATGAATATTTTGCCGTGTCCCTAAGTCCTTAGACATGAGAATTAGATGAATCCAACAATTAGATACATGCCTGAACCCTACACCCATAACCGAGTCCATGCAACATTGATGGGAACAAACATAGCTTAGGTTGCTTATGAAAGAGCATTGTCTAACGATGAAACAAGACCACTATAGTGCTCATAAGGGCGTTCCGATTTGGAAGATCTCTTTGAATGGCAGATATTATATCAAAGAGGAGAAGTTAATGAAGCTTGTTGGAATTAAAATACACTAGTCAAATGACCTCGTTTATTGTTTGCTTATGAGTTATGATTGTTCACTTGATTAAATATCCTAGTCAATTGATTATTCTTGATTTATTGTTTGTGGGACTATTGTGTTGAGATTGCTCAATTTCTACTTCATTTACGAAATAGTGGAGTATGTACACCATATGAGGAAGGAGGTCCGAAGTATTATGCATCAACAGTTTAACGTAGTATTAGTTGGGTTTATTTAACTGAGAGGAACAAGTTAGTGCTTCCATTGCAAGGTAAAACATTTGAGGTAAGCAAACTTATACATGCCTCAGTTATTGTGCTCAAGGGCTTGGAATAATATGAAGCCATGAAGGCAGATGAGTTTTAGGATGATCTTGTTATGGGATGTGAACTTTGTTTGGATTGTCTTTTGACTTGAATCACCATCAAAGTTGCTGTTTAGATGGTCTAAAGGAAGCTCTAGGTATATGTCAACCAGGCTACGTTGAAGGTAAGTCCTAGTCATTATAACTTGGATGAGGAATAGTGACGCATGACCATGAAGTTATCCTCCTTTCATTAAGGAGGGAGATGGCTGATTTATTTGCATTGTTAGTGGTGTCTGGTGGTTTTTTCGTTGGAAACTTAGATCGGCAAATTGAGAGTCAGATTTCTTGGCAAAATGATGGCTGGGGCTTTTTGCCACTTTCTAACATTTTTGAGGTCTTCTTACCTGCCTTAGGAGTGGTATGAGGGTTTTTTCTTTGTTATGTTTTGTCCTTAGGAGTGGTATGAGGGTTTTTTCTTTTTTATGTTTTGTCCTTACTCTCTATTTAGTAATTATGTTTCTTATTATGATATTGTAAGGAACTTGACCAATATGCCAAAAGACCCAAAGTCTGATGGAATGGATTAGATCAATTCATATTTCCATCTCATACTGAATAGCCTAACCTATGTCCTATACAGTAGGTTGGGCCAACTGGGAATGTTATTTCCATTTCATACCGAAATAGCCTAACCTATCTCCCAAGTTGGGCCTACTAGGACCTAACAAACCACCACATTTCCATAGCCGTCGTCCTTGGCGGCTCACACTCTAGGTAGCTTTCAGTTTGGTGGCAAGTAGCCATTTTTTTCCTTGGATGGCTCTCACTCTGTCCTAGGCAGCCCTTTCCTAGGTAGCTCTTTCCTTGGCTCGAACTCACAATGTGGATTTTACTTTGATATCAAATGTTAGGGACCTAGTATCAAAATTGGAACGTTTTAGATCAATTCCTATATTCCATCTCATATTGGAATTGCCCAACCTATGTCCCGTACTATAAGTTGGGCCCACCAGGGTCATAACAAATATAGTAGGTGTTTTGCTAAGGTTCTATTGAAGTAGCAGTCAGAGTGTTGAGCTGCATATATTTTTGGTGAGGAATCTTCACATACGACCAATTTTGTTAGAGAGACACATGTTTTTCTAGATTGTAAATAGTTGGATTTTGGTTGGAAACTTCTTTCACTTCTATGCCCCTTAAACCCAACCTTCCCCCAGGGATGGTAATGGACCAGTGCAGGGTGGAGGTTAGGATTTCCATCCTTGCCTCCACCTAAAATGTCCCATCCCCACATGGGGATTAATTTAGACTTCCATTCTCACTTTCAGGGGTACAAGCCTGCCTCCACCACTAACCCAACCGGAAGCCCAAGCACAAGCTTTTCTTGTTTTTTTTTTGGTATAAAGGAAACAAACAACACAAAGTAAGAAAAGAAAACCTATATATATATATATATAAAAAGGAACTAAGGTATCAAAATTATTAAGAGTCTCATGATCTTCACTTAACAGTAAGATGGAATTAACCTCCAAATATTTTTGGGTGGGATATACATCAAAATGGTGTTATTGTATTGTCAAAAGAAATTAAAACTTAAAATAACAAATTAAATGCACATCCAACAAACAGTATTAAAAACCTATTGAACACAAGTTAGACACCAATCAACACAAAGCGAAAAGTGGCCTATATAAAAATAAATGCCAAAAGCAGGGCGGGAGAAGAACATAGTTCATCCCTGCATAGATTTTCAATTCGATCTCCATCCTCATCCCCATCCCCATTTTGCATCCCCCCCCGCGGGGGGTCTCCTTCCCTTTTCTTCTTGAGACAGGACATAGCATATCCCAGGGGTTTATTCACAAGTTATGAAAATTTACTTCTAACTAAATGTTTTTCGTCATTAAGCAATAACCATTGAAGAACAAATCCCACTCTTATGAGATTTCTTTAACACTTGTGTTGTTAGAGGAAGATAGCAGACGCCCTTGTTTTTAATTTAAGTGGAGTTAACTACTTGTGCTAGTGTTAAATTTATCATTACGTTTAGGAGAAATATTGTGAGTTATACCAACTTTATCTATCAAAGAGAACCTCACCACCATAACCTACATCATTCATTTGGACAATCTGAAATGTCTACAAAAATTATTTCAATGTGCACGGGTAAGCTGATGCAATATATGGACTTTTGGGGGAGGGTTTATTGAACTGATCATTTGGTTCTTTTTTTCGAGGATAGGACTTGTGCCCTGATTAGTTTTCCAAAAATGTTCACACTTTTACTTTTTGTGCATTATTGCTAATGCTGCCACTACTCATATTAGGTGTCTTCTGGAAAGAAAGCAAAGAGCACCTCTAAAAGGATGAAGAAGATGCAGGAGTTTGAAAAGCGCTTGCAAGAGAAGGAATTTGAGCGGGCCTTTTTCAGGGAGTTCTGGCCAGACAATGTTTGACAGTTTCATTATCTTTCCCTTCCAGTTGGTTTTGCTATTGTGTTTTTCTGACGATTTGCTTTGTATGTCCTCATAGCATTTTGTAAGTTTTTGTTTTTTGTGTCAAGGTTTAAAATTACTTCCAAGATTCTGGTAAGTGATTTCAAGAGTGGCTTGGCTATTGTCTTATTCTGTATTTTCAAGGTGAACCTTCTGTCATCGTGGACTTCAATAGCTAATAATTCATGGTAGAGTGGAACTCGCTGAATAGAGCATATATTATTTCAATTCTAAGAGAGTTGGTTGTGTAGTTTGGAAGGAGGCCAGATTGGCCATAAATATCATTTCTCAAAGCTAATGCAGCGCTAACCTTGGCATAGTTAACTTCCAAGTGTTTCGTTAACACACTTGATCTAAGGTTCTGTTTGATGCTTGTGGAAGGGAAAGGGAAAGGAGGGAAAAGAAATGAGAGAATAATTTTCTTTCCTTTGTTTGATTGGAAAAGAAAATGAGAGGAAAGGGAAAGGAAAATTACTTTCCCTTGTTTGAAATTAAAAAGAAAGAGAAAAAAATAATAATAGGATAGCTATTAAAAGAGAAAGAGGAAGGAAATTGAGAGAATAACTTTTTTCTCCATTTCTCTTCTCTTCCCTCCCCTCCTAAATTAGAAACCAAACAAATGAAGGGAATTTCCCTTTTTTCCTTGCTCAAGTATCAAACAGAGCCTGAAGTTTCCCAGAACTAGTTGCTTAATATTATGTATGAGAGGACCCTATAGAACTGTGTCAGGTTGATCAAGCAGCTGCGTCAAAGGAGCTTGTTGTGCAGACTGGGTATGAAGGTGACTCCACTCCAGCAACCCTTGCTAAAGAAGAACTACTCCTCATTGGTGACTGCTCTACTAATCTCCTTGATGGATCTATTCTCAATCGTCAACTCATCAGTGCCGAAGAATCATGCCTTTTTCCCACGCTCTTTAAGTGTACTTTACTAACAACCACCACTTTGTAATGCCATATATATATATATATCTGCTCTGCTGTGCTGTGCTGTAAGATGATGATGATGATCCTTCCACAGCTGAAGTTGTAAATTGTTGCATAAAAAAAATCATACTATTAATTGTTCTATGCTCATTAGTATAAAACTTCTGCATATATACGCTGATATACTTGCCGAAACTGAGGCACCCCATTCTGTGTTTACGCTATTACTCAGTCATATAAAAAATTTGAAATCTGCAGTGAGCTTACTTTGCTAGAAATGATTGTTTACAAACAAATTTGAAATCTGCATGACAAGCCTCTCCCAGCCTTCTTCGTCCAGGCAAACAAAATCTCTCCAGTGGGTTGTTCTCAGAGAGATTACATAAGTAAGAAGAGTCGCAAGGGTCCAATTGATAGAGACTAGCCTCCAATGGAACCTTAATTTCAATGCCCTGGATTTTATTCACTCCCCTTCATCTATATATACATGACATTGAATTAAGCTCGTTTTCTTGTTTGCAAGTCCAGAAGATCACCCAAATATTAACTTACCTGGCTGCACTACCACCTTCGCAACTCCAAGCACGGGTGTCTAATACCACTACTGCTACCAGCAAACCTTTCTAAGCTTCTCGATGTGGTTGCCGTTGGCAATAAAGATCTTATCTACTTTGAAAAACAGAACAATCTTTCAGCTGAAAGAATAAAAATCCTCTAACAATTGTTTTAGGGCAGATCCCACATATGCATATATCAGCAGCTGAGTTATAATTACACTGAAAGTAAATTAGAGATTCGTTTGTTTTATTGAAAAATGAATCAGCAATGGAAATATTCATGCAGAATTTTTTGAATTATAATACGTATGTATATATAAATATATCAAAATATGTAGATGGGTGCGCGGATATATGGTTCTTCTGATCAAATACACACTCAGCTTGAAGAGGGTATTAATTTAGTGTTTCATTATTGAACAACGGATAATTAAAAGGAAAATGTGCCACACATACGCGTTTGTGTCGAATAAAGATGGCAGCATCCCACAGGATGCATTTTAACCATGTAACACTTACTCGACTCTCATTGCAGAGAATTCAATCCAAACATAGAGATTATATATGGTCGACTCAAATTGTCTCAAAGCTTCTGAATTTTGAAATGTTAGATTTAACTTTGCAAAGGCCTTTTTTGCCCTGAAATGCATGATGGTTTCCGGTCCTCATCTTCCATAATCATTAAAATGGAATCAATTCAGAAAATCAAAATGATTCTGATATATATACACAAGTCGCAATTTAGGGAGGATGGTTGGGTGGAAATGAGAATCACTTTGCGTTTACACCTAAATATGTTGTCCCAATCCCAAACATCAGTCATCTCCTTTTCTTGTCATCAGGTTTGATCAGCTGAACAGGAGCTGCAGGTATCCGGACCCACCATTCTCTTATCCGCCTAAGCCATCTGTCACTGCTGGCTTTCCTCAGGGGCATCTCCCTAGTGAAAGCCTCGACGAAAACTAACAAGATTAAGTGTCTTAGAGGTAGAAATGCCAACAAAACAGCCATGAAAATCAAGAAGAAAGCAACCCCGTCAGTGGCCTGAAAATGGAAACAAGAACAAACATCAAAACATTAGAAGCAGCAACACAAGAGATCATCTTTTAGACAAATTTAACATCAAAAAGAAAGAACCATAGTACTCAACTTCTTCGTGTAACCTACAGTATAAACAATAACTTGCACCATCATGACATATTATGTGTACCAGGACTGATGAGTGTACAAAGGAAAATAGCAGCACTACTCTCTGTTTTAACTTGATTTTCAGTCTTAGTCAGATAATGAATTCAACTATTCGAAGCCTATATGCAGTAGAAATTGAAATTGAGACTCTTCTTGGCACAATTGGTTCATGATATGGACAGGTACAATAAAGAGAACTATATCTGAAACCAGATGACAAAATTTCTCTCTGATCTCATGCCATGGCTCTCGAGTGATAACGAGTATAAGGGCTCTTTCACAAATGAGTTGCCAAAGTACCTCACTTTACTCTGATCAAGAGGAACGTACAAGTCATGCAACTAATAAGTGAGTTGCTAGTATCTCCCATGACACTTGTTATGGGAGAGCTCCAATGAAATAATAATTGAAGCCAAAATACACTTAGGCTCCACTTGGAACCCGTATTTTCGGAGGAAAAAGAAAAATGTGAAGGAAAAGTGAGCAAAAATAAAGAGTATTTTTGTTCACTTTTCCTTCACCTTTTCCTTTGCTATTTTAACCAAAAATCCGGGTTCCACACGAACATTAGTGAATTGGAACAGCAGTACGCACACACATTCAATGCCGGGATATCGATACGAGGTTTAATTTATTTTCTTTTTCTTCTCTTTTTATTTTATTTATTCTCATCAAGTAGAATATCTTACCTGGAAATTATCTTAAGTCACATAAAGAGAACAAGTCATGGAATCCCGTAACAGAGTATAATAGAATAGCCTTAAAATAGTACATATTATTAAGAATGAGTAGGACAAATACCTGAGGAAGTGCAGCAAATAGGAGAGCCCTTAATTTCAGTAAAATAATATTTCCAGCTTGAATTATAGATTCAGCTTGAGTGATGCCTTCTTGTAATATCAGCAGCTGCTCTACCGCATTTTTATTTGGGGGAACTGTGATTTTGAATGCTTCCAATGGCCTCCCTTTCTTGGCATGCTTATGCCAGAGCATGAGAACTGCAAGAATTGCAAAAATGGATGGTAATATATACCTGATCCATCCCCTGCAAATCATAATGAGCAGTTTCTTTTAAGTGACTTCCTTCAAGAAGAAATGGACAGACCAAAACAGCAGTCCACCACAGTTATATTTAACGATGAAAAACCTACATCAACAAAATCCCATCACAGAGAACGCATGAAAAGGTCAACTCCAAAAACTAACTTCTATTTCAAACTCAAAGGGAGAAGGAAACAAATGGAAGTTAAATTCTCGAAGCCATCACTTGGGAATATATAGCCTGCAGATTTTCATCAATAAAAAACCCATCACAGAGAACGCACGACAAGGTCAACTCCAAAAACTAATTTCCATTTCAAACTCAAACGGAGAAGGAAATAAATGGAAGTTAAATTCTCGATTCCATCACTTGGGAATATATAGCCTGCAATCTGCTATCCAGGAGGATGTACTATAGATTTACGACATGAAGCCTCAAAATATATTGTTTGACAGAACTTAAAATATATTGTTCGACACAACTTAAAACAACAAAAGAACACATTCACTTACTGCCTATCATGTAGGAACCCCAAAGTATGCTACATGGACTCGGGTATGAGTGTCGGATGTGGGTCAGTGTCTAAGTGTAGGATTAATTTAATTCTTACCTCCAATGACACCAGATTTCATACTTCATAAATTCTCTCTTTTAGTTTTAGGGTAAAATGGTACTTACAACGTAATATAAAGCATGTTATGCATACAATGCAAATCATATGCATAACGATATAGTAAACCCTCCTATGTATATATACTTGTTTGGTGCATGTCCTATAGACATATGAGACACATCCCATATCCTTGCCAAAATGTCTAGCGTCCGACAAGGATACTTCATAAATTTAAAAGAGTCCATATAACATAGACTGCAAGTCACTGTGTTTACTCAGAATAAACAAGAACAAGCCACCAAATGGGATTTCCTCTCAAAGTTCTTTGTCTTTTACAGCCTTCAATTTCTCCTTTTCAACCACAATAAGGTATCAAGGAGAGTAAAATTATTTTTTCCTTGAGTGCATTAGGCCACTCATATAACTAAAACTCCCATGGAAGCACATGAAACATATGAAATCAAAACAAGTTTTCTCTCTAATACCCATAATACCCTTGAAGGAGCATAAAAGTTAGTAATAAATTACAAGTCCAACTTTCTGCATCTTCATCACACATAAGAGATCCATTAAGACTGAAGTTTCTTCACATAAATAACTAGAGTGTCAGTGTTTCACATTCCATGCAACGGTCATAATTCGCAGGAACATTTGAAACATTTTGTTTTTGAGCAAAAGAGCCATTTTCAAGTAGTGCTCCGCTGTAAGTTAATAGTGCTGCCGCTCAAGACCTCTGCCATAAAGATTGCTTTCACATTCTAACTTTTTGAATTCATTTGTGGTGTTAATGAGGATCAGGGTCAGAGATTTATTTGTGTAGCTAGTTCACAAAGTCATGGTTTCTTAGATTCAAAAAAGCCTTTAGGAGCAGAAACTTGGCTTGTTGGAATCTGCACAAGGTCATTGTATGTTGTGGGTGTTGGGGACTGTGGAATTTTCCACAACCCGACTATAGTACATGCGCATAATACCCAAATTTTTAATCTGATTAACATAAACTAATCTATATGATTAGTATCATACATTCAAAATCTTTCTGGTTTGATCTCGAATACCAATAGGTATGATATTCGAAAACATTCTTCTTTGATCTTGAACAGCAAGTAACAGCAACAAGCACGAATTAACTGCTTGAACTCAACTTTCGAACTTCTGTTGTATCCCTCGTACATGCCTTACTCTAGAGAGAGTGAGCTCGCAACTGCTAAGGTTTCTTTCTCTCACGACAATGTGTATCTCTCAATTATGAGTAAGTGTAATCCTAACTGCTCTTAGAGTGTGTATATATAGAGGCTACAACAAAGACCACATAATTAGTATGACTAGGGTTTTCTACGTAAATAAGGATTCCTAATTTAATCAGGATTAATCCCTATTTACGTAAATTATAATTTATACCACTAATGAATTATAATTGCACTCCTTGTCATACTAAGAATAATATTTGATCTCTATATTATTAAATACTTATTTATCTCCCTACATTAAGATCACAAATACCTATCTATTAAATTAAATTACTGACAATTAAATTTAATAGACTTATTTAATTCTTTCAGACCTTCCACTTAACTTATTTGACATATCAAATTCATAATCCACCTACAGGTTTGATATAATCAAAACTTATAAATTTCCTCAAGACAGTATCATCAACCCCTACATCAGGACGTGAATTTCATCAATAATTAATATCCACCATATACGTAATGTTATTGTTCAACTCACTGAGTTTATTGACTCACAAAGAATCTCACTATTCTGTTAATCAAAACAGTAAACACTACATGTACGTGTCTATTTATTATATTTAGATTAAGCGCATAAGGACTCATAATAATCATGAGATATTAATTATTTTATATAGTCAATATAAAAACAATTATCTCAACATGATCTTGTTCAATACACACAAAGTGTACTAGTGTAAGGAGTTAGAACTATACCGTTCCTCATAGTCAAGACAGACATATTAAAACCTTATACTCTAGTCCTACTGATGGTGTGTCCAGTTCCATCTAAGACTATGAAAGATAAGTTTATATTTCATAAAAACTGATGATCTGATCTTCCGTGTGTAAATCAAAATCTACACACCAAATCATCTGCTATATAGAATAAAAGAGACACATGCATAATCATTAAATAAATAATGCAAGGCAAACATTGCTCACACAGATTCTCATTAAAATAGAATAACTAATATATTAATAAATACTAAAGTCATTACAAAAGACATGCCTTTTAGTATAAATCCCTAACAGTGGGTGCTCCAACAAGTTGTGGTCCATAGGACTAGGCTTGTCAATTGGGTCAAGCTGAGTTGGGTTCAGGTGCTTAAATTCTGCCCATATAACAAGTTCCTGGCTCAAGCATTTAGTTCACAATCCTCCAAAGCTTACTCATTGTGGACAAGCTTCAGACCATTCCATGTTCAATCTATCATAGGCACTTCATTTCAGAAACTAATGCTACTAAATAAGATTTCATTTTTGCTCACATCATGCTTTAGATCTTTAATATTACACTTAAAATTTGTCTACACAAAGAAATGTGCTTGGATATTGTTAGCCCTAAGGTTTCTATAAAGATTATATATATTGTTTTGATGATTAAACTTAAATGATTTTTATTTCATATAATCTTGGATGTATATTTTGCTACATATCTTTGCTAGATTGTGTTTTTAAATATTTGACAGAAAAGATATTATTTAATGCAAAGATCATGGGAGTATAATATGAAAAGATTTCGAGCATTCAAGTCAAGGAGCATAAGAAGAAAAGATTTTGAAAGAGGAATAATTAGATCTAATTATTCTTTTAGGAACAAGAGTCAATGATACTATATCCACTACACAGCTACTACGGATTGGGAAACTATTCTTATGGAAGATGTGTTTGAATGTAAGCAATGAAAGAAAGTATCTAATATACAATGCAGCAAATTTTCTGTGGATCTTCTAACACTAAAAGCATTCTCGGTCAAAGGCTATAAGGAAAGGAAAGATATCAAGCCAAGGAATATCCAGCTTCAAATATATTCTTGAAGATATTTACAACCGACATTAAAAAAATCCATGAAGATATTTTCGGTCAAAGGACTCAAAGGAAGAAAGATATTATATCAAGGAAGATTTTGGTTTCAAAGATTCAT
Organism: Euryodendron excelsum; assembly: GCA_033060915.1. Classification (NCBI taxonomy): domain Eukaryota; kingdom Viridiplantae; phylum Streptophyta; class Magnoliopsida; order Ericales; family Pentaphylacaceae; genus Euryodendron; species Euryodendron excelsum. The sequence continues at coordinate 680,982 of CM065378.1, read as the reverse complement.
GGAAACAAAATAATACATTGAAGACATCAAATATATTTTTGGGCTATATCTACAAGGAAGGAAAGAAGCGGTTGTCCATTGATGATTCAAATTTCAAATCTCAGTCAAAGACCAAGATGGAATCCGCAAACTTCATGGCTGTTGAAGTTAGTTTTGGAAAGAAACTTCAAATGGTATATTCTCTCTCTCCAACGGCTACGAGCCTTCAAAGAACATGGATGCAATTTTGGAAAGAAGATCAACAACCAAGAGATTCTCTCCAACGGCTAGAAGACCCAAGTCTTTATATATATACATTCACGGCTGATGAAGAAATTATAATAACCGAGCTCCAAAAAGTGAAATCCTATTTTCTTGAAACTATAGTGTTCTTAAGCCATTGAGTTCTAAAAGTCATATACTTTGTATTCCTAATTCTTCATTAGGATATCCATTCTTCATTAGCTAAGGGTTTGGTGTGACTATTATCTGGGTTGAAACTAGTTGGAGTGTTGAATCATTGGGTTAGGTTAGAGCTAGCACCTGGGTTTGAAAGCTAGTTTAGAAATGTGTGATCACTTGTAAGGTATACTGGCGCCAACAAAGTTAGTAGCTGTTTTCGGATTTTGGATATAGTAGAGATGAAATCTCAAAGAATGAGTCTTGGGGAGTGGACGTAGGTCAAAGGAGTTAGCGCCGAACCACGATAAAATCATGTGTTTTCTCTCTATTATTTACTTTATAATTATGCTTGGTTTGCTCTATATTATTGCTTGAAATCTCTAACCTTACTTGGTAAAATCTTGCATAAAAGTAAACTGGTGCAAATATGTTAATCGTTAGGTTTTTAAGCTTACCTATTCTCACTCTGAGAATTCTCTTTTAGATTCTGCAATTAAATCCTCTCTGTGGATTATTGAGCATTCTCATACTTGACACTAAGTATTCTCATTTAACTATTTATCCATATTTGCTCTCTAGACAATTGAGCATTCTCATATATGCTTTTGAGCATTCTTTTGCCTGCTTGATAAGTTTTTTATTCACTGTCTGATTGACCTTTTTCATTTTGATTTAGAGCTTGCTCATAATTGTTATATAACATTATTGCAATAAGTTTTTTTTAAATTAATAAAAAAACCAATTCACCCTCTCTCTTGGGTTACTTTCTAGACAACAAATAATATATATATGAAATACAAAAGGCATAAATACTCTTAAGTTGGTTAGAGCTTTGCAATAAGACAAGGATAATGAAGTCTGCTAAAACTCAACTATATGGCCAATAGTGAAACAAAGCTCAACTTAGCTCAAACTCATATTAAGCTCAAATCAAAGGAATCAGGCAAACCAAAAGGATTCCACTTGTATCTTATATTTGCTTTCACCATCTTATCATACTTAGATTAAATTTTTATCTTTTATTTATTCTCCCAAATAATAATGCATCTAAGATCATATCAAGTAAAATTCCCCCTTTTCTTTCTCCTTTGGGATTACTCGACGTCCTTTTCTTGCTACAATATCGATAGCAACTGGAATCTTCCAAATCTTCATCCATAAGGTGTCACAACTTGGGATCCACACAATACAATATTCTCCACTTTTGACCTTGGCCCGCGTGGCTTTAAAACGTGTTGTACCAAGTGAAAATGCCTACATATATGGCACATTATTTCGACTTCACCAGGCGATTTGGACTCAATTCACGGCACCACCTCACCTCACTTAAGAGATCCTTCTAGTCTACAACCCCTCACTGTGCCCCACTTAAAAGGTTTTTCTAGTCTTAGGCATCACAGTCAGCCTCCCTTCTGGGTAGTTTAGGCTCTGATACGATGATACCACTCTGTCACGACCCAGGATTCACATGATACAATATTACCCGCTTTGGGCCTTGTCTCTCACGGTTTTAAAATGCGTTGTACCAAGTAGATGCAAGTGCCTATATGTATGGTATTTCATTTCAATTTCATCAAGCGATGTGGGACCCAACTCATGGCACCACCTCACCCCACTTCAGAGGTCTTTGTGGCCCACAACCTATCATTTCACCCCACTGAAAAGGTCTTCTTGGTCTTAGGCATCGCATAAGGATTGATCCTAGACCAAAATTACTTGTTAAAAAAAATGATGGCCTAGACCAAAAAACGCACCACTTTCCACAGCATCAGGGCATATAAAAAAGAAACTATATGATCTAAATGAGCAGCTAACCCATCCTACATTTAAAAAAGGTTATAGAGGTAACACTAAGGAGAAGAAATCTAAAAAGTATGAACACTTCTAAGAAGATGTCATATTCATGTTGGACACCAACACTCTCCTCGAACACGCGTCCAACATGTCATATTTTTCCTTTTGACTTTTTAGAATCGGACATGATTTGGACACTTGGGAACTTATGTCCATTACTTAGATACACATGATTCACATTATAAGTTTGAATAAAATAATTGCAAATCCAATGATAAAATAAAAACATGTAGATTTATAACTATTAAATTGTTATGTTTTAAATTGTAAACTTACCTTTATCTTGTTTTATGTTAAATGATATCTAAATTAGGGTTTGAATGGCATTTTTTTTATTTTTTATGTTGAACTAATGGTAGTTTGTGGATGTTACATTCAAATACATAGCAAATAAAAATATATAAAAATAATTTTTTTTTGTTGTATCACGGCCATGTGTGTATCCCATATCCATGTACGCACTTTTTAGGAAGAGAATATCTTTACAAATTATAGGAAAGAGTGACGCGGCAACAAATATATCAGGTAATGTCACCATAAAATAGCAAAAAATCTTCCATGCTAGAATCTTGTATAGTAGAAAGAAAACACTATCACAGGGAGGAATTCAGATGCAATGTGCTTTAGCAGCATCAACGTTATTGAGAAGGTGGTGATGGGATAGATATAGGAAAATCAAGTGCACCCAAGAACTTGAATAGACTCTCGAGGAGAAGCGAGATCATTTATGAGTTACACCCTTAAAAATAATCAGTTGGACATTGCCCCCACACACCGCACACACACATACCCAACACGCGCACCCTGAAACAAAAAAAAAAAAAACTTTTTAATGAGGCACGAAAAATGTCAATTCCTTTTATTCTGAACCCAGCTCTTGTGTATACTTTTTAACTTTTGACATAATTGGTGTTCGACCCTCTAGATATTATAATTTCCCTTTATTCAAAGTTAATAAAATCTTCCTAATAGGCTTCAAATGGTTTGGTGCTTTTAATTACACTCAGATTCCGTATTTGTAGTGAAAGAATCAATGAATTCTCTTAGGAACTTATACATTAGGACCAAGCCTAAAGAAGGGTCATGCAGGGACAACCCTACTCATTAACATCAGATCACAAATATTTAGCCCAATTAGCCCCTTGGACCAAAATATGGAGATAATCAATGGAACTTGAGTTTCAAAACTCTATTGGTTTTTAAGCATACCCTCCATTTTACTTTTGTACAAAGCAATCACATCCATTATCCACTGAATCACTGATTGATGAAGGCCTTTGCCATTGCTCTCCTCTCTGAACATCAAGTCCCAAATATTCCAAGACAACAAAAAATCAAGGCTACCTACTCCTATTATTTTGTCCTTAAATGGTGCAGCCTTTAACTTCTCTAAAGCTGACCATTCATAATGCTTTTCATGTTTTTCGATCATCTATCTCAACATTCTCATTCGTGTTATACTCCAAAGAAATGAAAACCAAGTTCGTCGATGAAAGTGCTGCCTGAAATTGAAGTCCGATGCAACAGGTTTTCATTCTAAGATTTAGTACATTTTTACATACGTAAAATTTTGATTTTATTTCATAGTCTAATATAATAATTAAAGTAGATTCGTTCAGAAGATTCCAATATAAAATATTAAAACAACTTTATGCTAAACATACTAGGGGCCTAGGGCTCAAGTTGTTTGCGACCAGCCAAAATACAAAACTCAGTCGAAAGTAAATTACCTAAAAATTGTGTAGCTGATCAACACCAGAAAAGCTGTTGATTTCCAAGGGTCTTGCCATGAAGCCAAAAGTTGAAGACGGCTAAATGATTCAATAAGTGGGAAAAGCAACTCCTACAAAGGACAAAAAAAAAAAATCTTAAGCATGTCATGCTAAGGAATAAAGCATCAAAATCATATCAGCTATCTTAAGACCATTTAGTTGTTAAGAATCCACAACCAAAATAGTGAAGGAGTTCCATGGAACATAAAATACCAAGGCATCGAATCCTAGACGACATTAACTATGTGGATGAGCGCGTGATAGAAACTATGTAAATGGCAACCATTCAAATCTAAACAAAAAATTTAAATCTTCTGGAGCAGCTATCTCCAGGATAGGTGAAGCAAATATAGGAAAAATATCAATTGATTTATCTGAAATAGAAAGATTACTGGCTCAATTTCTCCTCATTCTTGTTCATGGACCTATTTCACTCATTACCAAAGTATTTATTGTCTAGTTGAGTGGAACCCTTACAGTATTGTTAAGGGTTGCCATCAATCTAAGAGTTGATTGATCCACAATGTCATCTACCTAAACGAGAATGAGAGGAAGAAAAAAGGAAAAAGGAAAAAAGTCTCCCTTTTTCCTCAGCCACCAAGACTGAAACAAATATGGTTCCAATTTTTATCAACTCCTATCTAAATGCAATTGAACTTAACAAACATTTGACCAATTCTTACTTAAAGTTAGTTTTCTGTAACAAGAAACCCAAACAAGCAGGAAATATTATGATGAACCTTCATGACAGCTAGATTGGTGTCAATCCCTTCCACTTTCACTTGGTCCACAGTTGCCTGTGCAGCTTCCACCCTTCCTGTGTTCCGTTTGGACTGCTTCACTGCCATTTCCAATGGATTTATTTCACCGACACAGACTTCTGCAGCTGCATCAATTGCTTCCGCATCCACATGTACCCCTGTTTCTGATATTATTCCAAGTCGATGAAGCGTCAAAAGTGAAACTGGGAATATCAACCCCCGTTTTGCATTTAAAGGCCCAGCTGAATCATGTTGGCCGGTGCTGGCATTCAAAAGCACCAAGCGATTTGATAAAGTTTCCAAGATTGTATCTCCCCCAGGAAGACTTTCAGCCAAGTTAAAACATAGTAAGGTTTTGTAATGGGATGAGAAGATACGAAAGGCTTCTCTCACTGCACGATATCGCAAAATACCTAGGATTGCCCTTGCAAGTGCTTCAGATTGTTGGATCCGTTTAAGATTATACTTCCTAATGAACCTGTGAGCATGCAGGATCTCAAGACAGATGTCCAACCAATAGTCCCGTCGTGAATTTCCTTTAAATTCAGGAAACTCCAAATAAACTGGCTCTCCTCTGTACAAGAATTTAATCAGAGTCTCAAGATTTGTAGACTATGCAAAATTAAAAAAATAATACATAGTAAACATACATAGAAGTTGATTTGTACATCACAGCTTTGTCAAAGAGACGAGCACCTAATGGTCCGGTTAATTCAGGCCTTATGACCTGCTTCATGTCCATTGCCAAATCATATCTCACAGCTTTGTCATATAAACCAACTCCCAAAGACTCGAAGTAAAGAGCATAATTGGTCAGCGTCAACCGCCCTGTCAAAAAGAGAAACTTTCTACAATAATGAACACTGCACAGAGGTTAATGAAAACATACTGTCAAAGCCTACTAAGCTCCAGACATAAATCTATCATTGACAAGGTCGTGTAGACTCCCACAGTAGTTGTGTAAATACTTCATGCTTTCATTCTATATTGTGGAGTATAAATACAGCATCAAACTACAGAAAACTCGAGCATTTAAGATGATCAGGCCAAGCCATCTTTGGTAGATTGAACTTCATATTATACAACTATGAACAGGACAATCTGCTCAGCTCATCAAAGTAATGAAGCAGGTCATCGGGGATCATCACAAAACGCATTGAGACAGTATCTCCATCATGAACAAAATATTTGATACCTCCGTCCCAGTTATCCTATTCCTCGGCATATTTATCAGACTGATCTTCATAGCTCAGCCAGAGGACAAATTTATCAGACTAATCAGACTAATCGTCATAGCACACTGGCAGAGGCCAGGTACATTAAGTCAGGTTTGAACAACTATAAAACAATAGCCAATTTAAACAAAACCAACAAAAAACAACTTCCAATTACAAATTAAGGACTCACCAGGCCATGCTGATATTCCAATGTGTTGCAAAACTGGTTGAGTGGGAACTGTACCATCAACGTCTAAAATGAACTCACCCTCAGCAAGCTGAAGGTTGGATGTGGATTGAGGCCCCAATGCATTTTTCACAGCTTTAATCACCCTACAGTAAATATAGAAGCAACTGACTGAGTATTTTTATTTGAACGTTTCACCTTAGCATCCTTTAAGACTTGTCTATCTCTTCTTTTCTCTTTCAAAAAGATTTAGTTTTTAGTAGGACCAGATAACATTGTTTGTACAATTAATATGTACAAAACCTAAAATGTATAGTTCTTGTCAAAGTGACTTCAAAGTTGTGTTACCAGAATACGCTAATACCTTAACAATTTACGTTTTTGGAACAACATTCTGAAATATGGTACAATTACATTCTAAAACGGTGAATTTGGTGATCTGATGCAATCCCAAATTATTTTCCTGTTTATTTCCTTAAAGTTACACGAGGGAAAAAAATCAAATAAAATGAATGAAAATTAGGGGAGAACAGCGTTTTGGCAGAACAATATGCAAAAAAATGGGTCATAATACTCTTAGAAATGTATTTTAACATGATTAATTTGTAAAAAGTAGACTCTATTCTATTGGATGTCTAATTCTAAAACGAAAGTTACTCTAAAAGTACCTTAAATTCTAGAAGTATAATTTAACAAGCCTACCCCTATTGTACCACAATTTAGAGCACGTGGCATACCACGTTTCCGTTCCACGTACCGGAACGATCTACGTTCCAGATAACATAGCTTCAAACATTTATCGTCCTTAAAACATCCTCGACAACTGAGTCAGAAGACCGAACAATAAGTTTCTAGCCATGCATGAAAACAATCAAACTCATCCAATCGAGTCAAATAAATGTGGCATAGATATAAACATATGATTATATAATACCACACTAAAAAAGGTTCTTAAAGGTACATAATCAAGACTCAATAATAACAGATGCATAAAAAATTTTGATCCTAGATTTTAAACTTATTAAAAACAAAAGAAAGCAGAATTTTCAACAGAAGCAGCCGGAAGTACAGGGTTAAGGTAGCAAGTGTTAGTAAAAACCATGGCCAGATAATTCACTAATTCCATCAACCCCCCTGCCCAAACAGGGAAAGAAAAAATACCAATTTATACTAGTGGTCATAGGCTCATAGCTCAACATACTTCTCAAGTGTTCGAAGGTACTTGTCGTATATAAGAAAATGAAGTCGATGGCCAGAAGAACTAGTCAGCACATCAAAAAGATTGTGGACAGTGATTATATCTGCAATAACAGCACAAGCAGGAGCTATCCGTGCAAAAGCCTCGGGCCCAACAGTTTGCTTGTCATCAACCTGATGGAGAGAGTGAAATGAATGAGCACACTCATGGTTCATCTAATTTAAGACCAACCCTAACAGAATGCTCAGAGAATTACCCTAAACCCCATATTATGCTCAGCTAAAAGATACCCAATATTATGAAACAATCGACAATGGAAATGAGAATACAACCTGAACAGCCATGTTTGTGGAACTAAAATAAAATAGTGACCACCCATCCTCATCCTCCCCTCTCTGGTTACTGCAAGAAGCAGATTCCTGTCATTGTAGAAAAGTTAAGGTAGCATTCTCAAGCTGTAAATGATAGAGACTTTTTCAGTCGTATACTCTGAAATTACTCCCAAACAACTGAAAGACAACATTGAAAATATGAAACATTAAATATCTCCCACATATCCATAGGAAATTTGATGGCTACCGTACTGTGTCTAGTGGTTGATTTTCAACACCAGGGGCTTCCCAAGCAAGCATCATGTCATAAGTCAAACGACGGAATTCCTTGTCACTCAAATAATCTGAACTAGCAGTCACCATATGGAGTGTTTGGTATGAACAAAACTCTAAAAAGTTCTTAGCATATGTCGAAGGTTGCTTAACCGTATCAGGTAGCTCTGTCTCAAACCGGTGCTGTAGTTCTTCAGTAGGAACTAGAAGAACCCTGCAATTACGTCAAATATGCTTTAGGCATGAAAAATCAATAAAAGAAGAAAGTTCCTGTTGCAGCCTAGCAGCCAACATTCAAAGTTTAGAGGATGTAATAGTTTATAGTATATGTATGCTAGTAAGAGTGGTATTTCGGTACTCTAGTCGTGGTTTTAATAGGGTTTTAAAGGCTGTCGAAACTAGGGTTTTGGGGTCAGTTTTTGGAGAGTTGCTTTTAGAGGTTTCTGAGAGGAGAAACAACCATTTGAGTCGACCTTCATATCTTGCCATTGCCGCTTGTCTGGTGAATTATTCTACTTTTATTCTCAATTCTTTGCCTTGCTGTTTTCTCACTCTCCTCTCTTGGTGCGGCTTCAGTTTTGGTATCAGAGCAAGCTTCAAAATCCTGGATGCAGCTCTTAGACCATATGGCAAGGGGGTGACAGCATAACCAAATGCAGAGGGATGAGCTTTTGGTTGATTTAAACCTTCAAGTGGCTTCCCTAGTACAAAAGGTGCATAACTTGCAAAGGGAGCGACCTGGTTATGGTCTAAGCCAGGACAACTCGACCACAACACCGTAAAGATATGCTGAAGGAGACTTTAGCAAGGAATAATGAAATGTACAAGCTCTGATGTGCTACAGGGAGGCTTAGTATCATTTAACGCGGAAGAGAAGAAGCAGCCCACTGTTAAGGTTCCTATTCAAAAGAGCCAAGACCTTAACATAGGAAACTACCCGTAAGAGACAACTATAGGAAGTGAAATCATGATCATAAAATGGCCATTAAGACAGAAGATGTTGATTGGGAAGGAGAGGAAGAAACTCTTTTTCATAATACTACTCAAAGGAAAAGCATGGAGGGGAGTTTTGGGATGAACTTACTGCTGATTAACCATTGGATTGTTCCATGTATTGGGAATCTCCACAAATCTATGTCGATGTCCCTAATGATAGTAATTTGGGTGAGTTAAGTTCTTCATTAACTAGTTCTGAAATTGTTAAGGATAATATTGATCAGCAAGTGTTTGATGAAAGTTCCAAGTGTGATTGTGTTGTAGTTCCCACTGCAAGTGCGTTCAGCCTTTATCACTGATGCTATTACTCCAAGTCCATGCTTTGATGGTTTTGAAATTCCTTTGGATGCTAATGCTTCAGACTGTGGAGTGCCTTATTTGGGTAACAAAGTAGAATTAAACTTCGATCATACTTGGGAAAATTTCATGGCAATTCCAACTATTCTTTTTTCTTTTTTTTCTTACATATGGCAATTCCATGTATTCAACATTATAATAGTTGTATAAGAGCAGGTGTTGATATTCCTTCTAAATTAATTTGTTTGTACAACTATCTAAAGAGGAAGAAACCTCAAACACATATTTGTTTGCAGGACCAGTCACAAGCAAATGTAGAAAAATGTATGGTGTGCTGATTCACTGGGGTATAACAAACAAAAAAGGGTTGGAAATGATTGTTTGGGCATCCAGTAATAGAGAAAAGATAACAACTGTAAATAGATGGGTCTCTCTCATGGAGTTGCAACAGCTAAATTGAGTTCTTTATCTGCTGCAAATGCAACCAGACTCATGCAAGTTGAGTTCTTCTTAGCCAGGGTAATCAGCTTAGTTGCCTCCCACATTCAAAGTTTAGAAATGTTGAAATAAAGCTAGGGTCAAGGACCAGTGGCCAAGGAATTGAATTTATATTTGTTATTTATAAGATTTAAGGGTGTTTATTAATGTTTTTACTATTCACAGGACTGCGTTATTATTTTAGTTGGTGGTTAATAGTCTTTAGTATATCTTATGCTAGTAAGAGGGTATTTCAGTAACTCCAGTAATGGTTTTAATGGGCTTTTAAAGGGTGACAAAATTAGGGTTTAGGCGTTAGCTTCTGAAGTTGTTCTTGGAGATTTCTGAGGAAGTTATTGCTAGTAGTAACGACTTGTCACGATCCATTGGTTCATATAGAATCCATGTCCTAGGTTTAAGGCCTTCTCTTCATCTCTTGCTATTGCCACTAGTTTGGGGCATTATTATACCTTTATTCACAATTATCTGCCTTGTTGTTGCTCTTGCATTTATTTATTTATTATTTCTCTTATGCTGGTGCTACATGAGTTTCGTAACTGTAGGAATATTCTTATACTGCAATTGAAACTTGAACCAGTTCTGAGCATAAAGATATTCCTTTGATGAATGGTCAAAAGGAAACATTATTTCTTCTAGGCTGGAGAGAAGCTTCTGAGAAAGACGTTATAATCTATCAAATTCCATTGATTAAAGCTTTCATACGAGTATATAGCTACAAGGAACTCCATACCAGAAAGAACTAAGAAAGATGCTTAACATTGGAGTGACAGGACAAAGAAAAATGCATTCCAAAATAAGAGCATTTATATAATTAAAAGATTGCTCCATTATCAATAAGTGGATCCCGTGCAAATGGCACTGTGAGGTAGGAGAAAAATGTAATCCATCAATTCTGCCTAAAAATATATGAATATGAATTGGAAGATAAATCACCTAAAGACATTTGGTATTCAAACCAAATAAAAAAATAAAAACAAACTAATAAATGAATAGGCAAATAAAAATTTTATGACATGCATACTTTGCACCAAATTCACAAGGAAAAATTATCACATTATTTGTATATAAGTACTGAGGCATGACAATATTGCACTGCAAGTCAATGCTGAATATTAAATAGTAATTCTGAGAACACAAGTATCATCTTAGCTTCCACATTGCCACCAGAATTTTTAGCCCATTAAAGACCCTGAAGTTTCTACTCTTGTACAGAACCACAAGATAGCACTGGGTGACCACTGACCAGCCTAAGCAACCTACACGTAAATCCCTGCTTCCACCAGCATCTGAAGAAACCCAGTCCTATTTGCTGTGTGGAGCAAACAAAATCTGTATACCCAAAACATTCAGTGTCTTAACATCAGGAGTTGATGCTCAGTAAGGCAATTGACACTCTCTTCATTAGCTTTATTTTGACAAAAGGATTAAAACAGCCCCATTCTAGAAAGGGGGTAATCAGCACTCAATAGCTGAGTATATGAAATTCATTAATAGAAGACCACTATGAAAGTTCTAGGACATACAAACATATATAGATGAGAACACACCTCTTATTAAAGGCGAACTAACACTGGAGTGGTGTGACTCCCCAAAATTTTAAAATTCCCTTATCAATTTTCAAAATTGATAACCACTCCTCTCATCAGTTTTGCATCCGTACAAAAAAAGGTAGGGCAATGATGAAACTTTCCCAGGCATGCATAATCTATTTCAGTTGATTTCTGCTACAAAATCTAGTGGCTATGCCATCTGTTCAAATATGCACATGCACTGATATTCATGCATAATTGACAAGAAATAGGGGAAGCTCATGGTAAAGGGGGCTCCCAGATATACCCACACAGGTAGATGAGTGGGCCAAGGTGATAACTCAAGAACCTAACATTTCGGATTCAACTCACCAGGGCTTAGATTGGGTGTGCTTTGCAGGTAATTGTGTGGACTCATAGAAAAAGTGAGACTCCAAATGTAATGCCTTGGTGTGACAAAAATAATATTAAATGAATAAATAAATAAAGCGAAAGGGGTGGGGGTGGAGGGGGAGGGGGTGCTACTCATGCCAATCCCTCATTAAAGTGGTGGTAAATTAGTGCTCTTTGTGGGTACATGTGTCTAGCTCTCCCTCGACCAAGCCATGTCACCTCCCTCTCCACCAACTTGGTCCCATGTGTCAGTCTCATAAGGTGACATATGGACCAACGATGTATAAATCCCTAGAGTCCTTTTAGGGGTCCAGCCTTGCCAACCAAAATTTAAGTGCACAACACCTCATCCTTGGCCGCAAGGACCAAAAGCGCTCACCCAGGATCACACTCGAGGCACTTTCTCGGCCTCCCTCATTAAAATTGTGGCAAATTAGTGCACTTTGTGGGTACATGTGTCTAGCTCTCCCTCAACCGAGCCATGTCACCTCCCTCTCCACCAACTTGGTCCCATGTGTCAATCTCATGAGGTGACATATGAACCAACGATGTATAAATCCATATACTCCCCTTAGGCATCTAGCCTCGCCAACCAAAATTTAAGTGTGTGACCCCTCATCCTTGGATGCAAGGACCAAAAGCGCTCACCCTTGATCACGCTCGAGGCACGTTCTTGACCAAGCTGAGGGTACCTCCACATGAACGCACTTATAACCCTCGCCAATGGCTTTATGCTCGGCACCTCCTAACCTAACCATAGAACCACTTCGTTGAGCATGTCCCCTTTTGAGTCTCAACTTTTGCATCATTTAGTCGAGACCCTCCACAAGACGAGTCAATGCTACCCACATTGGAGCAAGACCTAGGGACCCTTGGGATCACCCTCGCACAGGACTAATGGAGACTTGTGGATTGGAGGCTAAAGTTAAGGGTGCAACAACTTAAAGATGAATAGACATCAATGTTCCACATTTAAGGAACACAATACATATGATAGTATCTACTATTTCATCTCTCATTTCAATTAGTTTGGAGATAACTCGCATCGACTCTCAATTATACTTATTATATTGCATTACTACGAGCGTTTGTAAAAAAAACTCTTTATTGACTCGCTTTGGTATCTGTCCATCTTAATGTGCTGGCTTCTATCCTCTAAGCTGTATTGTGAGTAATGCTTCATATCGTTTTCTTTCACAATATTGCATCATTTTTCAACAATATATACCCTGGCTGTTTCAAAAATGCCAAGCCACACTAATGTGCCAATACTATGTGTTGCAGCCCCAATTTGAGCCGGGCTTTTTACCAGAAGATATTTATTTTATTCAATATATATTATACCAGGGTCACTTTTTCAATATTTACCAAACAATGGTTAAACGTCAATAGAATTAACGTTTTTACGATTAACGTCAATATGGATGACGATTTTAATTTGTATTTTTTCTTGGTTGATAAAACAAAGGAAAACGTCAATACATATGACGCTTTGTGTGTTACAACAAAAGACGTCAATCTTATTGACGTTTTCTCCTTTTCGGTGAGACCAAAAACGTCAATCTTATTGACGTTTTCGGTGCCGAACTAAAAACGTTAATTGGATTGACACTTTCATTTAAGAAAACGTCAATTTAGTTGACGTCTTTAGCGAACATTGCCTATATCAAAAGTTTTTGTTCGAAAAGCGTCATTAGGGTTTTCATTTCTTCCCCAGTCAATCTTCTGCTCGAGACGCCATTGAAGGAAGCATCGCCGAAGGGTAACGTGCTATCTCTTGTTTATTGATCGAAGCCCTCCATCGCTACTCTCTCTCTCTCCTGACAGCATTAGGGTTCTTCGACATTTACATGTTCGTCACCGTCTCTCTCTCTTTCCGTATATATATTGTGAGTATATATATGTTGGATGTTTATATTCATAAGTGGATTGAAGTTGTTAATTATTGTTCTTCATTATTCATAAGTGTATTCATAAGTGGATTCATAAGTGAATGTTTGTATTCATTAGGGTTCTTCATTATTGTTAATTTTTTAAAATGTACTCAAATTGTGGGAAAGTTGTGTGCCCCTGACCTCTCTCTCTATATATATATACTGTGAGTATATATGTTGTTGATTTGAAAAAAAATATAAGAAAATTCTGGATGTTTGAATTGGTTTCCACAATACAAAAATGGTGAGCTTTTTAATATTTTTTTTTTAGGAATTCAGTATTGTGCTTTATGACTTATATTTTTCATTTTTACATTGAGCATGGATGTGGACATGGACCCTTGTTTGATATTGGTGCTATGTTTAGGTCCACACTATCAAAATTTGAGTTGAAAATTGAGAATGTGCTTAGGTCCACACCGTAACATAAAAACTTCAAATCAGGGTGTTGTGAAACTTGAAATCACTGCAGTTATCAATTTCAATAATGCTAGAAAGGATTCATTTAAAAAATATAAATTGCTAAATGTACAGTAAATTCATATGCCAGTTGAGTGTGGTTTGCAAGGTGTTTGTATTCCCCTTTACCTTGGGACTTAGGTAATCTCTTAAATTGTAGTCATTCGTTTTATCTCGATGCCACATTGAGTGTCCTGGCCTTTCCTTGCCTTATACAAAAATTACACTTCATTACTGAAAATGAAAGATTTATAGCAACATGATAAGGAAAAGAAAAGGAGAAAAATTTATATAGTGTTTCGGTGTATTTTCATCTAACTACTATATTCATATGTTCAATTACAGTAACGTTGATTGAATGGATACCATAAAGGTGATGTGCTATTTTTGGGGGGGGGGGGGGGGGACCATAGTACAAGACCCTGACGAAGGTATATCATATGATACCGAAGCGAAGGGGTTTTACACTATACAACGCAAAATAACACTAGAAGAATTAGAACAATTTCTTATACCTAAAGTTGTAGATGAAGGGGAAAATATTCGTTTGAAGTTGATATGCAGACATCCCCATAGACAATGGGAGAGGTTCATTTATTACAAGAAGGTGCCCATCAATGATGACATGACCTTGGATAGTGTGTTGGACATCCCGCCGTGTTTTCCCACACTGAATTATGTTGAACTGTACGTGGAGAAAGAAAACATAACGAGTAGATTGAATGAACCAGATCCGATGTATTCAGGTTATGGGGCATACAATGTTTCCGGCTCATTCATTGGGATATTGACTAAGGGGGCATACAGTGGCATTTCCTGCTCATTCACTGGGATGTTGACTCAAAAATCTTACAGCAGGGCTTCACAGTATGCCAATATGTCCCAACTTTCATATTATCCAACGTATGGGTCATACACAGTCGGGGGATCACAGATGCAACACGATATTGGTACAAGTTCAGGGGTTGAGCGTCTATCTCCAATTCACCTATTGACATCCCCAGTTGACAGGTTCCACCAGCCTGTTAACTAGTACGTTGATATGGGTGGTGATGGAGCTGAGGGATGCGTACCTGACAGTGCAGGTCCTGATCTAAACGTGGACGAGGACATTGACGCTGAACTAATGGCTGATGATGAATCTGATGATGAGGGGCCTGAATTTGGTGAACCGCCATCGTCTTCAGTTGCTATACCCGAACGGTACATTCCTGTCCCTTTCTTCACAAACTTGGAGGGGGGTGGTGACGCTACCGTAACTAGTCGGGAGCTTTATTGTTGTATGAACATATGGACCTCGAAAACCGTAGAGTTCAAAAAGGGGATGATCTTTAAAGATAAAGATTCGGTGAAGTATGCAGTAAAGATGTATAATGTAAAGAAAAGAAAAGAGTATGTGATGGTGGAAACGAGCAAGAAGGTTTGGGATGTAAGGTGCAAGCATGATTGCAGTTGGAGGTTTCGAGCCTCAAAAAAAGAGAAACATGGTTTCTTTGAGGTAAAGACGTATCCCGGCCCACATCATTGTGTGTTTGCAAGATTGCAGAGGGACCACTGTAACATTGATACCGATCTTATTACGACGGTCATACTGGACTCAGTTAAGGTAAACTATATTTCTTTTAAACCAATGTAACTTAAAATTAAAACGGGAGTTGTTTATGTGTACACTTGAACTTGGTCGGTATTTGTGTACAGGCAGATGCGAAAACGAAAGTGGCATCGCTTATCACCACTGTACGAACTGCATTGGAGCACACAGTATCTTACAGGAAAGCATGACTTGCGAAAACAAGAGCCATTGAAGTCATATTTGGAAATTGGGACGAGTCGTACACGAAACTTACCCAGTACATGATGACACTACAGACCTTTAATCCTGCAATAGTTGTAGACTGGAATGTGTTGCCGTCGACTACGCCGGATGAGGTGGTGTTTAATTATGCGTTCTAGGCTTTCAAACCCGCCATCGATGGATTCGCTCACTGCCATCCTGTTATCGACATTGATAGAACTTTCCTTAATGACAAATACACTGGGAAGATGCTAGTAGCTACCGCATCAACTAGCGACCAACACATTTTACTACTTGCTTTTGCCATTGTAGATGAAGAGACTACAGCGTCGTGGTCATGGTTTATTAAGAACTTGAGACGACATGTAATGCCTAACCGTGAGGGTATCACGTTGATATCTAATAGGCACAGGAGCCTGTTGAATGCTGTTGCGCGGTACTGGGAACATCCGCGTTTGCGACCGATTGGATATCATCGATATTGCCTCAGGCACGTCCGTAGCAACTTCAACAAGAAATTCAGCAACACGAAACTTATGGATTTGGTATGGAGGGCTGGTAGTTGCCATCAAATTCAGAAGTTCAACTTGATTATGAAGGAGATTAAAAATCTTAAACCAGAGGCATTAAATTGGTTGCAAGAGAAGGAGGCTGAAAAGTGGACACTTGCACATAATGGAGGTCGTAAGTGGGGGATTTTGACTACAAACCTATCTAAAGGATTTAACAGTGTATTGAGGGGTGCTCGGAATGTGCCCATCACGGCATGTGTGGAAACTAAATTCCACCGACTTGTTAAGTATTTTGATGAGAGAAGAATTGAGTGTATTAAGAATCGGGCTGCTGGTTTGAGGTATGGCCACAAGCTACAAAAACAAATTGAAAAATACCAGTGCAAAGGAAATACACATTTGTTGAGAGCGTTTAACAGATAAATGCGCTACCATAACTTTTAAGCTGACCAATATTTTTGTGACAATGAAACTGATTTAAATTTCGTTCACAAGCAAGAAGGTGAATACGAGGTCGAAACAACACACCATGGGATGCTGGGTGGGCACAAGCAGGTTGTAAGACTTAACCAGCCCAGCTGTTCTTGTTCAAAATACATCATCAACAAAAATCCATGTTCGCACATGCTTGCTGTCACTGCAGACTTAGGCGTCGATTCGTTTTACTTGGTGGCGCCAGAGTACAGAATTGATGTATACCCACGCATTTGGGATTCTAATTTTAGCCCAATGCCCCATGAAGATTACTGGCCCTTGAGTAGTATGCCGACGTTGCTCCCCAATACAGCTTGTTTGCGATCACTGAATCCAAAGTCTGGTCAGCCCAAAACGGCCCGTATTAGCAATGAAATGGATACCTCCAGGAAAAAGCACAGCTACCATTGCAGTCTTTGTCAACAAACTGGCCATGACAAGCGAAAATGCCCGGAGAGGCTTCAGCGAGTGGCGTAGTAGTAGTTATTGTTTGGACACCTTAATGTATTTTGAACACCTTAAGTAACTGTATTTTGTTATGGATGTAATTTATTTTGTTATGTAATAGTAGTTCTCTTGTCTCTATGCAATCATGGACTTTGAATAACATGGACTCATATTACATGAAACAGAAAATCTCAAATTTAACCACTACATTGATATGTTATATGGAACATAAGATGACAAATATTACCGTTACATATTAACTAACTTCACACCAAACTTAACTAAAAACATGAATAAGTTTTATGAACCATGTTCGTAACAACACAGTAGTTTTCCAGCAACCGAAAGGC
Source organism: Euryodendron excelsum (assembly GCA_033060915.1). Taxonomy (NCBI): domain Eukaryota; kingdom Viridiplantae; phylum Streptophyta; class Magnoliopsida; order Ericales; family Pentaphylacaceae; genus Euryodendron; species Euryodendron excelsum. The sequence continues at coordinate 663,323 of CM065378.1, read as the reverse complement.
TACTAGGTAGATAGTTAATATAGTCATCGTCGCCTTCTTCTTCTGAGAAGTTCGAAAGTTCTGAGTCAGATACCAGCAACGGATCTTCAATAATGTCTATTATTCGTTGTGTTGGATCAGCACATTCTTTCTTCACAGTCCACTGATGTTGGGCCGTCCACATCTTACATTCGACCATATCCTTTGACGGCCCATCATCATCATATCTCCCCGATACAATATCATCAGGATTCATGGGCACCGTTTACATCCAGGGGCGACGTTATGACACAGGCAGTTCAGCCACAGCCGATTGGTAGGGGAAGAGGACGCGCGGGATCTCCGCACAGAGGCAGAGGCAGAGGGAGAGGAAGAGGGAGAGGGAGAGGGAGAGGGAGAGATACAGAACAGGAAGAGGGTGGATCTCAGATGCACGAGTTCCGTAGGATGATAGCTACTACGGTTTTGGATAGAGTCATCATACCGATGTTCACCGGTCCGTCATCAGATCTTTTTGGGGTAGATGATGAGACAGTACACCATTCACCTCCACCAGCAGAGTGGGACTCACAGATCACACAGGAGCATCCACCATCGATTTCACAGGCAGATGAGGCGACAGTTGGGGAAGTGCACCCACAGATAGATGAGGCATCACCTGCACAGATACAGGCCCAGCAGGGGGTAAGTGGAGATGAGCAGACACAGGTCTCACAGATTACCCAGGAGCAGCCAGCACCGACCACACAAGGTGATGAGGCGGTTGTAGGACATCTGGTCCCACAGGCTAAGACACCCACAGCGCTCCCTATTGTATATCGCAGTAGCAAGAGACCTAGATGAGCACCTATATGTGGTATATAGGATGTATTTTATATGCTCTCTTGTGATCATTCGATAGATCTTATATATTTTTTTGTACAGAACTCGTGTATATGTCATTAGTTGTAAGTAATATATGACCATATTTTGAAACATTTCTCAGTATTAAAATTGGGGATGCCAAATCTCGCAAACGGCCTCCGTTTGCCGCGAAACTCGACACGCAGCACTGCCTCGGCAAACTACAGCTGCAGGCGCTGACGGCTCATCGAACGGAGTCCCGGCGGAGGAGTTATTACATTTTTTCCTTCCGAACACTTAGCGATTTGAAAAACTTGGGAATCGGGGTTTGCGGATGCCAAATCTTGCAAACGGCCTCCGTTTGGCGCGAAACTCGACAAGCAGCACTGCCTCGGCAAACTACATCTGCGCACGCTAACGGCGCGTTGAACGGAGTCTCAGCGGATGAATTCTGCATTTTTCCTTCCGGACACTTAGCGATTTAAAAAACTTGGGAATCGGGGTTTGGGGATGCCAAATCTTGCAAACGACCTCCGTTTGGTGCAAAACTCGACAAGCAACACCGCCTCGGCAAACTACAGCTGCAAGTGCTAACGGCGCGTCGAACGGAGTCCCGGCGGAGGAGTTACTTCATTTTTTCCTTCCGGACACTTAGCGATTTGAAAAACTTGAGAATCGAGGTTCTGCAATTCCAAATCTTGCAAACGGCCTCTGTTTGCCGCAAAACTCGACAAGCAGCACCGCCTCGAAAAACTACAGCTGCGAGGGCTAACGGCGCATCGAACGGAGTCCCGACGGAGGAGTTACTTCATTTTTTCCTTCCGAACATTTAGCGATTTGAAAAACTTGAGAATCGGGGTTCCGGGATTCCAAATCTCGCAAACGGCCTCTGTTTGCCGCAAAACTCGACACGCAGCACTACCTCGGCAAACTACAGCTGCGGGCGCTGACGGCGCGTCGAACGGAGTCCTAGCGAAGGAGTTACTACATTTTTTCCTTCTAGACACTTAGCGATTTGAAAAACTTGGGAATTAGGGTTCCGGGATTCCATATCTCGCAAACAGCATCTGTTTACCGCGAAACTCGACAAGCAGCACCGCCTCGACAAACTGCAGCTGCGCGCGCTGACGGCGCGTCGAACGGAGTCCCGACGAAGGAGTTACTACATTTTTTCCTTCCAGACACTTAGCGATTTGAAAAACTTGAGAATTGGGGTTCCGGGATTCCAAATCTCGCAAACGGCCTCCGTTTGCCACGAAACTCGACACGCAGCACTGCCTAGGCAAACTACAGCTGCAGGCGCTAACAGTGCATCGAACGGAGTCCCGACAAAGGAGTTATTGCATTTTTTCCTTCCGGACACTTAGCGATTTGAAAAACTTGGGAATCGGGGTTTAGGGATGCCAAATCGCGCAAACGGCCTCCATTTGCCGCGAAACTCAACACGCAGCACCGCCTCGGCAAACTACAGTTGCGCGGGCTAACGGCGCGTCGAACGGAGTCTCTGCGGATAAGTTACTGCATTTTTTCCTTCCGGACACTTGGCGATTTGAAAAACTTGGGAATCGGGGTTTGGGGACGCCAAATCTTGCAAACGGCCTCCGTTTGGCGCAAAACTCGACAAGCAGCACCGCCTCGGCAAACTACAGCTGCGAGCGCTAACGGCGCATCGAACGGAGTCCCGATGAAAGAGTTACTACATTTTTTCCTTCCAAACACTTAGTGATTTAAAAAACTTGGGAATCGGGGTTCCGGGATTCCAAATCTCGCAAACAGCCTCTGTTTGCCGCAAAACTCGACATGCAGCACTGCCTCAGCAAACTACAGCTGCGGGCGCTGACGGCGCGTCGAACGGAGTCCCGGCGGAGGAGTTACTACATTTTTTCCTTCCGAACACTTAGCGATTTGAAAAACTTGAGAATTGGGGTTCCGGGATTTTATATCTCGCAAACGGCCTCCGTTTGCCGCAAAACTCGACACGCAGCACCGCCTCAGCAAACTACAGTTGCGCGCTAACGACGCGTCGAACGGAGTCCCGGCGGAGGAGTTACTTCATTTTTTCCTTCCAAACACTTAGCGATTTGAAAAACTTGGGAATCAGGGTTCCGGTATTCCAAATTTCGCAAACGGCCTCCGTTTGCCTCAAAACTCGACACGCAGCACTGCCTCGGCAAACTACAGCTGCGCGCGCTGATGGCGCGTCGAACGGAGTCCCGGCGGAAGAGTTACTGCATTTTTTCCTTCCAGACACTTAGGGATTTGAAAAACTTGGGAATCGGGGTTTGGGAATGCCAAATCTTGCAAACGGCCTCCGTTTGGCGCAAAACACGACACGCAGAACTGCCTCGGCAAACTACAGTCACGGGCGTTGACGGCGCATTGAACGGAGTCCCGACGAAGGAGTAAGTAGTGAAGGAGTACATTGAATGTGAAACAACCAAAAAAAAAAATTTCTAGTGTGAAAACGTCATATGTATTGACGATTTCACTGTGGAAAGGAAGACATCATTTGTAATGACGATTTTAGTTGAAAAATTAAAACGTCATTCCTATTGATGCTTTCTTTATCCTCTTTTCCTATTTTCGTAAATGCAAAGTGCAGGTGAGAATATTAAATGTAAAGCGTCATTACGGTAGATGTTTTTGTCAAAAACGTCGTTACAAATGACGCTTAAACAGCCTTTTGTAATTATTAAAATTTTAACACTTGTTTAATATTTATTGATTAAAATAAATATGTTTTCGTAAAAGGCCCAATTTGAGCCTGTATCGTCCACATGTATGTGTTCCTTTGCCCAGAAGAAAAATAGGTATTTCACCCCTATTGCCATCCCACCAATGCAAGGTGCTGGGAGGGTGGATTCGGCACAAACCTAACTTTTAACATTATTTGCATAAAATGGCTCGCTCCCAAACTTGAACCCCCACTTTCACATTCGTAACCCAAGCAACCTGCATCGGCGAGACCTTAAAGTGGCTCTATTTGATATTGTACATGAAATCTACAGACATAAACTGGTTCATACTCCATGCCACAAGTTTTCTACCAACAAGTCCATAATATCCAAAAGCAATCTGCTACGCAATGCCAGTCCAACCCAATATATAACGACTATAACATAGCCATATTACATATTGATGTATACATTTAATATAAAAAATGATAGATGATTCCATTCCTGATCAATTTTAGTACCCATGCTTTCCTTTGCAAATAAACAATTTGGAAATAGCAAACATCTTCGGGGCCACTTTTTAATATTCTAAAGTATCTCAGGCATAATATCAAAATGTGAAACATGCAGCATATGCATCAACAGTTGAACAAGAAATCGACCTTACACAATATCTGGTTGAGCAGCAGTGAATTATATACTTTCCAGCTAATTTGTAATATATATTTCCATATGGAAGCTGTTAAACATCCTAATCCACCAAACTGTAATTATTTCAGCATGCATACCAATTAGCCTTGGCTCCCAAGAGTTTTAAATTCAACAGTCTTACAAGGTGATGTGTGTCATGTGACGCATAAATATGTCAGGAATATTTCATTTTCCTGGTTACTTATAAAAAATAATTTCATTTTCCCGTTGATTTATCAAAAAAATGAAAACAATTTTCAATTGGAGTTACTTGTAAACTTATGGAATATGATACAGTTTCTTCAAAATTTGAAACAAATAGAATGGAAAAAAAAAACCACTCGCCAGTGTTGGCAGACTGTGTACAAACCTAATTTCCAGCATTATTCATATAAAGGGTTGCCTTATTATGTGAACCTGCACTCACACACTTCTCAGCCCAAACTTTTAGCATTGCACCAAGCAATGACATGTTACAGCTTAGGATGATACTTAACTGCATATTAGGGATCCATGCTCTCTCTCTCTCTCTCTCTCTCTCTCTCTCTCTCTCTCTCTCTCTCGTGATACCTGAGTAGAAGCTTAATCCTACGAAATGAGGTGTGCATATGAACATCGAACAATTTTGGGACTGGATTTTGCTATTAGAACAATCTTGACTAGCATCCAACTTCAAATTGATGCTAAGTGAGTGATTCACTTGTTCACCATGCGGCAACTGTAGAGGAAACTCCAGGTGTTCATGAATCAAGGACCAAGACAGCAATACCTAAGGCTCCATTTGGTTATGGCCCCGTTTTCTAGTTCTTGGTTTTGGTTCATGAAACCGTGTTTGTTGGAGTGTTTTGCGGTGTCGGTTTCGAGAAACTAAGTCATAGTTTCCGGAAATTTTGAGAATAATAAAAAGATGTTGTCCTGGTTTCAGTTTCACATTGCAAAAACACGGAGACCAAGTACTGTGCACTTAAAGTACCTTGACATAAAACCTACCAATATTTCTCACCCCCACCGTCACTCTCATCTTCCTCCACCCACCTCTGCAGATCCACATCTCTGCTCACCGACGAAGTCCACCCTCTGCTCACCGATGGAGTCCACCCCTCTCCCAAATGACAACATTGACGAGCTCTGACAGCCCTACAACGTTATCAACATCGTCGAATAGGAAACGGCCAGTGGAGTTAACAGTGAAGATTAGAGAGGGTTTGTTTCAATTTTCACATGGGTTTGCTAGTTTCAGATTCCTCTACAAAGTTCTTCAAGAAATGTTTAGGGGTTGTGATGATTCATCTGGGGTTTGTGATGCTGATTTACAATAAGGGTTGTAGATTCAGGTTTGGTAATGGTTTTTTGGTGTTTTGTTCATGATGTATTAATGTACCGTAAGGTTGTAGATTTGGGTTTGTTGCTAATTTTCATTTTGGTGTTTTGCTGCCCTTTTTACTTTTTCTGCAATTGTTCTTCTCCAACTCCGGTTGCCATCCACCATCATGAAATCCATCCCCCTTCATTTATGGAAATTCTACACCAAACACATTCTTCTTGTTTTATGTTTCCAAAACCAATTTTACCAAACATGTTTTCGGAGGATGAAACCGTTCTTGAGAACAGTTTCTGAAAACTTATTCTGGGGACCGAGTTTTTGAAACCCTAACCAAATGAAGCCTAAGCTTCTGTAATTTTAAATATACAGCGAGGGTGGTCAAATGTGAAGAGTACAAGTACAGCACAACTATGTGACACCAAGAATGAATTCAACAAAATGATAACACAGACACGACAGATTCAAGGAATTATGTCCACAGTTTGCAACAAAAATGTTGCAGAAATCAGTATCATAAACAGTTCTACCCAGCACGTTTCTACTTACCTAGTCATCTGAACAGAAACCCCAGCATTGTAGGATTATAACGCCATCAATACAATTTGGTTATGAAACTATGTATTACCAACATTTTGGTGACTCTCCAAAGTCCAAACGCAGCCTAAAAGGGGACCAGAGCAGTAACATCGACTGAACCACAACAAAACTGAGTTTTTGCGATAGAATTTGCTTACAATAGGACCCAACAACAATAACAATAAAAATAAAGCTAAACCAACCCAACCCAACCCAGGTTCTAAATTAAGGAATTTTAACAGATACGAGGATGATTTGAAAGAGTTTAAGGGGCAATTAAATAAATAAAAATTCAACAGAAGAAAACAAAGAAAATCATCATTGGAGTTGATGTATTGTCGTAATTATTACTTGGAACAACGAGAGACGACGGAATTGGCAAGAGGAGAGAGCATTTCTACAGGCTTGGGTGAGTTATCATCGCTGGGCCTCTTGTTGTTGTTGAAGAATAAAATGGATTTGAAGAAGTTTTTGTTGTTGCTGCTTCCATTCTCCATCTCCCCTTTCCTTGTAATGTTTTCTGTTGTCATTCCTTTTGATGAGTGATCGAATAATTAAATTGAATACCCTAAGTTACGGCAGTATCAAAACAGGGTTTTCCGTCCAGATTTGAGTCTCGTGCATTTACCCAATTCAGTGGATATATATATATATATAGGCTTTTTCCCTCACAAATATTATTGAAATAAAATTTTACTTATCCAATTAAATTGTTTTTTTTAAATGAACTTATCCGAAAATTTTTAAAAGAAAAGGTACTTAACCACACGCTTTCTGTATGAATTGAAAACACAGTAATGTTACGTTTGGATACATACGTACATGGATATATTAGAAATTAGTGAATTTGAAAATTTCGTTTGAGGAGGAGCAGTGGTTCATTTGCATTGTCTTGGTTACTCTCAACTAAGAAGAAGGAAATTATCCTTTTGTAACGCATCTCTCGGTTTCTCTCAGTGCATTTGATAGAAATATATAATTTGATTTTATCTGTGAACCATTTATATATATATAATAAATATAAATACACATGTGTACTTATATATTATATATATAGTGTGTGTCGAGTGCATGGTCTCTCTCATGATGTCCCTTGCTTAGTGGGTAGTAATTGATTTCATTTTACATTAATTGACCTCTACTTTTGCTTGACAATTATCTGGATTTGGGACAATGGGTGAATTTCAGTTGGTGCATATTCCCACTATGATTGGTTTCAAAAAAACGAAATCATCATAATTGATTGATGTAGGTCATTTGATATGGAGAACTTTAATAAGAATATATAATAGTTATTATGACTACAAACTCATCTTGTGTGGATTGGAACCATGACAAATCAATAATTTAATTATCAAACGCCGAACTAATCAAAAGATTGATAACCTGTGTGTGAAATTATAATTACAAAAGTATCTAATTAAAATTTGTACATACATTAATAATATCGGAGCAAGTGTCTTTGTCTCCATTAACTCATGCCACTACCATAATATAAAGTTCTTACAATCATTAAGTCTATACCAAGGCCATGCATACATATATACATACCGTAGTTTTTTAAAATACATTACAAGTCCAACATAGTCCAAGAACTCTAAAAGGTACATCATGTAACTTCAATCAAAACATAGCATGAGTCTCAAGAATTCACATAAAATAGTTTTATCAAAACATGCCATTAAACATAGGCTCTTACTCTTGCTTTCCTAAAATTGTTAAGTAAAAGTATGAGTTAAAAGCTCAACGAACAATATAGCAATCGAAGCATAAGTGGTTTGAGTACAATATGTGAGCCATAGCACGGCTTTCAAAAGCCACCCTAGCTCTAGAAGTTAAACTAGCCTAACCTGCATAATCTAAGTTGTTTTAGAACATTCTAGTAAAGGTCCCTTAGCCTCCCAATACAAGCCCCTCCTTGAAATGAGTCAAAACCAATAAAAATTTTGAGAAGCGTGTAGCACATGCTTCTCCAAAGCTAACTTTTTCTTCACTTATTTTTTTATTATAATGTACCATCAAAATGTCAGCAAAATAGAAAAATTAAGGAATTTCCAGATGCCTACCCAATAGGCTTTCCATCGATATAGACTAATCGTCAAATCCATTGCCCATATATTGAGATTGAACTATTCAAAAAAAGGTATTTTCAGAATTTGGAAAGCGTGTGACAGACGTTTTCCGTTTCCAAAGTCCAATTCCCTAATTATAATGCATCGCAAATGGTCAACAAAATGCACAAATTATAGAATTTTCTTAAGCCTTTCCGAAGGACTTTTCATCAGTATGATTTGATTGAAAAGATCATTCCCCAAAGGCTATGATCATATTGATCAAATAGGTTATTTTGGGAAATTAAGAAAGCATCTAGAAGACGCTTCCAAAATTTTATTTTTACCCACTTCTTGAGGCATTTTTCCTAGCAATCGGTATCAATTGCAGCTTCAAACTTTTACCATGTCGAAGAGAACTTGTAGAGTGACCCCGCTAGCAAGTTTGATTCTCTCAGATCATCCCTGAACAACACGGATATCAAGATAAAACAAACATAAAAGTTACTGGCATGGAAGCATGTGTTACATGCGTCTATACTTTGATCAGATCGAGACAAAAACTTAGATTGTTGCCCAAATTACCAAGTACCGAGAGTACCACGTGGCACTCTTTAAGTGGTCCAGGCAATTTGGTTAGACATATGTCCCTCATGCATCCAAGCCTGTCCAATTTGCCTATGAATACTAGCCTTCCCCTTTGTATTTGGAGAGTTCAAAACAATAGAGAAACTTTGTTAAAACGGCTCCAAAAATTTGAGATTTCATATAAGTCATCAAAACCCTAAAGTCCGAGAAGGCTCATCAACTCCATTAAAGACCAAGAGTGAATCTATGGTGGATTAGAGAACAAGGTACTCTCTATTTACCTTTACATTATGCCCCACTCTCTCTCTTCTCCCTCCAAGGTCCACTTGAGCCTTTCTTCTCTCTTAATCTCCATCTTCAAATCTCCTCTTCTTACATGTTCGGAATAAGAAGGCTCCATTGCCATGGCTAGGAAACACTTGTAAGACCCACGGTACCCGGGGTTGCCTTTGCTAGTCTCACTGACGAACCCTAGTTTCTCTGTCTATGTACAATTTCAAAGCCTTAGTTTTTTTCTCTCTAGGAACAATTTCACAATCCTAGTTTCCATCTCTAGGTTCAAATCCAAAACCGTAATTTCTCTCTGTAGGTACAATTCTAAGATCACTAGGTTCCAAAACCTAGTTGAAAACCACTAGGTTTTCCAAAATCACTAGGCCCTAAAACCTTAGCTCAAAACCACAAGGTTCCAAAACTTTAGTTTAAAACCACTAGGCTCTAAAATCCTAGCTTGAAACCACTAGGTTTTCTAAAACCATGAAGTTCCATAAATCTAGTTTAAAACTACTTTCCAAAAATCACTAGGTTTTTCAAAACCACTAGGTCCCTAGACCCTATGTTTCAAAAACTGCCCCTCTAAAAACATTTTTTTAAAAACCTTTAGCTTACCCAAATCTCAAATCAAACTAACTCTTGTTAGTAAGCCTTAGGTCAACCTAACTCTTGTTAGTGAACCCTAGCCATCCTAAATCTAGTTAGTAAACCCTAAATCAACCTAACCCTAGTTAGTGTACCCTAGTCAATCTAACTCTAGTTAGTAAACCCTAGTCAACCAAATTATAAGTTACCTAATCAAAGTTGGTAAACCTTAGGTTATCCAATTCTTAAGTTCCTTACAACTTGTTTTCAAATGAAAAATCATTCCCAAATTCGTCTGCAAAAACTCCTACTATCTTAAGTTTCCTATATAAAAAACGATTTTGCTAATTTCCTACAATGACCTCCAACTCCATTCAAACATCATCTTGCATAGTGTTCCAATTTGCTTTTGTAAAAAGGTTCCCCTGAACTTGTCTAAAAAATAGCTAAGAAACTTTACCATTTTTAAATGTTATGTTCAAAAACCTTTTTTAAACTCACATTCTAAAGATGATCATAGCCTTGATTAGGGTTCCCAAAGTAAGTGAAACCTTCATGGTTCACACTAGAGTTCCATACCCTAAATATTTTCAAACTTTTTTTCAAATATGATTTTTAAAATTCACATTCTTAGGACAATCTTAATCGCTCCATGATTAGGGTTTCTAAAGAAAGTGAGACAATGTTGGTGACCATCATGGTTCAAACTATGGTTCATGCCCCTAATATTTTCCAAAGCTCAGAAGGAAGTTTCTACCCCCTTTTTCAAAAATATGTTTCCAAAAGTCATAACCTTAACAGAACTTAGTTTGTTTAATAACTAATCTTTCAAGGGTGATGAAATACTCAAGCAAACTTTTGGAAGGCATAAAAAAATTATTTTCGAACTTTTCATGGAAGCCTTCAAAGGTTCTTACTCTATTACACTCCGAAACTCTGTTGAGTTTATTTTAAAAATATTTCAAAACTCTCTCAAGTTATTTTAAAAATCAATTCAAAACTCTCTTGAGTTTGCTTTTAAAAAAGACTAAACATTCCAAAAATTCTCGAGTTTATTTCCAAAAATACTTTCAAAACTCTCTCGAGTTTCTTTCAAAAATCATTTCAAAACTCCCTTAAATTCATTTTCAAAGATATTTCAAAACTCTCTTGAGTTCATTTTTAAGAACACCTTAAAACTCTCTTGAATTCGTTTCAAAATTAAAACAAAACTCTTTTGCGTTTGTTTTCAAGAATCTTATCATAACTCTGTTGAGTTTGTTCTAAAAAAATCATCTCAAAACCCTATTGAGTTCAATTTCAAAAATATTATAAATCTCTCTAGAGTTCATTTCAAAAAGGTTTCAAGACTCACTTGAGTTTACTTTCAAGACAGTTCAAGACAGTCCAAACTTTCTTGAGTACAATTTAAGAATATTTCAAAAACTCTTTTGAGTTGTTTAAAAAACATTCTAACTCTCTTGAATTGATTTTATAAACATTCAAAAGCTCTCTTGAATTTGATTTCAAAATATTTCAAAATTCTCTTGAGTTCATTTTTAAATATTTTTCAAATCTCTTTTGAGTTCATTTCCGAAAATACTTTAAAACTCTTTTGAATTCATTTTAAAATATTTCAAAACTTTCTTGAGTTCATGTTAAAAATACATTAAAACTCTCTTAAGTTCATTATAAAATATCTCAAAACTCTATGGAGTTCATTTTCAGAAATACTTTAAAACTCTCTTGAGTTCACTTTAAAACATTCACAAAAACTCTATTGAGTTATTTTCAAAAAAATCATTTCAAAATTCTCTTGAGTTCATTTCAAAAATATCTAAAAAATTATCTTAAGTTATTTTAAAAAATAATTTCAAAACTCTCTTGAATTCGTTTCAAAATTAAAACAAAACTTATCATAACTCTGTTGAGTTTGTTCTAAAAAATCATCTCAAAACCCTATTGAGTTCAATTTCAAAAATATTATAAATCTCTCTAGAGTTCATTTCAAAAAGGTTTCAAGACTCACTTGAGTTTACTTTCAAGACAGTCCAAGACAGTCCAAACTTTCTTGAATACAATTTAAGAATATTTCAAAAACTCTTTTGAGTTCATTTCCAAAAATACTTTAAAACTCTTTTGAATTCATTTTAAAATATTTCAAAAATTTCTTGAGTTCCTGTTAAAAAATACATTAAAACTCTCTTAAGTTCATTATAAAATATCTCAAAACTCTATGGAGTTCATTTTTAGAAATACTTTAAAACTCTCTTGAGTTCACTTTAAAACATTCACAAAAACTCTATTGAGTTATTTTCAAAAAAATCATTTCAAAATTCTCTTGAGTTCATTTCAAAAATATCTAAAATATTATCTTAAGTTATTTTCAAAAATAATTTCAAAACTCTCTTGAGTTTATTTTAAAGATAATTCCAAACTCTAGCAATTGAGTTCAAATTTAAGATCATTTCAAAAACTCTTTTCAGTTCATTCTCAAAAAATCTTCAAACTCTCTCAAGTTTCTTTAAACAAATTTCAAAATTTCTTGCGTTGATTAGAAATCATCAAAAAACTCCCTCGATTTGTTTTTCATTCATGCTCTAACATGAATTACGACTAACTTAATTATCACCAAATGAGATACGTCGGCAACTTAAAAAAAATTTAGGTGCGGTCATCTCGTTCTTCAAATTGACACTTCCTTAAAACCTCATTTTTCATAAAATTTCTTTTTCAAAATTATATCCAAATTTTCTATTTTAAAATGAATTTTCAAAACATCCATCATGCATCATTTTGTTGGCCCAAAAGGCAACCCAAGAAGGGGGGTGAATTGGGTTTTTCGAAGATTAATAACAATTAAGATTAATTAAAATTAATCTAAGCAATGTAATAGTGATCCAACTATATGTGATGCAATGTAATCAGTAGAAATAAAGAAAACAGAGCAATAGAAAGGAGACACAAATTTTTTGAGATTCAACCACAAACCGTGGTCTACGTCCTCACCCCAAGACCTCCTTGAAGTCTTCTTCCACTATGTAATCACTTATTACAAATGGGCTACTGATTGACAAAGTGCTTAGCTTACTATACACAAGAACTCCTCACCGAGCTCTTCAATCTCCAAGTGGTTTTGTCCAAGCTCCACTCAAACTTACAAGAGTTTTGCTTTCACAAGAGAACTCTTAAACTCTCAATTACAAGTGTATAAAAGTATACAAGTAACTAACACACTCTCTAGCAAGAGTTGATTTTACAATCTAAGCTCACAGATAAAGACAGGAAGAATATTCAGTGTATATCAGAAAATCAGTCAGCTTGATTTAGTTTTGTCTTCAATCCTTTTTGTAAATGCAGTTGGAAGCTTGTATATATACCCCTGTATTGATTTTATCCATTAGAGGTTGTTGGGAATCATTAATGCACGTCCAGTCCGTTATAACGTTAAGAAAAATAGCCATTATATCCAAGGAGTCGGCTCCAGGTTTGTGGAGTCGACATTTTCTGCTTCTGCATTTACCAAATGTTGTTCACTGACTTCAGGAGTCCGCTCTTCATATCAATTAGGTGACTCCTTGTTCATTCTGTCTTCACATCTTCGGCTTCTGTTGTCATGAACATGAGACGACTCTTCATCTTCAGGAGTCCGCTCTTTGTTTATTTGATCTTCAGCCTTTTACTTCTGTTGTCATGAGGCGACTCTTCGTCTTCATGTGTCCACTCATTGATCATGTCATCTTTAAGCCTTTGCGTCTGTCTCCATGAGGCGACTCTTTATTTCAATGTGTCCACTATTTGTCTATTTGGTCTCCAGGCTTTTTGCTTCTATGATCAAGAGGCGACTCTTCATTTTTCACGAGTCCACTCATTGTTCATTTTGTCTTCAAGCCTTTTGCTCCTGTGATCAAGAGGCGACTCCTCATTTCCATGAGTCCCCTCATTGTCCATTTGGTCTTTGAACCTTTTGCTTCTGTAATCAAGAGGCGACTCCTCATTTCCATGAGTCCCCTCATTGTCCAGAAATCTGCTTTTTAACTTCTAATGATCTAGCTTATCTCAGTACTGATATAAGATCTTCCAGGAGTATTTCTTTGGGGTATAATGATCAATCAAATGTCTTTAACTCTTCAGAGTTAACTTCCATTCAATTTGAATTGAATCAATCATTAGATATTGATCTTCTCTTGACTCTCAAACTATCAAAGCTTCATTCGATCAATGTTCATCTTTTCTTCTTCATTTGCAAAGCTTTCTTCTTTCATTGTAGAATATCTTCTTCAATGCCAAGCTTCCTCAATTGTGTAGAGTTTCACAATGCTTCATTTTTGATTTCTTTTCTTTGCTAGCAATTCTTCTTTCTTTTTTACAGATCACTTCAGTGAGACTTTTGCAGGCTTGATGAAATCTCTTCATACACCTAGTCTTCATTGATTCTTTATACTGTAGAAGAATTCTTCACTTGGATTCTAGGTAGAGATCAGATAATCATTGTAAGTCTTCTTTCTCAGCAACTTCAATCATATTTTCTTGAATTGATCTTTGCATACTAGATGAAGTCATCTCTTGAGCATTTTCAATCTCTTCAACAATCAATTTCTCTTCAACTGATCTTTGCACTTCTTCAACTAATCTTTGCAGATTATGATGAAGCCTTCAGTCTATCTTGAGTGCAAATCAATCTTCATTGAATCTATGCATACTTGATAGAAGCTTTATTTGAACACCTTTAATCTCTTCGAATGTATAACATTTATTTGAAGTATAGATAAGCATCACTCCTCTATTTGGTTCATTGCATAGCTCTTGAATTTGTTGTGCATTCTCTTTGACATGCATTAGACTTAAGATTGAACTTTAAGTCTAAATTATGAACTTTGTTAATCTGCACACTAAGTAGAGTCATTAGTAAAATAACACAAGGTTTAGTTATCATCAAAATCAACATGAGAATCAACCTTGAGTCAACAAGGGTCAACTTTGAGTCAACACATTTATCATCCCTAAAATGATGACAAACCTTTATTTTTAAAAATATATGAATAGATATTTGTAACAGGAGATTTGTGGGTAGATTAAGGTGTAGAAACATGTAGGTACTATAAGCACCCCATTTTTGACCGCTCGGCAGTTTACACTCCGTCCAGACTTTTTTTCAAGTCATTGTGGACATATTCCAATCGAATCCAATCCTCTAGTCCAAATTCCTTCTTTCCATCGCTTCGCGGGCCTGTCAGGCCCAAATAGAGGCAAAATGACCAAAATGTCCTTAGGGGCATTGTCTTTTCTTATTCCAATTCCAATCCCTCTCTCAAGACAATTTATTCCTCGAAACGGTCCGAGTAGCAAAACTACTCACAGAACCGTTAGAGTAGCGGAAATACTCACAGAACCGTTAGAGTAGCGGAAGTACTCACCAAACCGTTAGAGTAGCGGAAGTACTCACGAAACCGTTAGGGTAGCGGAAGTACTCACCAAACCGTTAGAGTGGCGGAAACACTCACAAAACCGTTAGAGTGGCGGAAACACTCACAATCCAAGCACGTCTCTTTGGAGACGGTAAGACCCCTTTCCAATCCCACTCTCGAGACAGTTTATTCCTCGAGACGGCTCCAATCCAGGCACGTCTCTTCGAAGACGGTAAGACCCCTTTCCAATCCCTCTCTCGAGACAGTTTATTCCTCGAGACGGTCCGAGTAGCAAAACTACTCACCAAACCGTTAGAGTGGCGGAAACACTCACAGAACCGTTAGAGTAGCGGAAATACTCACAGAACCGTTAGAGTAGCGGAAATACTCACAAATCATCAACCCCGTCCGAGTAGCGGAAATACTCACAAATCCTCAACCCCGTCCGAGTAGCGGAAATACTCACAAATCATCAACCCCGTCCGAGTAGCAGAAATACTCCCAAATCATCAAACCCCGTCCGAGTAGCGGAAATACTCAACCCCGTCCGAGTAGCGAAAATACTCACACCGTTAGAGTGACAGAAACACTCAGAACCTAGGTCAACACCAGTGGTTGTTAGCCCACTTCGGAGGAAAAGGACCAAACTACCCTTAGGACCTTTTTCGAGACTTTCCGGTCAAGATGACCATTTTGCCCCTAAGCATCCGAACGCCCCGGGAACCACACCGGCTCTGGTTATCAAACTGGTAATGTCCCGAGAATACTTTTTATAGTATTCTCAACCTTCCCTTACCTTTCCGGATCATTCCGAGTCAGTTTCGGCCAACCCGGTACAAAATGACCGTTTTGCCCTTGGAGGGTCGGTCTCCTTCTTCGACCCTACCGGCTTTGAGTATCAAACCGGTAATGTCCCGAGAATACTTTTTATGGTGTTCTTAACCTTCCTTTACCTTTCCGAATCATTCCGAGTTAGTTCCGACCAACCCGGTACAAAATGACCGTTTTGCCCCTGGTGGGCCGGTTTCCTTTTTCGACCACACTGGCTTTGAGTATCAAACCGGTAATGTCCCGAGAATACTTTTTATAGTGTTCTCGATCTTCCTTTACCTGTCCGAATCATTCCGAGTTAGTTCCGGCCAATCCGGTACAAAATGACCGTTTTGCCCCTAGTGGGCTGGTCTCCTTTTCTGACCACGCCGGCTCTGGAAATCAAACCGAAAACCTCTGGGGACATTCTGAATAATGTTTCCAAATCCCAAGCTTTCTTCTGGGACAATCCGAGTCTATCCCGGCAGTTTCGCAGTCCGATTGACCGTTTTGCCCCTAAAGGCCCGGTCAACCTTTTCGACACATTTTGTCCTCACTTTTGAAGTCAAATACCTCCAGGACACTATTTCAAGTGTTCCTGCTCCTTTCCGGCCTTCCGGGTCACTCCCGGCTCCTTCAAATCATTCCCGGACTTTCTGGAGTCACTCCTAGTGAAGCCAGGCTAAAGATTGCATGGTAGTCACTAGTACAGGCGCCCAAATCTAGTCAAAGATACGTTGCTTGCCGACCTTAATTGTTTCCTAAATGGTTGGCGCCACTCCTAGTGGCGCCAGTGTATAATTTGGCCTGGCGCCACTGCAACAGGCGCCAGGTTTGTCTTCCTTCTATAAATACAGAGCCTCGTTCAACGTGAAAGGGGTCTGCAAACTTAACCTAGAAATCACACAATTCGATATACAGAGCTCGAGCACCTCCAAAAACCCTAGTTTCCTTAGGTTCTCCAAACCCTAGCCACCCTACACTAAACCCTAGCCACTATACACAAACCCTAGCCTCCTATACACTCATACACTCCCCCATACACTCATACACTAGCCTTCAACCATCCTTCGAAGACTTGAAGAGCTGCCATCTAAAGCTTGAAGACAACCCTTGAAGACTGAAGAAGAAGATCAAGACGAAGACCGAAGACCGAAGACCGAAGACAAGCAAGGCGCGCAAATTAAAGAAGATACAAGGTAGGCTCCCTATTTAATTTTCTGCACTTCCCCCCTCTCTCTTCTCTCTCCAACCCACTTGGGTTTTCTCTATTTTAATCCCCCATCTCTTTCCCCCCCTTTCTTTGCATGCTTGAAACAAGAGGACTCCCGGTCCATGTGTAGGATTAGACTGTTGAAGAGTCACCATGTCGGGGGCTTTCTTCTAGTCTAACCAAAGACCACGTGGGTCCGGCCCCCTTGATTATGTGGTGAAGCCTTAACCTTGTATGTTCACGACCTCAAATTGCATTGTGCATATCATAATCTTGCATCTTCCAAAATTTGTTTTCAAAGTTGTTTTCAAAATCGTTTTCAAACTTGATTTCAAAATTGCATCAAAAGCTCTTTTTCAAAAACATGTTTTCAAAATCACAATCCTAGGGTGATTCTAGCCTTTCTATGGCTAGGGTTGCTTTAGGAAAGTGTTACATTAAAAGTGACCTTTTATGGTTTATATTTTCAAATCTTATTGTTTTTCAAAACCGCTTTCCTAAAGTGGTTCTAGCCTTCCTATGGTTAGAATTGCTTTAGGAAAGTGAGATGTTTTTACACCTTCTAAAAACTCTCTTTAAAAATCTCTTCCTAAAAATTTCTTTTTCAACATACTTTCCTAAAACTCTCCTCTCCAAAAGTGTTTTCTAAAAACTCTTTCCAAAATCTATATTTCAAAATCTCTCTTTTTCAACTCCTTTCCAAAATCCTCTCCCCAAAATCCACTTTCTAAAAACTCTCTCCAAAAATCTTTTCAAAAACTTTCTTTCCAAAATCTTCCTTCTAGAAATTCCCCTATAGGATTTTCCTTCCAAAATCTACGTTTCTAAAAACACACCTTCCAAAACTCATTCTCTTTAAAATCCTTTTCCAAAAACTCTCTATTTAAATTCACTTTTCAAAAATTCCTCTCTAGGATTCCCTTCTAAAAAATCTTCGTTTCTAAAAACGCACTTTCCAAAAACTCTTTCCTTAGAGCCCAAGTCAAGCCCTAGAACTCGCAATTAGGAAACCCTAATTTTCTTCCCAAAAACATGGTTTTCAAATTTTGCCCCAAACCTAGGTTTCCAAAACCTCTTGTTTTCACATCCAAACGATACACGTTTCCAAAAACCTATTTTCTACGTCAAAACTATAATTTTTCAAATCTAGGGTTTCTAGAATCTCCTTTTTCAAATCCTTGCCAAATCCTATCTTCCCTTTAGGAAACCGAATCAAATCTTCCCATTTAGGAAACTAGATCCAATCCTCCTTTTTTGGAAACAAAGTCAAACCTTCTCTTTTCAAAACAAAATCCAATCCCTTCCTAATCCAAACCTTTCTTAATTCAATTCCTTCCTAAACCATAAGTTTCCTAAACCTAAACTTTAAATCTTTCTTTAAATTTCAAAATCTAAATCTTTCCTAATTCAAATCCTTCCTAAACTTCCACTTTCCTAAACCTTAAGTTTCCAAAACTTGAACATAAAAATCTTTCCTAAACTTTTTAACACTCAACTTTTAAATCTTTCCTAATTCAACCATTTCTTAATTCTACCTCTTTCCAAAATCTTTTTCAAATCCAAGCTTTCAAATCTTTCCTAAACTCAAACCTTTCCTAATCTCAAGATTTTCTAAAACTTTAAAACTTTTTAAATCTTAAACTTTCTAAATATCAAATCTTTCCAAATTCAAAACTTTCTAAATTTGAAACCTTCTTAAGTTAAATCTTTCTAAACCCAAATCTTTCTAAACTCTAAACTTTCCAAAACTTCAACATCTTTCCAAATCTAAGACTTTTCTAAACTCAAAACTTTCTTAATTTAAGACTTTCTTAAGTCAAGACTTTCTTAATTCAAACATTTCCTAAATTGAAAACTTTCCTTTTTCAAACCTTTCCCAAAACGAAACTTTCTTATTTTCAAAACTTCCTTGTTTTTAAAACTTTCCAAAATCAAAACTTCCCTTTTTCAAACATTTCTAAATTCGAAACTCTCCTAATTTGAAAACTTTCCTAATTCAAAACTTTCCTAAGTTGAAACTTTCTTAAACCTAAACCTTTCCTAATTCAAAACTTTCCAAAAATGAAACTTTCCTAAACCTAAAACTTTCCAAAAATGAAACTTTCCAAAGATAACATTTTCCTAATTCGAAACTTTCCTAATCCAAATCTTTCCTAAATTCCAAGTTTCCAAATCTTCCAAATCCAACATTCCAATGCAATCTTTCTTAATCTCAAGTCTAGGTTTCCTAAACCTCCTTCTTCCCAAAACCAAGTCTTTCCAAAATCAATCTTTCCATAGGAAGTCCAATCCTCTCAATTCCAATTTCAAATCTCCTTTTCTAATTTCAAATCACATTCAATGTCCAATTCAAGTTCCTTCTTCAATCCACTCTTCTATTTTCAATCGGACTCCGGTCCGAACTACGACTGACCTGATTCCCCCAAAGGGATACGTAGGCAACCTTCATAGGTGCGGTCATAATACTTTTCAAACTTTCAATTCCACCCTCATGGGTGCGGTTTTCAAAATCTTTTCAAATCTCAAATTCCAATCTATTTTCAAAATTCCAACTTCAAAATTTCTATTTTCAAACTTCTACTGTCAATTTTCAAACTTTCCAATTTCAATTCTATTTCTTCAAATTTATTTTCAAATCAAATCAATTTCTATTTTCCAATTCTCTCATCTTGCACTTGCATATCATGCATCATGCTAAATTAGTTTTCAAACATTGTTTTTCAAAGTGAATAGGGTTGGACATTAGTTAATTAAAGACTCTCATAGGTGAATCCAGGGTAGATTGACATGTAGGTACCGAAAGGGCAGGGTAGGGTGATAGCTTAGTGCGTCTTCCCTACACGAACGAACCTCCGAGCCTAGGATCACTGTTTTCAAAGACCAAACGGAGTTATTTTTCAAAAAAGGGCTAAATTTTTTCCAAAGGTTGCCAAACAACCTGTTTTCCTTAAAAATCCTCTCTTGAGGAGATATTTTCAAAATTGTTTTCTGAAAACCCTAAGTGTAGTCTTCGGATTATTCTTAGTTTTTAGGTGACCTAACTCACCTTAATCAAGTTAGGTGGCGACTCCGAATCTTTTTTCAAAAGCCCTTTATTCAAAATCAATTTTTCAATTCAAACCTAGTCGTACTCATTGTTTTAGGAGGGTGAGTTCTAACGAGAGAGTACAGCATTTTTCCCGCTTGGGTGAGTATTCCTCGAGTGCGAAAAATCTGGGCGCGACAGGTACCACTTTAATCAGGCGGGGTAGAGTGGTGATTTTCTAATACATTCCTTACACGTTTTTAAAAGGACTTTAAAACATCTTCAAAATGTTGCTAAAAAACCTTGTTTTCTAAGAACCTTCTCTAGAAACTAGAGAAATGGAATGGTCGTTCCCACATTCATTCTCATTCCATTATTTGGTACCACTATTTAAAGATAAAATGATCCATATTTTGTTAGAATGACCATTCCCTCTTCCAAGAATGAGAATGACTATTTCATTCTCTCATAAAATGAGAACATAAAACAAAAGTTGGTAACATTTTTGTTATAAATTTTTTTAAAAAAATAAACATATTTGGTAAATATTTTTTATTTTAATAATTCAAAAATATTTTTTAAAAATTAAAAATTTTGAAAAAAAAAAGATTTTATTTTTTTATATTATTTTTAAAACAAATCTTCATCTCTCGCCGCCTACTACCATCATCTATCATTGCTGGAACAGCCGCCGCCACCCACCCCTGCTACCAGGGGTGATGAGTGGTTGTGGCTAATTTCCTTGACAAATCCTTATTTTGAACTTTATTCCCAACCTAGGTTGTGATTGAAGTTTATGTAGGAATCTAGGTTGAGCGCTATTTGAAATAGCATTTTTAATAAAAATGCCTTTTTCAAATGGCATTTTTTTAGTATTTTTTCCTCAAATAACAAGTAAAAAAGGGAAAGGAAATACGAAGGGGGGGCATCTTTGCGACTTAAACAAATGGCGTTTTTAGCTAGGAAAAAAACGCTAATTGAAATAGCATTTTTTTCCAGTTAAAAATGCCATTTGAAATAGCGTTTTTAACTGGAATTAAAACCCTACTTGTGTCGTTCTCTCTCACTTTCCATCGTTCTCTCTCACTTTCCATCTCTCACATAGTTGGTGAATGATGCAATGTTCTCTCTCACTCTCATTCGCACTTGGCAACAGTCAACAATCCTTCTGGGCAGCAACCTATTTTGCAAAATAGGATATCTTTTAGGTCAGTAGGGCTTTGGCATTTGCTATTAATCTTAACTGCATTAGCATGTTTTTAGCCCTCCTATTTGTTTTTTTTTTTTTTTTGCCTTTACCTGTGATCAAGTTGAACTTGTAATTCATAATAAGAATGACCAGTTGTATTTCTTACTGTTGTCCCGTACTTGGAAACGTGACTTGTGTTTAGTGACCTACTCAACTCAGTTTAGCTCAATTAAGCTTTTTCCTAACTATTTGCATGTCTCTCCCTGCTAATTATGGCTCATCTTTTCATTTTGACAGACTTCCCCAAATGGTTATCCATTATAAAATGGAAAGGTACAAATTATTTTGCTTTTTAAATATGTGAATGTATCCTAATAGTGTGAAATAAAAGGCAAATTCTAATAGTCTTATTGTAATAAGGTCAAAAAGTAGTTGATATTATTTAGATTTAAGTTTTACAGTGGGGGTAACTTGTCAAATACGTGGAAGGCCAGACCTATAGAAGTACTACCTTAAAAAATGGCGCTACCTACCCACTAGACTATTTTTGCTGGTGAGAGATTAGTCCACACCAATATTTGTGAGTAGAGTGTGGTTTCAATTGGTCACTGGTGGATGGTTAGCAGCCTATTTTGTGACTGCTAGATGGTTAGCAACTTGTTTTGTAGCCTCTAGCAACCTGTTTTGTGAATTTTTTGTTGTGTAGTAATATTACAATGTCTATGTATTATTGGATTTAACCAGATAATGGGCAGCAACCTGATTTGTGAATTTTTTCAATTATGTGTCACGACTTGAGCAAGCAAAGTACCTTTGAAACCACTAACAATGAATCAATTGCCTTAGGGACTGATTAATCCATAAACCACTAACCTCAGGTAAGGCAATGACTACCAGTGTAAAAGGTTCATTTTAGATGAAAGATGTTCATTTTATTTCATTTTAGATGAAATAAAACGAACCTCTTTCATCCAACAATTGAATTTTAGTTCTGTCACATCATTGTAGTGATTAATATTTGAGGTGTATGAAGCAATCATGATGGACATGGATTTTTTCATTCCAAAAGTCAGAATCCTCAGGTGTAAACTACAGTTTACATCTGTATATATTTAGGTTTAGTGCTACGTAGCATGTTCATAAAT
Source organism: Euryodendron excelsum (assembly GCA_033060915.1). Taxonomy (NCBI): domain Eukaryota; kingdom Viridiplantae; phylum Streptophyta; class Magnoliopsida; order Ericales; family Pentaphylacaceae; genus Euryodendron; species Euryodendron excelsum. The sequence continues at coordinate 640,970 of CM065378.1, read as the reverse complement.
TCAGACCAATATATATGTATATATATGTATGTGTATATGTATATGTATATGATAACAACTCTAGTTTCAGTCATCATTACTAACCAATACATGTAAATATCTTAACCACTTGTACAATCCATCTTCTTATTTTGAGATTTCGGCATAGTTTCAATCATTAATACCTTCTAATAGATGTGTTTGATGGTAAGCATAGCTAAGTAATAACGACAATAGTAATGTTTTATTGGGGGTGAAGATAATAAAAGATTGCCGAGAAAGCATAGCCTATGATATAGAGACTAGTGGTTGCTATGATGTAGAACTGGAAACCTCACTTGCTGGGCTACAAGAAATGATTGTACTTATGATGGTTGGGTATGGAGAACATGTGAATATAAACTTTATATGTAGATACCTTATCGACGAATTGGAGAAGTCCTGGTATATAAGAAGTTTCCGGTCAATGATGATATGACATTGTAAACTGTCTTGAATCTCCCTTCAAAATATAGTGACCTGTATTGTGTTGAAATATATGTTGCGAATGAGGGGAGCACAATGACCACCACTATCAGTTATGCAGATGTGAATTGGGGAGATGTTCAGTCCTAAAGTGAACTATTGTCGCCCGGGGGGGGGGGGAGGAAGAATGATGTATCAGCGTTGGGGACATTTACTGGAATGCTTATACTTGGGCAGAGTAGTCAAAGCACACAGGGTACAGATGCATCGAGGTAACAAATATCAAACCTTTTCAGCTCAAATAAGGATTACTCGGATGGTCGGAGTAATTTTTAACAATTTCAAGATTTTCACATTCCAGCTACACCTCACTTAGAATTATGCTTCTGGTCAATGGGGGTGCGCAGAGGTAGGAGGTCCCAGTGCAAGTATAGATCTGGTGGAACAGCTCGGTGGTTTAGATGAGATAAGGAGACAGGTAATGAAGATGGCGATGTTCAGTCCATTGAGTCAGACGAAGATGTTGATGTTTTGATAAGAAATGAAGGAAACATGGACTTCGTTGACGATGGACACGAATAAGTGAACATTGCTGACTTGAATGACACTCCTGTGCCTTTTTTTTACAAACCTGGATGGGGTAGACGATAACATAACTAGTCGAAATTTATATGATGGCGGTTCGACATGGTTAGATGCAAATCCGAAGTTTGCAAAAAGGATAGCTTTCAAAGATAAAAACGCAGTGATTAGTGCATGCCGCGCCCAGATTTTTTGCACTCGAGGAATACACACACAAGCGGAAAAAATATTGTACTTTCTCATTAGAACTCATCCTCCTAGAATAATGAGTGCAACTAGGTTTGAATTGAAAATTGATTTGAATAAAGGGCTTATGGAAAACAATTTGGAGTCGCCCCCTAACTTGATTACGGTGAATTAGGTCACCTAAAACTTAAGCACAATCCGAAGACCACACTTAGGGTTTTTGAAAAAAAATTTTGAAAATACTTTCTCAAGAGAGGGTTTTTGAGAAAACAGGTTGTTTGGCAACTTTTAAAAAATATTTAAGCCTTTTTTGAAAATAACTCCATTTTGGTCCTTCGAAAACAGTGATCTAAGTTCGGAGGTTGGTTACATGTAGGAAAGACGCACTAAGTCATCACCCTACCCCGCCCTTGCAGTACCTATATGTCTATTCACCCTAAATTCACCCATTAAAGTCTTCAATTAATATATGTCCAAAACTATCCACTTTAGAAAAGAATTTTTAAAAGAATGATGCATAATATGCATGTGCAAGAAAAGATTTGATTTGGGAATAGATTTGAAAAGAACTTGATTCGATTTTAAGAAAGAGATTTGAAAAGATAGATTTGATTTTGAAAGAAAGTTTTAGAGATTAGAAATAGAGATTTGAAAATAGATTTTTGGAATTAGAAATTTGAAATAGATTATGAAATTGAGAACTTGAAGAAGATTGTAAAATTGGATATTTGAAAAAAAAGTTATGGAATTAGGGATTTGAAAAGAGTTATGGAAGTAGAAGTTTGAAAAAGATTATGACCGCATCCATAAGGGTTGCCTGCGTATCCTTTTTGAGGAATCAAGTCAGTCGTAGTTCGGACAAGAGTCCGATTGAAAATAGAAGATTTGATTTGAAAAAGGGATTGTCAATTGGAAAAAGGAGTTTGATTTGAACTTAGAATAGAATATTGGAATTTGGAATTTAGAATTGAAAAGATTAGACCTTGATTTGGAAAGATAGAACTTGGAAAAAGGATTTGGACTTGTTTTGGAAAGATTGAGATTTAGGAAACCTAGACTTAAGAAAGATAGGATTTAGGAAGGACTTGAGATTAAGAAAGATTTGACTCGAACGTTGGACTTGGAAGATTAGGAAAAGATTGGATTTAGGAAAGGTTCGAATTAGGAAAGTTCCGTTTTAGGAAAGTTCCATTTTAGGAAAGTTTCATTTTAGGAAAATTTCAAAATTGGAAAGTTTTAATTTAGGAAAGTTCTGAAAATGGAAAGGCTTGATTTAAGAAACATTTGAAAGTTAGAAAGTTTAGAACTTAGAAAGTTTAGAGTTTAAGAAAGTTTTAACTTTAGAAAGTTTCGAATTAGAAAAGAAATAAAATTAGAAAGTTTTGCAATTGGAAAGTTTTGACTTAAGAAAGTTTTGGATTTGGAAAGATTTGAAATTTAGGAAGATTTGAAATTAGGAAAGGTTTGAGTTTAGAAGTTTAAAGAAGTTTAAAGTTTAAGGGAAGATTTAAAAGTTTAAGTTTTGAAAACTTAAGGTTTAGGAAAGTATGAGATTAGGAAGGAGTGGAATTAGGAAAAATTTGAAATTGGAAGGATTGAGATTCCTATTTCATAAAACAAGGGATTGAATTTTATTTCTGTAAGTACCCCATTTTTGCCCGCTCGGCAATCTCTGGCCCGACCGGATTCGGTTTCCAACATCACAATGCATGCAGGCTCAAGATGAGCCTTTCAATCTCTAATCCATCCAACTGGTCGCTTCTCGGGTCCATAAGGATCCGCTGAAGCCTTAAACACCATTATTCCAGGCAGTTTTTTGGACCAGGCGGTCCCGGAAACCAACGCTATCCAGGTAGCTTCCCGAGATCGGCGATCTCGGGGACCAACACCTCATCAAATTCCAGACAGTTCACTTCTGGCGCCTGCTAGCCCGCCAATGTAGAATGTCTGTCATTCGGTATTTCTCCGAGACCAAGCAATCTCAGAGACCAACACCACCTTTCCAGGTAGCTTTCTGGGACCAGGCGTTCTCAAGAACCAACACCACCCTATAGGTAGCTCTTTAAGACCAGGCGTTCTTAGAGACCAATACCGCACAGGTAGTTTTTCGAGACCGGGCGATCTCGGGAACCAACACCTAGGTCAACACCGGCGCCTGCTAGCCCGACTCGGTGAAAAATGACCAAACCTGCCCTTTTGGGCCTCCAGGCACGTTTTGGGAAAGTTCAAAATCCCTCAAAATAATAAGTCCATCCTTCCAAATGTTGTCAAACCATCGGGCGTCCCACGCACACCATTTGGTCCAAATCCGGTCCTATTCCGGCTCACTCTGGTCAAAATAACCATTTTACTCCTGAACGACTCAGTACGGCACGAACCCCGCTGAACGGCGACAAACTCTCTCAAAACCATCCCTGAACAACCCTACACGCCTAACACAATATACCAGACCATTCCTGACCATTTCTAGCCAACTCCGGTCAAAATGACCGTTTTGCCCCTAGGAGCCAAAAACGCCCCAAAATAGCACCGGCCTTGGGGTTTCGAACAAAGGATTTCACCGCACGCCTTTGTTTAACCCAAGGAACACCCTACGACACTAAACTCACACGACGCGATAAAAGTTCCCCGGAGCGTCTCGCAGACGCTCCGCCTAAATTGTCTTTTCTCCCGATTCCCTGGTTATAATGCACCGTCAACTGACTTGAGAAATGCGTAAATCAGGGAATTCTCGAACACTCGTTCATAGATCTTTCCATCGATATGGTTCAATCGAATAGATCGCTCCCTGAAGCCCTCCATTGTACGGTGTGCAAACCATGACTTTCAGCAACCCCTGGAGCGTCTCGCAGACGCTCCGCCAAGTTTGACTTTTTTTTCAATTTCCTAATCAAAACGCACCGTCAAACGACTTGAGAAATGCGTAAATTTGAGAATTTTAAAAAGTATTTCCAGAGCACTTTCCATCGGAATGGTCTGATCGAATAGATCGCTTCGCGAAGGCCTCGATCACATCAAATGAAAACAACCACTTTCGAACACATACAGAGCGTATCACAGACGTTCCACAAAAGTGTCCTTTTTGGCATGCTTCCCAAAATGATATCCCACGCTTCTGAACATAATTTAAACTCTTCGAAAAGATGAAAGTTCATCGATTGCACTAGGAGAACATCCTGAGTGAGATTGATTCCCCCGAAACCTTCCCGGTTGGCCCAATTATCGAGGCAAAGTTTGGGCGATTCTTCCCGGTGATGGAGCGTATGCTACATGCGCTCAAATTTTGTTCAGATCGACCGACTTTTGATCAACGGTAGAGATTTAATCAGTACATAGGGTGCCACGTGTTATTCTGGCAATGGAACAGTACCTGCGCATGTAGGACATGCGCATGGCCAAATTTTGGCTATGCGCATGTAGCACATGCGTATGGTCTATTCCAGATTGCCTATAAATAGAGGTCTCCCCCCTTGTATATTTCAGGTCTGAAATTAGTAGGAAACTCTGCTGAAATCACTCCAGAAACTCGAATCTCTACATATATTCCTCCCCTCCAACACTTAGGTTAGATTCTACCTCTCCTAAGCCTATACACTCCATACACAAAGCCTCATACACACTTATACACTCCACTCAAGCCTCTTAAGCTTTCTTGAAGTCACTCAAGCTCCAATCAAGACGTCCATTGAAGATTACAAGAGTGTTGAAGGCAAAAGGTGGTATCCCTTTTATATTTGTGCTCTCCCCCACTCTTCTCTTCTCCCTCCTAGCCTACTTAGGCTATTCTCTATTTTAATCCCATTTTTAACCCCCCTTTCTTGCATGCTTGAGCCAAGAGGGCTCCTAGATTATGCATAGAGGAAATCAAGTGAGAGCCACCGTGTAGGGGAACCTCTCACTAGCCTACTTTAAGAAGGTATGCCATAAGAGCCCCTTGTTTGTATGGTGAAGCTTAAAAGCCTTGTATGTGAATCATGACCCCTTGCATATTATTATTTTGATCATGCCTTGTATGCTTGGCTTTATTTTACGTTTATTGCCATATTCCACAATGTTTGCATTACTCTTAATTTTATGACATTTCCAAGTTCTACATGTCCTTTAAAAATTGTTCCAAGAGTTGGCCCCTTGATGTTTAGGATGAGACTTTAGGAGTCATACCTTAGAAAATCCCTCACTACCCCCTAATTCACATTTTTGCATTATTACATTTCGACTTGCACAAAGGTTGCTTTCAAACTCCCTAATTATCAAGGTTTCCATCCTCTCAAATTTAGTGGTTAAAATGGCCCCATGGAACCCTCTCTTGAGTGGTCTCCCTTTATATTGGCCATAGGACCCCTAAATTGTTAGAATGGTCCCCTTTTCTCCTTATGATCGCCTAAGAATGATGTTCAAATCCTTTGATTTTTATGGTTTCCATTCTCTCAAGTTTAGGGGTTGGAATGGCCCCATGAAACCCTCTCTTGAGTGGTCTCCTTTTTATTGGCCATATGAACCCTCTCTTGATGGAATGGTTCCCTTGAAAAATGGTTTTCAAAATCCTTCCCCAAAGATGATTTCAAAAATGCATTCTCTCCATCTTTGCATAAAATGATCTTCCAAAAATCACTATCATTATGTTGAATTTTGATCCCTACTACTCTTACCAAGATATTGGTTATAATGGCCATAAGGAAACCTTCCTTGGAATGGTCTCCAGTCACCAACCATATAAACCATATTCTTGGCTAGAGTCAAAATTTTCATGGAAATGATCTTCATAAAGATTACCAACCAAAGTCCATTGCATATCATGTTGTGTTTTCAAAACTCTTTCCAAGAGTGCATCAAAACAACTTTCAAGACCATTCTCCAATCTAACCTTAGATTAACTTGACCCTAGGTTAACTTGACCCTAGTTATCTAACCTTAGGTTAACTTGACCCTGGGTTAACTTGACCCTAGTTACTTAACCCTAGGTTAACTTGACCCTAGGTTAACTTGACTCTAGTTACTTAACCCTAGGTTAACTTGACCCTAGGTTAACTTGACCCTAGTTACCTAACCTTAGGTTAACTTGACCCTAGGTTAACTTGACCCTAGTTACCTAACCCTAGGTTAACTTGACCCTAGTTACCCAACCCTAGGTTAACTTAACCCTAGTTAGTTAACCCTTAGTCTTTTTAACCTTAGGTTCCCCCTAACCCTAGGCTAACCCAACCAAGGTTAATACACTTCAAGGTTCTAACTCTTGAACCCTTTTTTCAAATGATCATTCAAACTTTCAAATTATCCTCATAACCTATTCCTTCAAAACCTCCTATCTCCATGATTTCAAAAACCCAACTCCATACACTCTTCTAACGTTCCTACACTCCATCTTTAAGGCATTTCCAAAAACGTTTTCAAAAGGTCACAAACCTAAGGTGTCCCTAGCCCTCTCATGGTTAGGGATTCCAAGGACAAGTGACAAATCAAGAACAACTTCTAAGGTTGTCCATGTTAGGATTCCAAATACTTAGCCATTTTCAAAAACCACTTTCAAAACCTAATTCATCCAAACATTCTAAAGTCATGCCTCCTAGGATTTCAAAACAAGACTTCAAAAATACTTTCAAGTTCTCTTGAGTCATGCCAAATCATTTTTTCAAAACTCTCTTAGAGTCAATCCAAAAGCATTTTCAAAATACTTCACTTCCAATTTCAAGTCAAAACTTCCAAGACCACAAAGAGTCTTCAACTTTTCCAAGACTACAAAGTGTCTTTAACTTTTCCAAAGACCTCAAAGTTTCTTAAACTTATCCAAAGATTTCAAAGTGTCTTAAACTCCTTCAAAGACCCAAAGTGTCTTCTAACATTCCAAAGGCCCTAATGCGCCTATTTTTCATCGGGCTCTTGCCCGAACTACGAATGACCTGATTCTCGCCAAATGAGATACGTAGGCAACCTAAAATGGTGCGGTCATAACTTTTATGTCAACTCCAATCCCTTTTTCAAAAATTTCAATCAATTCAAAGTTTCTATTCCAAACTCTTGCAAAACCTCCATTATTTTCAAAATCTTCCCAAAAACTTGCATCATGCATCATCCATCCGTAAAATGATGACTAAACCCCGTTTTCAAAAGTTCTAAAGTGGATATTAAGTGGACAATGGTAACCGGTTATTCTAGTGAGTGAACCAAGGGTGATTAGACATATAGGTACACAAAGGGCGGGGTAGGGTGATGATCTTAGGATATCTTCCCTACACGTAACCAACTCCCGAACCTTAGATTTCTGTTTTCGAAAGACCAAAATGGAGTTATTTTCAAAAAGGGCTTAAACATTCCAAAAGGTTGCCAAACAACTTATTTTCCTAAAAACCCTCTCTTGAGGGAGATTTCAAAAACCTTTTTCAAAAACTTTAAGCTTAACCTTCGGATTAACGCTTAGTTTTAGGTGCCCTAACTCACCTTATTCAAGTTAGGTGGCGACTCCTATTTTTCTAAAAAGCCCTTAGTCAAATCAATTTTCAAACCTAGTCGCACTTGTCCTATTAGGAGAACGAGTTCTAGTGACAGAGTTCCGTGCTTTAGGGTCTCCGAGCCGAAAGGACCTTGGACACCTCAAAAAACTGGGGCGCGACAGTTTCTAAAATAGGTGTTTTGATTTTGTTTCCAAAAATGGAGGATTGGATCTAGTTTCTTAAATGGGGAGATTAGATTTGATTTTCTAAAGGGAATATTAGATTTGGTTTCCCAAAGGGAAGATTGGATTTGACATAGATTTGGAAAGATAAAGTTTTGGAAATCTTAGGTTTGAAAGACTATAGTTTTGATGTAGAAAATAGGTTTTAGAAATTTAGGATTTAGATACAAAGAAGCAGATTTTGGAAACCTAGGTTTTGAGGCAAGATTGAAAATCGTGTTTTAAGAAAGGAAATTAGGGTTTCTTAATTGTTGACTCTAGGGTTTAATTTGAACTATAAGAAAAGAGATTTTTGGAAAGTGAATTTTTAGAAAGGGAGATTTTTTGAAGAAAATCCTAGAGAAGAGTTTTTAGAAAGTAAATTTGAAAAGAGAGTTTTGGAAATAGATTTTTGAGAAAGAGTTTTTAGGAAAGAGATTTTAGAGAATGTTTCTAGAAAGTGAATGTTGAAGAGAGCTTTTGGAAAGGGGTTCTGAAAAGAGTTTTGGAAAATAGATTTTTGAAGGGAGTTTTTAGAAAACAATTTTAGAAAAAATTTTTGAAAAGGAGATTGGAGAGAGTTTTTAGAAAGTATGTTGGAAAAGAGATTTTTAGAAGGAGAGACTAGAAAATAGAGTTTTTGGAACGTTCATAAAAATATATCACTTTCCTAAAGCGATTATAACCATAAGAAGGCTAGAACCACTTTAGGATAGTGGTTTTGGAAATAATAAAATTTGAAAATATGGACTATATTGGTCACTTTAAATGTAACACTTTCCTAAAGCAATACTAACCATGAAAAAAGGCTAGAATCACCTTAGGATTATGATTTTGAAAACAAATTTTGGAGAAGAAGATTTTAACACAAACTTTGAAAACGATTTTAATGCGAGTTTTGAAAATAAGTTTGAAAATGAATTTTGGAAGAATGCAAGATCATAATATGCACAATGCAAGTTGGGGTCGTGAACATGCAAGGTTAAGACTTCACCACATAATCAAGGGAGCCGAACCCACGTGGTCTCCGGTTAGACTAATATAAAGCCCCCGACACGGTGACCTTAATAGCCTAATCCTACACATAAACCGAGAAGTCCCTTGTTTCAAGCATGCAATAAAGGGGGGGGGGAAGAAGATGGAAGATTAAAATAGAAGAAAACTCAAGTGGGTTCGGAGAGTGAAGAGAGAGGGGGGAAGTGCATAAACGTAAATAGGAAGCCTACCTTGCTTCTTCTTTTATTCGCTTTGCTTTACATGCTTGCTTTGCTTCGGTCCTCGCTTCGCTTTGCGTCAGTCTTCAAGGGCTTATCTTGATCTTCGGGAGCTTCAAGTTGTAGGACTTTAAGTCTTCACTGGAGGCTTTGGAGGCTAGTGTATGAGTGTATAGGAGTATATGTGAGTTAAGATTTGTGTATAGAGGCTAGGGTTTGGAAAACCTAAAGAAGACTAGGATTTAGGGAGGCTACGAGCTCTGTGTATCGAAGAGGAAAGTTTTTAGACTGAGTTTACAGACCATTTTCACGCTGGAGGAGACTCTGTATTTATAAAGAGAGGAATAACCTGGTGCCTGTTGCAGTAGCGCCAGGCCATAAATCCTTCTGGCACCACTAGGAGTGGCGCCAGGCCAAAATTTGGCTTGGCGCCACTACTCGTGGAGCCAGCTACTTAAGAAAGTTTTAAGGTCAGCAAGCAACGTATCTTCAGAAGATTTGGGCGCCTAAACTAGTGACTACCATGCAATTTTTAGTTTGGCTTCACTAGAAGTGACTCCGGAAGGTTCGGAAAGGATTTAGGGGACTGGGAATGGCCCAGAAGGCTGGAAAGGAACAAGTACCCTTAGAATAGAGTCTCGGAAGTATTAGACTTGAAAAATGATGACGAGATTTTTTAAAAGGGTTGACAGGGCCATTAGGGGCAAAACGGTTAAGTGAACCGAAAAATTACCAGGATGTCCCGGAAGAAGACTCGATATTTGGAAACATTACTTAGAATGTCGTAAGAGGTTACCAGTTTGATACCTAGAGCCGGTGTGGTTAGAAGTGGTGACCGAACCACTAGGGGCAAAACGATCATTTTACACTGGGTTTGCCAGAATTGACTCAAAATGACTCGAAAAGGTAATGGAAGATCGGGAATACTATAAAAAGCATTCTCGGGAGGTTACCGGTTCTATACCCAGAGCCGGTGTGGTTCCCGAGGCGTTTGGATGCTTAGGGGCAAAGTGGTCATCTTGACCGGAATGTCTCGGAATTGGCTCGAAACTGACTAGAAGGCACCTAATCATGCCGGATTGTCTTTAAGATAATTTGGAAGGGTGCACTTATCGTTTTAATGACTCAGGTACTTTCTCAAAAAACGTGCCGGAAATGGCCCTAGGGACAGTTTGGTCATTTTTCACCGAAGTGGGCTAGTAGGTATCGGTGTTGACCTGGGTTTTGAGTGTTTCTGTCACTCTTATGGCAGTCCCATGATATAAGGGTTTGCTGGCCATTCAATATATCGACATGTTTGCGAGTGTTTCCGCCACTCTGGCGGTTGCGATATTTACGAATATTTCCATTACTCTAACAGGTCGCGATCATTCCAGAGATTGCCTAATCTTTGGAAGCTGCTAGGTGGACTTAGCGCCTAAGGAATCAACTTTCTCAAAAGGCATGCCAAAATGGACATTTTTGCACTTTGGCGCCAGTGGATTGTTCTACTATCTAGGGGACTTGGGGTCTCGTCCCGGTCGACGGGTTTGAAGGGACTTACCATTTCGAAGAGTTCACTCGGAAACGTGCCGGATTGGATGGTCTTACCACCTCGAGGAATTAACTTTTTTAAAAGGTGTGCCAAATTTAATTGGAACTGGAATTGGAATTGGAATTGGAATTGGAATCGGAATTGAAATTAGAAAAGGGACTTACCGTCTTCGGAAAGACGTGCCTATTGAAATTGGACCGAACAATGCCTCCAAGGGCATTTTGGTCATTTTGCCTCTATTTGGGCGCAATGGGCCCGCGAAGTAATCGATTTGATGGGATTATACTTGAAAAGTTGATTTAGATTGGAATACGTTCATATTGACTTGAATACAAGTCTGGATGGACTAGAGACTGCCGAGCGGGCAAAAATGGGGTGCTTACGGTGTATGTAACTGATACCATGTGAAAAAAAACAAACATTATTATGTTGTAGAAACAAACAAAAAAGTATGGAGTATCAAGTGCACTCGCGATTGCCCGTGAAAACTGCGTACGTGTTTGAAGAAGAATCATACTTTTTTTGAGATCACGTAATACCCCGAGCCGCATACCTGTTTACATGGGATGGACAATTTGGATTACCTCAATCTGAATTCGACATTTATTGCACGCATGATTATATCCCAAGTTGCAGTAAGTTGTTATGAGCTTTCAATTTAAATTGAAATTTATGAAATCATATCATTCCTTTGTAAAGTTTAAGTATTCATTTGGATCTTGTGGTGTACAGAAAGACCCTGGTTGGAAGATAGCATCCATAGTGAATAATATAATAAATAATGCTGGTTTCATAGTGTCCTATAAGAAAGCATGGCTTGGAAAAACAAAAGTCATTGTGATGGTATTTGCTGATTAAGATGAGTCATTCGAAAAGTTTTCAAGGTACATGAGAACCTTGGAGTTCAGGAACTCGGATACGGCTGTGATTTCAGAAACACGTGACATTGGATGAATAGGAGAAGTTGCTCTGGATAGAATATTTTAGGCATTTCGGCCATGCATTGAAGGCTTCAAGCACTGCCCTGCAATGATAGGTATCAACGGTACCCATCTTTACAGAAAATACACAGGAGTTATGATGATTGTTATAGCTAGAACAGTAAGGAAAAATATTTTCCCCTTGGCTTTCACCCTAGTTGAATCAGAAAACTATCGTGATTGGGCATGGTTTATCTACAATGTCAGGTATGTTGTTGTGCCAAGGCAGGAGGGGATTACTTTGATTTCTGATCGACATGCCGCCATATTGAGCATCGCCAAAAGTGAATGGGAAACACCACGATGAGGGCAACCACCTGGATTCCATAGATATTGCCTTAGGCACTTTTGAAGTAATTACCAAACAAAGTTTAGTAACACTAAAGTTAAGGATCTTATAGGAAAAGCTAGAAATGCCCATCAAGTGTGTAAGTTCAACAAGGTAATGGAAGCAATTAAAAAATTATGTGAGCCGACGTACAATGAGTTGTGTAGGGAGGACCCTACAAAGTGGATATTGGCACATAATAGAGGTTCTTGTTGGGGAGTTACAATCACCAACGATTCAGAGTGTTATAACAATGTATTAAGAGGTGCACGAGACTTGCCCATAACTACAAGTGTTCAGGTTACCTGTTATCACCTAGTTAACACTTTTAATAACAAAAAAAAGGGAAAATGAGTGTGATTCAGCTAACGAATTGAAGTACGCAAGCGAAGTGCAAGACAAGATAGAATAGTATCAAGCTTGATCAACGGGTCATCACGTAACTATCTTCAATTGGTAATGTCATAAATTTTGAAAAGGGTATATACTTGTCTCGCCTATTGCTAGAATTCTATACTTCTAAATGCGTAATACAATGACCATGTTATTATATTTCAATTACAGGGGTCAGGATTTCACTAAGGTTGTGAAAAATCCAGCAGGCACGAAAGGGAATAATAAACATGCGGTTTCTCTGAATCCTCTGTCATGTGATTGCAAAAAATAGATGATCTATCATTATCCTTGCTCGCACATGCTCATAATATGTGCAAAATCGGGCAAACAACCATGACACTAAATTACTCCTCAGTATAGCATGGATGTTATGCTCGCGTGTATGAAACAAGTTTTCAACCGATGGTGCATAAGCATTATTGGGCAGCATATGATGGTCTTAAGGTCATACCCGATCCGAGCCATCGGCAAAAAGTCACCTCTAGGCACCCAAATACAAAACGAATCCAAAATAAGATGGACGTCTCTAGGAAATGGCAAACCAAATATTGCAGTATTTATAAGGAACAAGGGCATGATAGGCGCAAATGTCCAAACCAAACTATCTAAGTTGTGTATTGGAGGGTAGTTGGCCATGTGTGATGGTTTATTTCTATCTGTATTGAATATATTACTTGGTTATACTTGTATTTGAACTTAATCTTATTTATGCACTGCATTATATGAATTGAAGAACGACGTATTAGTAACATCCTTCACAGTTTTTTGTTAACAGTCATTACAACTTTGCAGAGAGTAATAACATCATCCTTTACAATCATGGAGTAGTCACATTCTTCACATGGCCTGCAGAGAGTAGTCACATCTTTCACAGCCTTTTGTCAACTTTCACAATGTTTAGTTAAAAACCTGCACCTTGCGTAGGGTAGTCACGCCCTTTACAGCTTTTTTTCATCAGCTTTCACATACTTCACAGCCTTTAGCCACATCAGTCACATGGCCTGTAGAGTTTGCAAACTTTTGTTAGCCTTCACAGCCCTTGATCAAAAGCCTGCACCCTGCATAGGGTAGTCACACCATTCACAACCTTTATTCATCAGCATGCACACACTTCACAACCTTTAGTCACATCCTACACATGGCCTGCAAAGAGTAGTCATATCATTCACAGCCTTCTGTCAGCCTTCACAGCTTTTGGTCAAATCTTATACCTTGCGTAGAGTAGTCAGACCCTTCACAGCCTTGACATGTGAAATGGTACCACCAATTGGCATCCAAGGCGAAGTCTTTCACATGTGAATAATATCATGCTTCACATGTGAATGGTACCACCAATTGGCATCCAAGGTGAAGTTGAAATCAAAGTCGTTTCCCACTCACAAGATGACGTGGTTTACAGGTAACAATTATATCACCCGGCCCAATATAAAGAGTGGGTCACAATTATACAACTCAAACATGAATTACATAGTGAGTGATATTTTTGAGACAACGGGTTGATATTGGGTTGGGTATGACGAGTGGGAGTATCTTTTGGACCCTAATAAGCACTACTCACGTAACATTGTCAACATAATGTACCATGAGTACCAATATCATATTAAGGAGGTCAAAGTCTTGGCAGAAGTTTGTCGAGCTGTGAATATTCAAATCTCGAGTCGTAAAGCCATAAATATGCCAATTAATACTCCTCAATTGTTACAAATGGCATTGCACCGTTTCCCTGAAGAAGTTAATAGAATGACACAGCGTCATCAACAATGGTAATTTATTCAGTCTACAAATGAGAAGAAGGAAGATGGATTTATGGGTAAATGAAAAATGTATATGCCAGCCAGTAATGAAGAGAAATATCAATTAGACATCGAGATGTCTGACGAAGAGAATATTTAAACGTGGATATGTTTATAGTTATACTTTATAAATGTCAGTTTCTTTGTAACCATGCAAGGAATTGCCTATGTTTCCAAGTGCATTTGTGTACTTCGTATTGTAGTTTGATACAATGAGTGATAATACTATGACCAACAACTTATCATTAATAAATTCATCGTTACAAATGGAAATAGCAGACACACACGAATACTATGATTGTAGTAGATAGACAAATTACTTACTAACTAAACATATAAAATGAAAACAAAGGCATGGTCAATAATGTTGTAATGGGTAACTAAACTCTCAATCCTCATATAACATCTCGTAGTCCGATAGGTACTTTTCATTGTTTAGAGCTTTGGTGCGCTCTTCGATTATGAGTTATCTCCAGCTTGCCTCTGCCATCTTAGTGGCAAATTTGAGCATGAAGTATCGGCATCGCCGCATAAGTATTTTGTTGCTCTCTCTTTTTATCCTTGCTACTGCTTCTTCGTACTTCTCCATGTTCCGCCTCCGTATTGTTTGAGACCTGCGTCGAGGGATATTAGCTCCTAAGTTTTGCAGATTTGTGACTAGTCGCCTTTATTCTTCAACCCTAACCACCCACTATTGTCGTAGACCAGCATAATAGTCTTTAGGGCTCGAGTACTTTTCGCTCCAGTACTGGTCGTCGAATGGAGGCAACAACCACCGCGAGAGTGTTGGCGACTTGCCAAACTGTAGGGTTTTCTGTTTGCCATTGTCTCATCAAGTTTAAAATTTTCTTGAACGAATGGTTCTCTCACTGACTCTTATTTATAGATGGACTATGCTTGAATACTCATACATTTACAAATGTTTTGTATTATTGCTTTTCTTTATTATGGACAATCATATTATTGTGTACACATACTAATATGTGTCACAATGCAAGACCTATGGATAGAGCTTTGTCAGGGCCCACCGATAGCTCGGTACTGAGGTTACAGACTCATCATCAATCCACCTACATATAGGAGCACGGGGTATACATAAGTTAACTTTTTCTATTTGCATGCATTTATTTTTTTGTTCATGTATATGATTTTTTATATACACTACATTTTTCACATAGGGTACGAAGGCTCCCAGTACAAATGTGGCGGTGCACATCTGTATGATGTAGAGTTACACCCTCGTGTCCTGCATTACGTATTACAGGCATGATTTTATGGTGTATACCAACTTGGTCCTATCCGTTTGGACCACCACCTAATCACTGCCTTGGTTGAGCATTGGCGGGAGGAGACACACACGTTCCATCTACCAATCGGGGAGGCCATCATCACGTTACAGGACGTTGCCGTACTATTGGGACTACATGTCGACGGGGACCCCATCATATGGCGAGTGGTGCCTACTACAGTTTTGGAGTGCCAGCAGCTTTGTGCATAGTTATTAGGGGTTGCCCTAGCTGCATAACATTTGGATAAGGGTTGCCTTAGGCTTTCATGGCTTCGTGAGACATTTTAGGTGCTTTCAGAGGATGCTGATAAGGTTACAGTCCAGTGGCACACACGTGCCTACATTATACGTCTGCTTGGAGGGATACTGGTTACAGATTACTCTCAAACTCGCGTTCGAGTGTCATATCTTACTTTTTTAGACCACTTTGCCTAGACGGGGAGATATATTTGGGGCAGTGTAGTCCTGACCATGCTTTATAAGGCCATGTGTCGAGCAGTAAAGTTCGGTGCGAGGTAGATTGTAGGGGCACTAGTGTTATTACAGGTATTTACTTTGGTATACTTGACAGTGCTTTATAATAATGCATATTTTTTACAAGTTATGTTTTTAACTATAAGTTATTTATTATACGAGTGTCACCCATTTTGTATAGATATGGGCATGCAAGCGCTTTCCACGCATGGCCCCACGTCGCATGGATGACACTACTGATCGTCAGCAACCATTACTTTTAAGAGGGGTGCAGTTCCCTGCCGGACTATGGGGAGCCAGGTATGAATGACTGACTTATGATTCTTACTTACAAACATATATGCGTTACTAATAATTTTCATATTATGTTTAACATTTATGTCAGGTAGAGATCTAGATATAGCACAGACACTACTTCCACCCATGTGATCCACGTTCACCGAGACTAGCTAGATTGATTGAGATCTGACGAGGTATGCATACAATATCTTTCGTTTGTATTTGATATTACTTAATTGTAATATCATTGCTCACAAAATTGGTAATGTCAATATAAACGCAAGCAGTTCATCTGGTGGCCCTACGATGCTATCATTCCTACACTTCTTGCTTATTGCCGGGCAGCGAGCGATGTATGGTTGACTTGGTCCCCTTTACCATGCTTCGAGGTTGTTGAGTTGTATCTACCTGATCATGTTTGTCGGCAGTCTGGGTTTAGACAGGATGTACCTGAGGAATGTTTGACCTTGATCAGGTTACATGCTATCAACATGCGAGGGTGAGGGCAGACTGATTGGACTGATAGACACGGAGAGTACATGGAGCTATGGGAGCACAGGCGTGAGCATCTGATAGTTGGGATTCCTGAGACTACAGTCGTGTCATATGACGATCCATATATGGTGTGGTACCGCAATATTACACGCCCACTCGTGGGCAATTCAGCTCACCGCCCTGCTACTAGATACCTAGAGATGGGCTCCACCATAGAGATTGTGATTAATACTGCCTTAAAATTTATTTTATTTCAGCATGAATTCTTAACATCAGATAGTCAGAAATACATCCCTTCACTTTGTAGACTCGTTATGTCACGTCCATACATCAACTCGTAGATCGTGTCATGTATGCATATGGCTCGACAGAGGCATTGCAGGATTGTGCCATGTATACATATGGCACTTCATGTATTACGAGAGCAGGAGCAGATTACACAGTTAGCAGGTCCAGCTGTTCCCCCTCTTGTGAGGCCACACCCCCCCAAGGATCGTCATCACATCAGATGCTATAGTTGTTCAATGCTACTAGGCCATACTCATCGCATGTGACTCCGACGATGCCAGCGTACACATATCACAGTGAGTCACGAGATGTACCATCTTCATCACGTGCGACTAGTTACAAGGTGAGCTCGCATTGCACCGGCCCCTACCACATTACCTACCCTGTTTGCATATGACCAGATATCTAAGTACTCGGCATTAGGCGATGACGAGGACTTTGACGCATATGTTGACCCATTATTAGCATCAGGGTAGCATATGGAGATGCCTTTCATGTATACAGAGGGTTGCGTTTCACCTTCCATGTCATCCTAATATGCACTTCCATATGCACCATCGCACACAGAGGGGCCATCTCAAGAGGCTTCGTAAATCACGCAGGCAGAGCCACAACCACAGAGACTACATTAGATCACACGTGTCTACGGGAGTCATAGGCTGAGGAGAGATAGGAGGCCACCCTGATGTGGTACGGGAGGTCCTGTATAGTAGTTGGGGTACTTTATTTTTTGTTTATTTTTTTATACATTGTAGGGTTTGTTATGGAAACTTGTTTTGAAGTAATTTCATATTACGATTTTTTGTAATAAAATATTGTTGCAATATAAATAAAGTATGGTTCATCTGGTATGTCAACCTTTGTTCTTAGTTGTCATGTCAATGGTAAAGCCTGGTTTGTCTTTGAGTCTTTACGTGAACTCATGTCAATGGTAAAGCCTGACTTATCCTTAAGTCTTCATGTCAAGCCTGCACAAAAGGATTGTCCTGCAACCCAATAAATTCACGTGAACTCTTTACTCATGTATTGTACCGTATTGCCTATATATACGTGAAGAATTGTTAAATCATACTTTCAAATATGCCGAATCGAAAAAGATTATTTAGGGCATCGTCTAGTCGTTCGGTTTTAAGCGGCGACATGGATAAAAACCAATCCTCAACCATCCATATGGTGCGTAAATAAACGGATCCAGCCAGTAACAAATGGTATGGGCGAAGGCGTTGCTTTCTTAACAAATTTATCCTAATGCACGATACAATGGGTCAGCTCAGCCATATCTTCATCGGCAATGCATCGTTACGTCCACCCCACGGGGTGATCGATGACCAGTGCATAAGATTGTTGTATGAACAGGAGATGTATTGCCGATGGCATGGCCTGCGTGTTCTAAGGCTCGTTCAGCTAAGTTGTCTGGCGGGTCATCTTATAGCAAGGTCATGAAAGTGCGCGAATGCGAGATCAATTAAATGCAACGAAGGTTGAATAGATATTATTTTACATATCATACAAGGAAAGAATGTATTGATCCAACATAACGATTAATAGAAATTACTGAAGATTCGTTGCTAGTTTCTGACACAGAACTTTAAAACTTTTCAGAAGAAGAAGGTCACGATGACTTTTTTAACTATCTACCTAGTAGTCTTAGCATTGTTGGCAAACCACTATGTTGTTATGAACATGGTCCTTAAAGCTTGTTCTGGTTTTTAGTTTAGTATGATGTAAAATAAGTTATTGTGTTTTCATATAATATATGTGTGAGTTTGGTTTGAGTTATATTTGTCATTTTTTATTTCATGTTATTCAACTCGGCTGTTGGGATATCGAAATGGGGAAGAAGGGTTCGGAGAGTGTGAAACTTGACGGAAGGCACTGGTGTGACACGAGTGACATGTGTGAGTTGACAGCATATTAATTGGTTTTTCGATTTGGAAGTTATGCAAAGTTTTAAAATTTTGAAATTTAAGTTCTCGGAGGTAGGCCAACTCGGCTGTTGGAGTACTGAAATGGGAAGGAAAGGTCTGAGGAGTGTGAAACTTGACGGGAGGCACTGGTGTGACACAAGTGACATGTGGGAGTTGACGGCACGTCAATCAATTTACCGATTTAAAATTTATTCAAGTTTAAGTTCAACTACTTCACAGAGAGGGAGTGAACAATTTCATGATATAACCGCCATTTGAAAAAAACGCTGCTATTTCAAATAACGTTTTTTTCTTGAAAAAAACGCTAGTGAGGGTACTCATACACTTCATATTTCTTTTATTTTACACTTCAATACTTTTTATTTTTTTACTTTAAAATAGTAAAAAACACTTTTTTAAATAATGTTCAACTTGAATTGTTGAAATAAATTGAATTAATAAACTTAAAAAATAAATTGCGTGAGGAAATCAGCCGGTGGCTGTTCTAGTTAAGCGAGTCGGGCAGCTGTGTGTGACAACACTACACAGAGAGAGCGGCGCTTTCAAACTTCAAAGTTTGACCGAGAAAAGGCCAAAAAGAAAAATGAAAAAAAAAAAGGACAATAAAGGCTCTAAATTCTAATATTAAAAAGCGTTTTAAAACCTCACTTGCGCATAAAACGAAGGTTTAAATGAAGATGAGCCCACTCACTGTAACAGAGTTAGTACAGGCAGTCCTGTGAGGGCCGGCAGAGCTCTATCCCAACCAAAACTTCGACCCCACCACAGCAATGGCTTCCGTTGCTAATTCTTCTGGTACTACTTGTTATTGTGCTTCTTCTTTTTCTACCAAGTGCTTTCTTCCCCGCCTGCCATTGTCTTCTTCTTCTTCCTCTTCTTCTAATTCGTCTCCTGCGACAATTACTACATCATCAGCAAGAAGAAGAAGAAGAAGAATCAGCATGATTAATACTACTACTACTGCTGCTACTGCATTGTCCTTCTTCCCTTCTACATTTCTTCTCAGAGGCAGTCCCTTTTTATCCTTGTCTAGCTCCTCCTTCCCCTCCTCCTCTTCAATTCGCATGGTTTCTTCATCGCCAGCCGCAGCGGCATCAGAATCGGCAAGGAATACAACAAATACAAATACAAATACAAACCCTAGTAGTGATGGTAAAAGAAAAAAATCAGAAGAAGAAGAAGAAGAAGTAGAAGAGGTGGAGGAGGATCTGCCTTGGATACAGGAGAAGGCGCTTGACGTAGTGGAGTTCACGGGCTCAGTCACGCAGGCAATTCCGGGGCCCAGAGTCGGCCGCAGCTCCTTGCCTTGGATTCTCGCCATTCCCTTGGCTTATGTTGGCATCTCCTTCGTCATCGCATTCATCAAGACCGTTCGCAAGTTCAATTCCCCCAAGGAGATTCGCCGCAAATTGGTTTCACTTCCTTTCCCTCCCTCCCTCTTTAATTTTCCATGTTGCCAAGTCCCTTCTATAAAAATTGGTTCAGACGACCAGAAATTCTACTTCTTAACACTTAACATGGTTGGCTGGAACGAACCATTCTTCGGAATTTGTTCGTGCTCATAAGAAATCCCTCTTGTTTTGCCTTTTTCTTTTTCTTCTCATTATTTAATACGGACATCGTACAAGCATTATAACAGGAGTTTTATGACTATCTGGATGCTATTCTTTTCTAATCAACCATTATTTCTACAAATATACCGTATTATAGTTGTCTTGGACCCAATTTCAATGCAGTGAGTTTGTGTGCTCATCTGTAATTGAAATATGGAGCTTCAACATCTCAACCAATTGATGTACACAAAAATGAGGCTACTTGAGAAGGGCAAATTGGACAAAAAAAATGGAAGGAAAATTCCCATTTCAAACAACATTTGATTAGTTTGGTGGAATAGATTGTTGGTAAGCACTGTTCAAGCATGTGTCCTGAGAACGTGGTTGGGCAATCTTAATCTTAACTACTGCAACCATTCACATGGATTCAATGACTCACCCTCTTTTATGCATTATTTTGCTTAACAATTTAGGAACTTCCCCCGTTTTGCTTTTGATCTATGATTAGCTGCCTAACTTGGTGTAAATTCTTCAGGTCAATAAAAATGCTTTGCTTTGTGAATCGATAGATGAGTTACTTGAGAAAGGAAGAGATGGGGTACAACAATCAGATTTGAGAGAACTAATGCAAAAGGTGAGACATATAGCGGTAGAACCAGAATTTTGTCTTGAGAGGTGCCAAAACTATGAAACACAAATTTTCACCTATTGGTATAATAATTCTATTTTAAGTTTTTTTTTTTGCACGTATTTCTAAGTTCAAGCATAAAAATAGATTAGAATGTAAGATTTAATTCTAAAATGAAAGATAAAACCAACTTATATTCAATGTCAACAAAATATATAAGAAATTTAGTTGTTTCTTTGTACACTTCAACTCAATCATTTATTAAAGTAGAACTCACAGTTCTTTCATATTCCGAAAGTCATCTATGATTGGTCCTATGCTAAATTTCATGGTAATTTCTTTTTAAATGTATATATTAATGTTCGTGCTTTGGGGCTAATTGTAACTATCATAGATGATATACATTTATGTCACATGCTTATATTTGGTGCACCATTAAAAAATCATTGTCTGTTGATTTTATTGCATTATAACGTAAGGAAAATATAGGTTCAACTGATAATTTATTATACAAAAATTTGGATATTTATAAGGTTAAGTTTTTGAGAAGAGTTTTAAAATTATGAGGGTGCCAATAGAGTAGACTTTTGCTAGAAAATTACATCTAGACATTATACATAGGAGGGTTACTCAAAAGCCAGGGGTGCCATGGCACCCTTCACCTTGTACATAGGTCTGCCTCTTGACATATACAGCGTATGTGCCCCCTAACCAGATCACTTATGCTCTTTTTTATCTAAGTGAATACATTCCTTTGTGGTAAGAGTGGCTGTGGAAGACGGCCCCTCTTTGCTTGATGTGGTGCATTTGGAGAGGGAGGAATACGAGGTCTTTTGAAGCGGTCGAGAGTTCTATTTTGTGCATTAAGGGAAGGGTGCTTGCCACTCTTTATTCTAGGCTAAAGGAAGATTTCCCATTTTCGTTGAGTTCTTTTGTTGAGTTTTTGGCGGAATTGTATATCCCGGTTGACATAAGGTTTTTGGGTTGTATAGTTTTGTTTTCTTTTTGGTGTATACCTCGTGTGTTCAGGGTTACGCCCCTTATGGCATTAATAATATACTTTTACTTATCAAAAAAAAAAAAAAGAGTGGCTGATTTCTCTCATGCGATAGTTAACATGTTGAAACTCTATTTACACACATAAGTCATCGGACACTTCATTCTTGTGTGATTTTGGCCTTAGTTATGGTTAAAAATGTTACTGTTTTCATCTTTTCTTGTGCCCTCCTTATTGATTCAAAATATTATGCCATTACCCTTCCTTTCTTTAATATTAGATGGTGGACTAAGTTGATCCCTTTCTCAAATAAATTAGACATGTTACCATTTTTATATATGTTCGTTTAAAACTTTTGTTCCAAATATAGCTATAGAAGGTGTAGTCCAGGAAAACTTCTTTCATATTCTGTACAACATTGTCTACTTTACTGGTTCTCAGTACGAAGAGTTTGATTTGGTCCATCTCCAATTGCATGGCCTCTTACCTGCATTGTAACAAAGTGCACCACTATTTCATCATCCCAACCGGTTAATGATAATAAGCAAACAAGTGGTCAGTTGGCTTATGTTGACCAGTATCTGGTAAAACTTTGTCAAGTTTTAATTTCTTTTGGTTTCTCATGTTTCATTCATTTTTAAGTTTGTGACACCTAGTTGAGGTATATGGTTAACTGCATTGTCCAATGTCAGTCCAAACAATAAAGTCTTCAGTTTAGAGATTTCTAGTTCTCTTCCCAAGACAATAGATCTTAGTGGATTTAGAGAACATACTTTTGAAAGACATTTGTGCTTTACTAGTGTATGGCAAACAGGCAGAGTGTTGATTTCATTTAAAATGGTGTCTTAGAAAATCCAAGCAAAAAAATAAAAAATTGCCATGGTAGAAATTAAAAATCGTCTAATTGGGTTTTTGTTTGGTTGGGAAGATTTGCCTAAAGGGACTTTTCTCTGGTGATGGGCTTCTTCTTGCTCTTACTCTTGCAGCCCTCCTCCCAACACTTAAGCAGCTGAAGAATTGAGGCTTACATTACTCATTGGATAACAAAAATGATCACTAATCCTTTGCAACATCAGAATGAAGCAACAAGATCAACTGTCTCCTTTGATTTGTAACAAATATTGCAACGTCTCAGGAATCTGAAACCTCTCTCCACCAAATTATCAGTGGTGAGAATGGAGTCAATAGTTGTTGTCCAAACAAAAAAGGCCACCGTTGTTGGCACACTGGTCTTCCAAACATTCCTGGATGGGAACTAGCTCCTTGTCTTCCCCGCAATCTTAAAATAGGAATCAACTGAGTATCTTTCGCTTCCCTAAATCCAACCCATGGAATCTCCTCCATTCCTGAGCTTCTTAACTCCATAAAGAAATTGTAAAAATTTGAACATTGCTTCCATCTCCTAATCTTGGAAAGGTCTAATGACAATTCCACACGATCCTAGAATCAGATAGCCTCAGGTACTCTGCCACTAACACGTCCTTGTTTGCCCCAATACTATGTAAGGTCGGAAATACCACTGATAGAGGAATATCAAAATGTCATGCTAAAACTAAATCTTGCGACCAGTACCGGGCATATAGTCCACATGCTTGGAGAACTCTCCTAATTCCCTTCCATAATCCCACCCCATATACTTCTTGCACTTTCTTTGAGGACCAATCCCTTAAATCCACACTGGATTTGTAATGAATCACCTCTCTCCATACTTGTCCATCTTCTGTATCATATGTCCACAACCATTTACCCAGCAAGTCATAGTTGAATTAGGGAACTTGCGAATGCTTAATCCACGAGACTCGATAAGGAGTGCAAACCTTATTCCACCCCACAAGATGACGTTTGAATTTTTCCCCCCGACTGCCCCATAGAAATTTCCTCTGGAGCTTCTCCAACCATTCCTCCACCGAAGCTGACATGGTGAACAAGGACATAAACTAGGTAGGCAAGTTGGAAAAAGTGCTCTTGTTTAAAGTGACTTTTCCTCTCTTAGAAAGATATTGCCTCTTCCAACTTGCCAACCTGCCAACCTTTCCTCGAACTGCTCCACCACCCTATCCTAAACCCTTATAACCTTAATGCCAGATCCAAGGGGTAAGCCAAAGTACACTGATGGTACGAGCCCATCTTAAAACCCAAAGAGTGTGCCATATTATAGATATTCCACATCTCAGCCACTGGAATATCTCGCTTTTGCTTACATTGACCTTCAGACTTGACACAGTGTTAAAGCAGGTCAACATACATTGGAAATATCTTAGTTACTTCTTATTAGCCTCACAGAAAACGATGGTATCATCCACAAAAAACAGGTGAGAGACCTCTACCACCTCCTCTCCTCTTCCAGTCACCTCAAAGCCTTTTGTCATCCCCCCTACACTGCTCGGTTCAACAAACGGCTAAAAGCATCAATCACAATAATAAAAAGACAAGGTGATAATGGGTCACCTTATCGCAAGTCCCTTGAGCTATTAACGATCCAATTGGAGAACCATTTACCAAAACCAAGAATGTCACTGTAGATCCACTTCCTCCATCTCAGTCCAAAGTCCATCCTATACATGACATAAATAAGAAAGTTCCAACTCTCATGATCGTAAGCTTTCGCGATATCTAGCTTTACAAATCATGCTTGAACTACCGGATTTGAGCCTAGTGCTCGCAATCTCATTTGCCACTAGAACTGCATCTAAAATCTGTTTGCCTCCCACAAGCATTTAGGGATTCAGAAATCACACTTCCTTTTCAATCGCGTACACTAAGACTTGGTAGATACAACCCACTAGGCTAATGGGTCTAAAATCTTTCAACTTAGTGGCTATCCTTTTCTTTGGAATCGAGACAATGAAAGAGGCATATAAATCCTCCACCCACATCCCTAATGGCTCCGAGGACACCAATAACCCACAAATGAATAGGCAAACCCATAAGTCTCACCCATACTTCCTTCAGTCCAGCTTGGGGCCTGTAACAGCACCACACCGAACACCACCAATCCAAGAAGAGTTGCAATTCCCCCATTCGCCAATTGCGCTTATCCGAGATCCTCTCCCATATGTATGTGTGTGTGTGTGTGTGTGTGAGCAACTCGTTTTAGGTTTTTCCTTCAAAGATTATATGATGCTTACTTCTTTTCTTTTCTCATTGGTTTTGGGTGTGCGCATACGCGCTCATGCGATTTTGTCTTATTATCACCGTTACTATTTCTTAGACAACTGTTTGCGTTTGATGATGTTAATTCGCATGCAGACAGATTTTGGCATGGAGGAGATTTTGCGGAAATACATTCGTTATGCATTGAATGAGAAGCCCTTCAACCCAGACTTTGTGGCGAATCTGATCCAGCTCAGGAAAGCTTCTTCCTTGGATGATTCTCAAGTTGCTGAAATTTTAAATGAAATCTCAAGACGGATCGTTAAAGACAAAGGTAATTCACTGTCTTCTTTGTTGGAGGATTCTCAAGTTGCTGCAATTTTAAATGAAATCTCAAGACGGATTGTTAAAGACAGGTAATTCACTATATAACTGTATATGTTAGTCGCATGTCCTGGTTGACCTCAGATCACATGTGGCTATAAATCATCTAATTAAAATTTATCTTTTTCCCTGCTGTCAGCCAAGCTTGGCCAATTAGCTTCTCATACATGATGTCTTTTGTTGTAAATGTTGTGTTGTTTATGTAGTTCAAAGTAACCTTTGGTACTTGCCATCATTTTAAGTTTATTTCTTTTTCCTTTTGAATCATGAATTACAGATGTTCTTTCCCATGATTAACAAGCGTGCAGAACTGTTGGCTTTTTCTCTTCCCTTTGCTCTCAACTCTTTAGAAAGCTTAATAGGCCTACCTTTAAGCATCTAAATTAAGATTTACTTGCAACTTCACTTGTACATATTTGTAGGCAATGTCTAATTAAATATTTCGGAGAACCACACTTGTCACATACCCTCCATTATTGGGAACATAGAGTCCAATTGTAGAATTAAAAAAGCTTTTTTTATTTATTTTTATCCTCTTTTATGGTCTCTTTTTGGAAATTGAAACAATTTTGCCTTGAACATTATATTGTGCTCAATCATTTGTTGGGAAGAATATTTTTGTGGGTACGTGTCCAATCTTGTACATTCCACACCACGTCATCATCACCTCATCATCTCCACGAACTTGGAGCCACGTGTCAACTTCGTGAGGTGACACATGGACCCATAAGGCATACACGATGCCTTAGCCTCGTGTCTAGACTCTTGGGGCTAATCTCTGTGCACTCGCCTAGATGCACTTGCTACATCTCCAGTTCTTGGTTGTGTGAATCTCTGTTTGAGTGCTATGTTCTATGGCACCTTAACGCTCTCATGCTATCTTAGGTCAGGAGTAGTGCCTAGGACCCCCTTGTGTGGGACCTTCAAGGCCATGTGGGTTGGTGGTTAGAGCTGATGGATCGTCAAAGCGCTCCTCCCCTTCTTTTGGGGGACTTACGTCTTGACCAATCTTTGAGAGGGATCTTCATGAGAAGACAACTTTAGACGATGACAAAGACATGTGGTGTGCTTTGTGCCTCTTTGTACTTGAGAGTTGGCCCCTACTATTGTTACAATTTAGGCGCCTCAGAGGATGTCGGTGCTCTAATAAGCACAGATATGGACACGTGACACGGACACAACACAATATAGAGACACCGATACAAGAATTTTAAAAAAAAGTGCATGACACGATTGGAGGACACAACATAAACAAATGTTTTATATCTTAGTTTCTATATTATCATGGCATCCATAAATTAAGAGAAGTATTGATAAATAATGAGTTTTATGTTTTCTTTGCTTTTATGGTTTTTTGGACATGCTTGTATTTTGTTTCTTATTTTTTCTTCGTACATACATAAAAATGAAGTTGAATAGGCACGCATGTCACCAGTATGTCTGGTGCTGGTCCAACAGGAAAAAAAAGAAAAATGGACACGGATGAGTTCTTGTCAGGCATGCATATGTGCTTTCAAGGCACGTCTTGGTGTTCTTAGTTGTGTCCGTTACTAGTCAAGGTCACTCCCCTAATCGGATGTCAAGTACCAGTACTATTCAAGTTTGCTTCACTAATGTGATGTCAGGTACCGGTGCTATAGCTGGCCACCTGTCCCTCTACCCCGCATTCCTCACATGTGTTGGGCTGGCCTTTGTGAACCCACCCCCAACCCTCACATCTCCCTCCCACCCCCCCACCCACCCCCCAAACAACCACCACCACCACAACATACAGTGAGCTCCCTCAGTCTTTGTCTTCATGCTAGCACTCTCTTATGACAACTTCTTCGGCTCTCCATTACTGCCTCTCCCTGTCCTCCTAAGATTACCTTAGCTCTCGTTGCCCCAATGCTTACCGTACTTCCTAGAGGACTCCACAACCATCCCACTCACTCGCATTCGTCCATAGATTCATAGGAAAGATATGCCGTTAGTGTTTCTAATATTCATTATTTGGTGCATGTTCGGAAGTGATCTTATTCTTAGTATCTATGATACTTCTCTACCTAAATGACAAATCCATAATGAGAACTAAGTTAAGAAATTCATTTGAATTTATGATCTTCTTGTAAGAGGCGAGGATCCGTTATACTTTATAAGGGTATGGCTTGTACAAGAAACATAGTATAGTCTCCAGAATTGTTGCATTCGCTACTTTCTGGCCATTACTTTTGATCCCTCTTTGAACCAATTCTTGGATTTTGTGGAGTTTTGTGTGTAGCCTTTTTGTATAGATGCTTTTCTTTTAGCTAGCTTCTCCTTGTATTTGGGTGGCACCCCCTTGGTGCCTTTCTATATATATTTTCTTACTAATCAAAAAAAAAAAAAATTGTTCAAAATTCTTAATAACTAACGATTGCTTTGGTAAAGACAACCACATAGGAACATGAGATCATTATTGATTATTAGAGGTTTGTTCTGATTGATGACACTAGGATATGTTAATGTTTGAGAATAAAGGGAGGTTAATAGGTGGCAGATTTTCTTGCAAATGTTGGGTCGTGTAAGGGGAATGGCTAGGTACATGGTCAAGATTTCCAAGCAAAACTGCTATTGATGGAAGATATGTAAGCCGTGATGGGTTGTGTTTGCTTGCTGTATAAGTACTTCTCATCGAAACAAAAAATTCTCATTTATCCAAAAAGGAAACAAAGAAAGGGCATATGACCTCACCTTTTTTGCATGAAATATACTTTAAAGGTTTATCCAGCCTTTTTGTTGGGATATTATTAGCCTCTTGAAGAATGTGATTTCTCTGTGATTTGGGTTAGTTCTTAGTCGTACTAGTTAGTATATATATTTGGGGGTAAAACTCATTGTGTAGAGTTTCTTGTTCTTCTCTCAGCATTTATTCAGGATAAACATAAGCTGGTCAATGTACATACTTCCTTTGTGATCTGGATTTTTTCTTAGTTGTAGTGCATTTTTTTAATAGGTAAAAGACTATAAGGGCTCAACTTATACAAAGGCTGTACAAAATCGAAAAGCTCGTTACAAGATCAAAAAAGCTCAACACAGAGATTGAGCTCATCTACGAAATCCACAAGGGAAAAGGATGATTCACAAAACATGCCTTCACACCAAAAATGTAAACTATGCACTAAACAATTCCTTAGCTTGGAGCCACCCTTAAAGATTTCTTTTTCTTCTTTAATCTCCAATCCGCACCTGAAGACTCCAAAAGCTGAAGGACTGAAGCTGGCATCACCATAATGCACTCCAAAAATCTATAGCAGCAAATCCCATAATTCCTTGGCTACCTTGCAGTGCAACAACAAATTATCCATGAGCTCTTCTGCCTTTTGACACATACAACACCAGTTAGTACATCTGTACCCTCTCTCGACCGAATTGTCAATAGGAAGGATTGAATCAAGAGCTGTTGTCCAAACAAAAAACGCTCACCTTTGTAGGCACCACCGTTTTCTAGATACTCTTTGTTGGGGAAGAGCTTCTTGTCTCACCACCTATCAAGGCATGATAAGGCTTGAGCAAAAATCTCCCCCCATTTAACCTCCATTTCATCTTGTCCGCCTCATCAGTATTTGTCAGTCCCATACAAAAGGGAAAAAAATTTAACCACCGAATCCAACTCCCAATCCTAAAAAGACATGATGAAGGTAGGCTCCCAACCACCCCCGCGATAGAAAATCTCAAATAGTCCGCTACCAAAACATTCTTATTAACAACAATATGGAAAAGATCTGGAAAGGCTAGTGACAAAAGAACATCCTTACACCATATGTCATGCCAAAATTGAATTCTTCTACCATCCCCTAAAGCAAACTCCATGTTTTTTTAGGAAATCAGACCATCCTTTCCTTATGCTTTTCCATAACCCCACCCCCTATGTGATGTAGGCCAAGTAACTAGAATCGTAGAAAGAGGAGGAGAATAGATAAAATACAATTAGAGAGGAGAAGAACAAAAAGGAAAGAACTAGAATGGGCAGAAAAGAAGGAAGAGATATGAGAGGGGAAGAAATCCAGAGAGAGGGAGAAACCAATATTCAATTAATTTAATAATCATCAAAACTATTTAATATTTGCACATCATGCCATTTATATATAGGCAATGTCAAAATAGAAATTAAAATAAAATGAAACTCTAAAGTAACAATCCTAATAATATACTAACGCTAAGAAATCTAAGATTCTTGGTCTCTTTATTTCACATCATTCTCTTTGGCCGAGTGAACTCTCATTGAGAGAGTAAAAGCTTTGATAGATCTTGAATTAACCGGGTCAAAGCATTGGATCGGGGCATTAAAAATTCAAATGACATCAATTTTTGGATGATTCTTTCAATGCACGACATATCTCCAAAAGCCATCTTGTAAAGAAAGAACATATAGAATCTCAAGAATAATCTCAATCTAATCTTCAGAAGCGATCAAACCATAATGAAGCACAATGGCACTAAAGCGATCAAACTAGGCATGAAGAGATTGCTTTAGACCATAGAGCGCCTTTCAAAGGCAACAAACAAGGTTCTTACGACCAGAAACCACATGACCAGGTGGCTGATTCATATAAACTCCTTCCTGAAGATCTCCATGAAGAAAGACATTCTTTATATCGAGTTGATATAAAGGCAAGGAGCGAGCAATAGCAACAGCTAATAGAATTCGAACGGAATTAAGACGACCAACAGGAGAGAAAGTTTTAAGATAACCAACACATGTCTGAGTGTAAGCCATCGAGAGGATACTTAACAGTATAAACCCAACTACAACCCATTGTCTTTTTTCCACGGGGAAGAGAAGTAAGTTCTCAAGTCTTATTAGTATAAAATGCACTCATCTCCTCATCCATAGCTTACTTCCAGCCAGCTGAAAATAAAGCTTGTGTATGAGAAGAAGATACAAAAACAGAAGACAAGACACAAACAAACGAATGAAGAGACGACGAAATATGATCATAAGATATAAATTGAGCAATAGGATGTTAAGTACAAGTACGTTTATCTCGACGTAAAGCAATGGGTAACTCATTAGACTCTGAAGGAGAGATAGGAACAACATGAACCTCAGACGAAGAAGATGCAGGAGTCAGGCCATAAGGGATAACCGGGCGAGTCCTGGATTGCTGATAAACCTACAATAGAGGATTAGGCACTAGAGAAGGGATGGAGGAAGGAAGTGAGGAAGACATGGGTAATGGAAGAGTAAGGGAAGGAAAGGACGGTTCCCCCTCACGACAACAGATGAGATCTGATGACAATTCTTGACCTGGTATGGAGAAGAAGGGTGTAGACTCAAAAAAGGTAACATCAGCGTTCACAAAGTACTGACGAGAAGAAGGATAGTAGCAACGATAGTCTTTTTGAATCTGAGAATACCAAAGAAAAATATACTTGCGGGAGATAATTTATCTAAACTAGGATCAAAATTATGAACGAATGCAACACAACCGAATATACGAGGAGTAAGGGAAAAAGGAGACGAACCAGGATAGAAGATAAAGGAGAGCATTAAGCTAGAACAGCTGAAGGCATCTGATTAACAAGATGACAAGCAATAAGAACAACATCCCCCCAAAAATGTTTTGGAATTTGCATGTTAAATAACATGGTGCGAGCAACATTCAATAAATGACGATGTTTAAGTTCAGTAACACCATTTTGTTGAGATGTATGAACACAATTCGTTTGGTTAATAATGCCACTATCAACACAGAAGGACTGGATAACATACTGGGTATATTCTAAGGCATTATCAGAATGCAAAATCTTTATACGTTTACCAAATTGAGTAAGTATCTCATTATAAAATCTCAAAATAAGATAAGGTAATTCAGATCTTTGTTTCATTAAAAACAATCAAGTAATGTGGGAAGAGTCATCAACAAATATCACAAAATAGAAAAATTTATTAATAGTTGGAGTTCGGAAAGGACTCCATATGTCTGTATAGACTACATCAAAGGACTTTGACTGACGACGAAAAACACGACTAGGAAATAAACTATGGTGATGCTTTCCTAACTGACAAGCTTCACATTCTAAACGAGACACATGATTTAATTAGAGAGAGCTAACTTAAGTTTAGCCAAGGAATGATGGCCTAAACGAAAATACTACTAAAGGGGAGTGATGGTAGCACTCAATGCAGATGAAGTGCGAGGAGGAGAACAATTTAAATTCAAAAAATACAGGCCGTCCTTCTCATGTCCAGAACCAATCCTCTTCTTGGTCTTGAAGTCCTGAAAGATACATGAAGTAAGAGTAAAGGTTATTGAACAATGTAAAACTTTAGTCAGTTGACTAACAGAAAGTAAGTTGAAGGGAAACTGAGGAACATAAAGACTGGAGGGTAAAGAGAGAGATGCATTAGGATGCAAAACTCCTTTACCACCAACAGGCTGAGAGGAACCATCCGCTAAAACAATATGGTGGTTAAGATAATGCAAATTAGAAAATAAGGTAGAATTACCAAACATATGTTAGCTAGCTCTAAAATCAATGACCCAAGATGGAGAGGAAGTGGCCACACAAGTAATATTACTTGAATGAGCTAATGTAGCAGTGGAAGAGGATGGAAGAGTAGGACGCAAAGTCTAAACAATCTCATTAACCTGAGCAAGAGAGGAGGAGGGAAGTGCCGTACGCAGGCTTTGGATGATATAATTAAGGTGAGTGATAAGAGCATCAGTAAAACCTTCAGTAACATTATTCACATAGCTCACCATACTTGATCCAACGCCAAGGTTCAATATGATTGGTACCATCACAATGATCACACTTCCTATCACCATGACTAGGAGTATACGCACTAGGCCCAAGAGACTGACCATCGCCACGAGATCCACCTCCACGAGAATTATGGCCTCCGCGACCACCACGAGACCCACCACGAAAGGGACCACGACCTCCACTACGAGTAATTAAGGCAGAAGACTCCGAGGAAGGAGAAGTGGAACTACTACGAAGAGAAGTCTGTCTCAGAGAGGAACGCAACAATCGAGAATAAGTATTAGCAGTAGTAGGCAGGGTCTTACTAGCAAGAATTTGATCATTGAAGCCACAGAAATCGGAATCTAAACCAGAAAGCAATGATGAAATCATAAAGTCTTTTCAATATCATTTTTGTTGCTCTAAATCAGGAGTAAGGGGCGATGTTGCAATAACTGCTCCCATAAATTCTTGATAGTACTATAATGAGCGGACAAGGGTTTGTTAGATTGTTTAGTAGTAAAGATTTCAACTGTAGTAGTAATATGGGGCTCCAAACCGTGCCATAACAATCCCATAACAACGAAATCTTCAACCAGCCAATCATCATAAAGTGGGTCATCTGAAGAAGGAGGCATACTAGTGACATATTGCAATTTGTGCTTGCCACGAAGAAAGACCTTCATGGCATGAGCCCAGGCAAGATAATTTAGGCCATCCAATCTCTTAGAGGTAATGAATCGAGGCAAATCATCCTCCTTAGCCAGAGAGAATTTGGGTTCAGTTGGTTTGCACTCTGGAGCCTTTGAAGTAGTCATAGAAATTTGAGAACTGCACAATCAATTAACAGAAAGCAAGGCATAAGAGACATAAGAGACATAGCAGAGCAACCAAAAACAACTAAAGAAAGAACAAGGGAGAAATAGCCAAAAAAAAAACCACAGCAACAACCCATTGTTGGGCAGAAAACAGCCAATAAATTCAAGAAACCAACTAAAAAACAGCAAGAGAGCCTCGAGAACCGTGTATCAACACCAAAGAGAGCCGAGAAGTAACCACAAAAGGCCAAACAGCCACCATGAGCAACCAGAAACACCAAACGGAGCACCAAGAAGTATCAAACCGAGCAAAAGCCAAAAGATAAAGGCCCACAGTTGTTAGTCGGCACCCATGGTAGTAGATTCAAGTAGCAACAAGGTTGGGTAATGCCCAAAAGAGTAGATAAAAAACAACCGAACAACCACAAATGCCAAACGAAGTACCTAGGAGTATCAAACCAAGCAAAATTCACAAGATAAAGGTTCAGAGGTGTTAGTTGGCACCTATAGGAGCAGATTGAAGCATCAAAAACTTTGGGTAATGTGCAGATGAACTGATCAGAAAAAAAAAAGGCCAAAAATTTGAAAATTATCAAAAAAATGGTAAGACGCATTAGATGATTTTTAAAAATTATGAAAAAATACCATAATAATCAGCATATGACGATGGTTCAGGAAAAGGGGGTTTCGACCTCCGACGATCGTACAGAATGCTGATGTCATCACGACGTCATTCGTACGAATGATGACATCAGCCCTAATTGCAGACAAATAAATATTCTGTGATATTTTCTGACAGATTTAAGGTAAGGATCGAGATACTCTGATACTAAGTTGAAGTATAAATTATGGTTAAATGGAAGAAGAAGAGAAGAGGCA
This sequence comes from Euryodendron excelsum, assembly GCA_033060915.1. Taxonomy (NCBI): domain Eukaryota; kingdom Viridiplantae; phylum Streptophyta; class Magnoliopsida; order Ericales; family Pentaphylacaceae; genus Euryodendron; species Euryodendron excelsum. The sequence continues at coordinate 607,049 of CM065378.1, read as the reverse complement.
GAGAGAAATTAGAAGAAAGAAAATAGACTTAGGGTTACGTAAAGTAATCCCTATACCTTAGCATTCATATATACTAGTCAAATAATTAGTAAGATTACAAGACTACCTTTTTAAGAAATAAGACTTGCTAACACTTTTCATTGAACTTTTGATCAATAAAATTTTAGATTTTTGGAGATTTTTCTCTTGTTCTTGGTTCGCAAGTTACTTTTGGGTTATTGACATTTGTCATATCCTTTATTTAGGTTCCATTCTACTCCAGATGTGGTCATGTCCTAAGATTTCTTGACTTTCATTTTCAAACTCTTTAAGGGTCTATCTAAAGGTTCAACTATTTGGTCAATACCCTCTAAATGGACACCGAGAAGAATTGTGCTCATTCTCATGACAATGATGACACACTGAATGAGAACTAGAATGAAAGGAATCTTTGCACTTGGTGCTAGTGACTCTTGGGTTGACATTATTGTTCCCCTTAGAAGCAACTTAATTGGACTGGGAAAACCTACTCGGCGTGCTAAAACAGGCAGAGTTAGACAGTTGGTACTCTCCGACTTGGGAAATCATTCACCGATGGGTAAGAGGCTTATGCTATTTTCCTACCTCCAAAGTCGTACATTAAGCTTCTTCTAATGTGTTAGGCCATTACAGTTTAATCTTGCTTTTAAGCTCTAGTCTCAATTAGCAAAACTAGTGGTTGTAGCCTAAGGATCTTCTCTAACATTACAACTTATGAGAAGGTCCACAAATTGATCTAGATAAGTGGTCACACCTGAAGATATTTGTTTCAAATCAAGCCACTGGTCAAGTAATTGTCTCCTATTGTAGGTGGGATGATACTTCTCTATCAGCTTTTTTCCATTTCGACCCATAAGGTAATGGGCATTTCCTCTAAACGCTCCAAATTCATTTGAATGTCATGCCAATTTTGCTTGGCAGAACTTTCGAGTTGTCATTTTAGCAAAATGAATTCGTTGGCAATCTTACATGTCATACCAGTCAAAATAGTATTCTATCACATCAAGCCATCCAAGAAATCATTAGGATCTAACCTACCATCAAAATTTAAGGCATCTACAATAACTCTTTTGACGGGATCTCTCCCATTCTCATAAAAATTGGTAGACTGATGATGAGAATATCTCCATGAAGAGTATAAAGGTACTCTTCTATTCAATGGTTAGGGACAAGGATTTTTTTTTTTCTTGAATGCCAATATCAGATTCAAGTTGCCCTAAATAATGCAAATTATAATCCTACCAAATCCACAAAGAAAGAAAGCTAAATTGCAATAAAGTGACTGTAGAGTTGTGCTCTAATGAGGATGCTATAAGCAAAAATGATCACGGTGCAAAGGTTTTTTTTTTTAAATTTTTTTTATGAGTACAAGGAGCAAACAAATTGGAGACTATGGGAGAATGGAACAATTGCAATATTAGTTGACTCACGAATCAGATACAAAAATTAATCGAGTATCCAACAGAGGCGTGTACCTTTTCTTGAAGCCAAATTTCTCAAGTGCAAATTGGTGCTCAATGCACATGCAAGTTCTCCAAAGCTTTCTGATTCCCAAGGTTTTTTTTTCCCTTCTCTGCTGCTGGCTTTTTTTTTTTTTTTTTTTTTTTTTTTGTGCTGACTTTGCTGGACTTGGTTTGCTTGGGTCGCAAGTGTTGGGTTAAGGAAATTCTTGGTGAGGGTTCTGGGCTGAATTGCTTGTAATTCACAAACAGTTAATGTTACGATGGTTGATGTGTTCATCTATTTTGAAATTTTTATTTCTCAAATAAAATACTGCATGTCAAAATATGTTATCAGGATATTAAGTCAGCTATGTGCAAAAGGTTTGAAGGTTTTAAGGCGTGCATAATTTTTACTTTAATTTGGGTCAAAATGGAGCATGACCCTAATATTTTGCAATGTACTGTTTGATATTTCCCGTTTCCCTTTATATATGGAGTTCTTTTTGCCAAAATATGCGGGGAATGCAACTATCGATACGTTGTTGAATTTTGTAATACATCCATCATCAGTTATGTTCTTTTATGCTCAGAAAATGTACTGTAGCAACTCATCAATATCATATAAATTGATGTATTGTGGGATATTGTGATATTATATCCTATGATGTTATGGTCTGGAAGATATATTTACCTTGCATGCTCAGATATAACCAAATGTGGCATGGTGAGTATCAATAAAGGGCATATGCTGAAAAGAAAACTAAAATTAGAGGAGTATTTTAGTGTGGATGCAATGCTATCAATTAAAAGTAGTATTGATGCAATGCTGTCAGTTGCTGATGGTTGGTCCATGTATCCTAGGTCCGGTTGTCATGGATATGTCAGGATATTCTGAAAAGGGTTTCAAGAGAAAAATTGCTGTGCAAGCTCTTTTTGGGAAGGTTTATTATCTATCTGAGGTAAGAGAATGGCCAAAGTGGTGACCTTCTCCCACTGCTATTTTTGTTTCACTTTTCTATATTATTTCAAACAAAGTATTTATCTGTATTGACTTAGGTTGAAAACAAATTAATGGGAAATTTCTAACAAATCATTATCTATTGAAAGCTCATGATAGGTTGACAATAAATTTGTCATGATGCTCAATGGATGTTATTGCTTGGTGGCACAAAATCACCACTATATGTTAAGTTTGAGTTGTTACCAATCAAGTAATGGCCTATCTTGTTTAACCATCTATTGGATATGGTCATTGTGATAACTGAAACTTAACGTATAGTGGTAATTTTGTGCCACCAAGCTAGAACATCCATTTAGCATGATAACAAATCTATTGTCAACCTATTATGAGCTTTCAACAGACAATGGTTTGTTAGAAAACCGTCTATTGGGGAAAATAGTCTAGTGGTCAAGTAAGTACTGAGTACTCGGTGGTAATCCCTATCAATTAGTAACACATGGTGTGTGTATACATTAACAACCTGAGTTTGTGGAGTAGTGGAGAGACTTATAAGGTATTTTTCTTTAAAAGTCTCTCCACTACTCTACAAACTCAGATTGTTGATATATTCACACATTATGTGTCACAATTTAATAGGGGTTACCATTGAGTACTCGGTACTACTTGACCATTAGACTTTTTTCCTGTTATTGGATATGGTCAGTGTACTTGATTCAATACTTAAAGAAATATATAAACCAGCTATCAGAACTTATCATATTTTGAAGCTGGTTTCCTAAAACAGTTGTACCCAAGTTTCGATGACTTGTGATTTTTAGGCTTGAGACAGGCTACCAAAAGTAGTTTTTAGCATGGTTTTCTAAGGTTTGAAGAGCATAGAATGATTTTATCTGCTATCGGGGGCTGTCAGCTATTAGTACCAATTGCTTATATAGAAAGAACTCTTAGTACCAATTTAAACATGTCATTGCTTCTGTATTTTATATTGTTGAGTTGATCAATGTGTTGTTGTACTTTGTGGACCAGCTGCCAGAGTTCTGTTCAAGGGATAGCTCCTTAATCGTGAAAGAAATATTTGGAGTTGCAGAGTAAGCTTCTTCCCCTGAATTTTCAGTCATCATATGCCGTCTGCCTTTAAAATGTTCACTCATAATTTATATATCTTTCCTGGTTTTTAATCTTCCCAGTGAAGATGCAGAGAAGCTGCGGCTACACACTCTCTCTGAAGCTGGGGATTTGGATTCCTTAGAGAAGATGATTGATGGTTCAGATGCAGAAGATTCCAATGATGGCTCATCCAATACTCCTTGATGTTCAGGCGCAGAAAAGAACAGAATTTCTGATATGTTATCCAATCGGTGGGGTAGTCTCTAAAAGAATACTATACATGTTTTCATCAACGTTATCCGAGAGAGCAACTACCTTCCAAACAATGTTGTTGAGGGTCAGTTCAAATTTCGTCATACAATTAATAAATTGTGTATTGTTATACAAAATGTATTTTCTTCAGTTTTGGTGGGGAAATTATTGTTTACCATTTACCTCAAAATAACTGAGCCATTAATTGCAGTGGCAGGTTTAGCCATGGAGTTAGAATGAACATGATATGATTACTCACATCTTTCTCTGCAATTAATGTTGTTCTTCTTCTCTCCCTTTCTTCGAGGAGGGGGTGTGGTTGTTTAGCCCCCCTTACAGGCATGTTCATTTATGTACTTATATTCATGGAAATGCGCATGTGCAAAGAGAGAGAGATAGCAAAGGAAGACTATTGTGAAATAACAACAAAAAAAAAAAATTCTAGAAAGTCAATCTTTGTCAATCTTTTATTTTGGCATAAAACGGTCAAAATAAAAGCAGAGTATATTCACTTTTAAATTACAGGAAATTCATTTGATTTTAATCTAAACTACAATGGAATAAAGTGTAATTATTTTGAAATTTTTAAAATTACAAGTGTTTAATCTTGATTAATTGTTTATTTATGAATGCATGGGAATCATTAACAATAGACATATTTCTTCTTGTATTGTTTCAAAATATTTTCGTTACCAACTGCACAAATTAGCACAAAATTCTAAAATTGAGATAAAGGGCATAATAATAAATTTTGGTACAGAAGTCTATAACTTTTATTCGGACCACTTTCACTGAGGGAGGAATGGCCATAGAATAACAGTAGAATGCAAAAAATAACCACTATTCTGCTTAAGTTAATATTATATATATATACACATTACCAGAAATAATCTACCATTAATGCTATGGCCAGCAGCTACCAAGAAACTTGGAAGCTCGTGCTGAACAAAAGCAAAATAGTCGTCCAGCTCTACCTTCAGGATTATACTACTATTATCATATTAGTCCTCACTAAAATCCTTTAGTTTCAAAATATAGCTTCAACGTGGGATGAGCTCAGAGTGAGAAATCCAAAGAAAGGACCAAAAAATGTTCAAATTTTGAATTCATCGTATCTCTCAAGTTTCTTAACCAAACCCACATTGTATGACAATTTATTTTTATCGAAGTTAGGCGTTTTGAAGTTACTTATCAAATTTGGGTCCTTTGACAAGTTGTAGAATGAGAACACACCTTCAAGCTTGAAGAGCCTTCAAAATATGAAATCATAACCTGAAATTGTATTTAAAAACATGACTTTAACTTGGTATAGATAGTCACTTTTAAATAAGTGGCCGTTATGAAAGTAGAGATACAACGAAAAGGTGAAGCCTGTGAGCTCTCTCTCTCTCTCTCTCTTCCCTTACCTTTGTGGTAAGAATCACATTGTATCTATGCATTGTGTAAGGAGACAAAAAAAAACAAAAATGTGAAGTCTGTGAGCTCTCTCGTAGTCTCTCTTTCATCTCCGTCAACCTTTCACTTTACACGATTGAGTGACCGTTGTCAAATCATGTAAGTTGTATCTCAGGGTCAATACCATAGCATTTGTGTTGAAATTGAATAAAGTAGATTAAGTAATGAAGAGTATATTACAGAAGTTTTTAAAAAATATCTATGAGACCCAATCCGCTCAAACAAAACAAAAAAATTTAGAAAAATGCAAGTGCTTCAGCAATTTTGTTACCAATTCCAACGGGCTATGACATTTTTCTCATTTTATGTTTTAGGTTTTTTAATCTACTTTTCCAAAGTGTATATTCCGATGGTCACTCCTATAGTCCATATGGACTTGATAAATTCAAGGTGGGGGGAAACGAACCTATCCATGCGGCTTAAACTTTATCCACACCCCACCCCACCAAATGTAGTCCCATTTTTTTTTTTTTTTTGTTTTTTTGTACTTGTTTCGCAATAGTTCTGACTAAAACACTCCCATCCTCTTAGCCCTTTAGCAACGCAAGGCTTTATGCCAACTGAACTCAAAAGATTCCACTATACTTCCTTCTTTTTTTTTTTTTTTTCTCCCTTTTCATTATTCCATTATATTTGTGTTTCTCTGAATTAATAAATAGTTGAGACTTGAAGAGTCCCATTGTATGTGGCAAGTCATAGAAACAATAAACAGGAGTAACATATAATATATGCAACTGTAGATGCCATTGTATGCTCTTTTCTTTGTTATGCATGCTCTGTTCAAACTAGTTCAGATGGGAGGGTATGTTCTCCCTGAGCCCAATGCCATAATTCTTTCTCCTGAAAACATACCCACAAAAAAACAAAAAATGGACAAGAGGCAAATAAACAATAAAAAAACTATTTCCTACAAATCCTTGTTATTCAATAATTCATGCTTCTAATTGTTTAGCTTTAGGTCTTTCGCGTTCACCTAAATGAAAAGAGCATTTCTATTCAATATTCCGGACTAAAAATGCAAAATCTCCAGAATTGCAAGAAATAGATTGGAGATGGTACTATTGCAATGAAATTGATGACGTCACAAAAGGGGTTGTCTAGCATGAAAAAGGAAACGAAAAAAAAATTAATATTCTCCTAAAGCTTGGGCTTTGGACTTTGTGATTCTACAGACCATAGCGGAGGGATTATTTTGTACTCTTGCGTTGGCTTGACTTCTTTCTTGACTTCATCATCATCATCTAAAATGTCCTTTGAAAATGCATCAGGATTAGCCTTGATACAATTCTGCAAAGCCACAAATGGATGCACGCAATCCGAGCCCTAAAAGAGAAAATAAGAAAAACCCATACATTACAAGCTGTAAAATAGGGATTTAAATGTAGTTCTTAATACATGAATTCATAACCATCTGAGCAACAAAGCCCGCTTTGAGGATGGAGAGAGTGTGAACCATCTAAAAATTGCGTCTCAATCTTCAAACCAGAAATATCAGCAAGATTCAGTAGAGCAAGAGTTAGACCATCGAATAGAAGCCAAAATTCTTCTTTACTCAAGAGGGGGTTATATACTAAGAAGCACGAAAATTCTTAAGAAGGTATTGCGTCTGTGTCCGTGTTGGACATGTTACTCGTTAGACACTCTCCGAAATGTGTCGCGTCTTATTTTTTTTTAGAACCGGACATGCTTCGAGCCACTGGGGGACACAAGTATTTGTCATTTGAATACTCATATCCATCACTTAGACTCGAATGAAATACATTACACATTAAAGAAAAAAACATGAGATCTAATTATAAAATAAAAGTAATGTG
>CM065378.1:505000-592500 GCA_033060915.1 Euryodendron excelsum | reverse complement strand
CTTTTGACTTTTCTATCGAAATGTACATTTTGACACAGCGGTAAGGTTGCTTCAATGTAACTTGATTGTTACAGTTTTGAAACACAAAAACAGTATCCCCGTGCGCAAGGTAAGACTGCATACATTTTCCATAGTGACAAGAATCTTGTGCACTAGGTTGCTCTTTAATCCTATTCTGAATTTGGGGGGTGTTTGGATCCATTTTATAGCTTTTTGAAATAGTGTTGGCTCAACCTAAAAAGCCACTTTTCATAATTGACTCATTTTAAAAACCTAAACACATTTTATAAAAAGCCATTAAAAGAGCTTCTTTTTAAAAATAGCTTAAGCTTTTAGTTTTTAGCTTGTAGCTTTTTTAAGGTGTGATCCAAACACACTCCAGTGTTAGACATGATTCAAGTTGGAAATTGGGTTGGAAACATTAGGTTGATAGCCAAAATTGGCCCGAAGGATTAATAAAATTTGGTACTTCATTCCTCAAAGATAACTGCAAGTATATGATCACTTGCTAGTGTGAATTAATGAAATATAGTAAGTTTAAAAATTTTTTGATTAGTTCATGTGGTTGAAATTAAGATACCACCTAGCTAGTAATAGTTCACATGGTATTTCATGCTCTCTTTGTGAGAGGGATGTGCATGGTTTGAGTTTCCAGAACGAATATAAAAACTAATCAAAGATAACACCAGGCAAGAGGTTTGGTTCCTGTCCTGTGGCTCAGGTTGGGACTAAAAATAAATAAATAAAACAATAATAATAACTGAAAGAAAGGGAAAAGGGGAAAAAAAAAGAAAAAGAAATAAACAAACAAACATTCAAACCTAGTAATAAGAAGACCATAAAATTGACAATTCAGACCGACTTTTCTATCGTTAGGTTAAACCTAGCAATTTAACAACCCCAAAAAGAAAAGAAGGAAAGCAAAGTGCGTATTTTTATGTTGAATTGCATCTGTTAGGTTTTGTTCAAAAACTATAGACATGCCTGTATGTTTTCCATTTGTGTATGCATATATGGTCAAATATGTAAAGCATAAAAAGGGGGAAAAAGTTAAAGTAGAGAAGAAGAGGGAGAGAGAGACCAGCAATCAAAGATTCCAAGGAAGGCTGTTGTGGTTGTGGGGACTTGTCGTCCGCCGTGGAAGATGAGGATGACGAATGCCCCGATTGATGATGATGATCATTCACAGAAGCATCAGCTACCTCGCTTTGGACTTGTCCCATGTTAAATATACATATGTGTATATATATATATTTATAGTGGTGCAGCAGCAGCAGCAAAAGGAGAGATTTTATTGACGAGAAAGGGTAAGGAACTCAATCTGGTAAATGGGTTGAAACTCAAATAGGTTCAAGTTTCAGGGGAAGGTTTTTGGTGAGTTGGCGTTTGCTTGTAACGGCGGCTGCTGTAGCAATATATATATATATATATATATATATATTTACAGAGAGACAGCTTGTGAGACACTGGTGGTGAGGTGAGGCTCGTAAGTCGTCGATACGTGGGTTCGAGAACGTAAATTTAAATCAGATATTGAATTTTATTTATCAATATATGACACGTGACGTAACGAAATACGGGCTTTACAAAATTTTAAATTTTAAGATACCAAAGAGAGTCGATCCCTGATGCTTAGCTTTAAATTCAAATTTTTAGTTAAAAAAGTAAAAAAAAAAAAAGTAATAAAAATCAAATAAAATTACTCTTTTATTTTATTTAATTTTTGTTTATATTTTTTTTTTATCAAAAATTTAAGTTCTAAACGGAACATAAATTATGTATTAAATTTCCTCCTACAAGATTAGCAAATGGGATCTCCGGGTCAGGTAGAACCTGGGCCAGTGCTCTTTACCAAAAAAGCTTTATTTTAATAAATTATTATTTAATCAAGATCTTTTTAATGAAAGCATCATTAATATAGTCGTTTTTAATGAAAGCATCATTGCTAATTAGGAATGACAACAGGACAGATTCGGTACGAATTATACTAAACCCTATTCCGTCCCTAATAAAAAAAACTTCACTTCACATCTCGTTTCAAACTTGTGACGGGTTGTAATTTTTCCACCTTGCCCCTATTTCACTTAAGATAATCAGAGTTCGAGTTAATATGAATTTAATCCGTATACAATTTAAAAATAAAAATAAATTTTTAAATATAAAAAATAATACAAATTATACAAATACTAATACAATATAAAATTGAAAAAGAAATAGCCTAAAACTTAACAATAACAAGTAACATTAAAACCCTAATATTTACTTATATACTAAGGATGTTTTGTATAATTAAATATAGTATTTAAGAATTTTATAATATAATCAGGACGGATTTGGGATGAGGAGACCTAAACCCATCCTGTCCTAAATCTGCATCGGGTTTATTTTTTTTCTCATACCTCGTCCCCTAAATCATTTATTCATACTCCAAACTCTTTCTATTAGGGGAGGGGTGAAGCAGAATTCTGATTTTTTGGGTTCAGTTGTCATCCCTATTAATAATGACGCTTTAAGCTTTTATTTTACTCTATTAGTTTATTTTCTAAAAATGATAGTGGAATTTAACCAAATCTATACTATTATAAATATCAAAACATTGTGAGGTCTTCACCCTTCAAACTTCGAACTCCTTTTTCTCCTAATTTTGAATTTATAAAATATAGAAAAAATACATGTCCTTATGTTATTCCTACAAATAGGGATGGTAATATAAGATGAAGTTTAAACCAAACAAACTTTTAATCTTCAACATTCAACATAATCTTTAATCTTTTAAACTTTGTTTATTTTATATCAAGTAATTAGCTTCTTTACTCCTCTATCCAAACTAACCATCCAGTCCACCCAATATTTAATATTTTTATTCATAAAATTATTAAATTTGAGCTATTATGATATCCTAGCCTAAATATCTTCTATGTTGACTTAATCTTAATCCTAAGTATGATCTTTTCACAATTTTCAACTTAGAAAAATATATGTGATAAAAAAAAATTCATGAACTTAAATATTATATTTTCATTTCAAATATTACATGCGTAATAGGGTTATCCCATGAGATGGGATACATGTTGTCTTACGTGATCTTAATCTTAATAATTATTATCCCTTCACAATTTCAAACGTACAAATGTAAATGCTATTAAAAAAATTATAAACATAAATATTAGTTTTTCATTGTAAACACTAGCGGTAAGCTCGTGCTATGAATGAAAACTCTTAACGAAAATTGCATTATTATAAATACACATCATAATCATAAATCGACCTCAAAGTAGGCTTTTAGTTAAATCAAATCCATCAAAGAAAAATAACCATATTAATCACAATATATTGTAACAAAAAAAGCTATTAAAAAAAAGTATTGGATACCACCAAAATAACTGTTGTAAATAAAATTGAAACTCATAGACATAAACTCGACCAATGATTTAAACCCCTCAAAAAAATCTTTTATTCTTCAAATTTTTCATCTTCTCATTCGTTATCTGTGAGCCCTTATTCCTCTAATTCTTTCCATCTATAATAACTCGTAAACTTAAATAACTAAGTAACTCATTTCTCTTATTCATAGAGAGGATGTCAAACAACTTGATAAGGTTAATTTAAATAATCAAGTTCAAACAATTAATTGACATGTTTAACTTATTATTATATGTGTATATATCATCTAAATATGTGTTTGACATGCATCCTATCTCATGCAATACCTTTACACCTGTAATAATAATTATTAAGATTAAGATCTTGTAAAATAACATGTATCCCATCTCATGGGATAACCCTACTACGCATGTAACATTTGAAATGAAAATATAATATCTAAGTTCATGAATTTTTTTATCACATGTATTTTTCTAAGTTTAAAATTGTGAAAAGATCGTACTTAGTATTAAGATTAAGTCACCATAGCAGATATTTCGACTAGGATATCATAATAGTTCAAATTTAATAATATTATGAATAAAACTATTAAATATTGGGTGGATTGGATGGTTAGTTTGGATAGAGGAGTAAAGAAGATAATTACTTGATATAAAATCAAAGTTTGAAAGATTAAAGATTAAGTTGAACGTTGAAGATTAAAAGTTAGTTTGGTTTAAACTTCATCTTATATTACTATCCTAATTTTTAGGAGTAACCAATAACATAAGGACATGTATTTTTTCTATATTTCATAAATTCAAAATTAGGAGAAAAAGGAGTTCGAAGTTTGAAGGGTAAAGACCTCAAAATATTTTGCTATTTATAATAGTATAGATTATAGGTGTAAAGGTATTACATGAGATGGGATGCATGTCAAACACATATTTAGATGATATATATACACATATAATAGTAAAATAAATATGTCAATTAGTTGTTTGAATTTGATTATTTAAACTAATCTTATCAAATTGTTTCACATCCTCTATACGAATAAGAAAAATGAGTTACTTAGTTATTTAAGTTTACGAGTTATTAGAGATGGAAATAATTAGAGGAATAAAGGCTCACAAACAACGAATGAGAAGATGAAAAATTGGAAGAAGAAAAGATTTTTTTGGGGGGGTTAAATTATTCGTCAAGTTTATGAATACGAGTTCTAATTTTATTTGCAAGAGTTGTTTTGGTGGTATCTAATACTTCTTCTTCTTTTTTTAATAGCTTTTTTGTTACAATCTAGTATGATTAATATGGTTGTTTTTCTTTGATGGATTTGATTTAATCAAAAGCCTATTGTGAGGTCGATTTATGATCGTGATATGTGTTTATAATAATACAATTTTCGTTAAGAGTTTTCGTGCATAGCACGGGTTTACTGCTAGTAATTATAAACTGAAAACTTCATTGATAATGACGTTTTTAGTTCAGAATTATTTAAAAACTAAAAGCGTCAATGATATCTAACACTAAAAGCGACAATAGCACTTCCCTTTTAGTAAATCAGTAATTTTTTTTTTCGACCAATCATCTAGTTATGAAACAATTTGTGTAATAACTTCGTGACCGAGACTCCGATGACCGCACTGTGTGCAGTCGCAAGTCTTGTGCGCCTACACTACCGGTCAAGTTTCATATCTGACGGAGGTAGAAGGTATTTTACATGTAACAATTTTTTTAATGAAGAACCGCCCAATGACTTGATTCATGTAAAGCACTGGCGAAGGGAGGAGGTCCAAAAGTGGCAATTGCCCCTTTCAATTTTTTAAAAATTTCACTTAAAATTTTATAGATAAGAATGCATAATTACAAAATACTCTCTTTGTGTTGATGTCACACCCCCAACCCAATTAGATATTAATTATATCATATTAGGCGATGCGTGATCACACAGGTCACCGTACCTACGAACGACACCTCAACATATACCAGAAAATAAAGAACGCAACGGAATATAATAGATAAACAATACAATGGGAAAAATGAAACCATAAATCACAGATACATTACCAACTGGAAAATAATTAACATTCTTCCAAAATTCTCTACCATCGTACCATGTTAATACAAAGCATAACACCAAAGCCCAACGTCCCATATAAAACACAACCAAAAAACCGAAAGTAAGACAATGAAGCTTTCCCAAGCCCTAAGACTCCACATCTTGACACCGACATGAATGCCACCACGGTAAGGACCAAGAATGTAGTGAACCGAACTCCATCCTTTGCTCACTTGTCAAAAAGGTCTGTGTGGGCGTGAGTTAAAGTCAACGTACTCACGGTAGATAAACAAATTCATAGAGAATGATAACAAACACCCACAATGCACACAGGCATAAATGATCAATATATATATCATGGATGTCTCAATGCAATGAATGTATCACCCACATGTGCGCACAATTTTAGATAATGTTGGCCCAATATATCGATGTCGCGTTATCAATGAATACCTACCGTGGCACCGTAGGCTAGTCTACCGTTGCTAAGCCTTGATTAACCCGCCCTGGTTAACTCTCTCTAGTGCAATGCAATGTTAGGAATTTATACTAAAAGACATGCTTTGTGTAATGACTTCAGTATTTATTAATAAATTAGTTATTTCATTTTAATGAGAATCTGTGTGAGCAATGTTTGCATTGTGTTATTTATTTAATGATTATGCATGTGTGTCTCTTATTCTACATAATAGATGATTTGGTGTGTAAAGTACGGCTTACACACGGAAGATCAGATTATCGGTTCTTATAAAATATAAGCATATCGTTCACAGTCTTAGATGGAACTGGACACACCATCAATAGGATTGTAGCACAAGGTTTTAATAGGTCTGTCTTGACTATGGAGAACGTTATAATTTCAACTCCTTGCACTGGTACACTTTGCTTGTATTGAACAGGACTGTGTTAAGGTAATTATTTTTATACTGACTATATAAAATAATTAATACCTCATAATTATTATGAGTGCTTATGCTCTTAATCCAAATATAATAAATAGATACGTGCAAAAAGTGTTTATTATTTTGATTCACAGAAGAGTGAGATTTTTTGTGAGTTAATAAATTTAGTGAGTTGGACAATAACATTATATGTATGGTAAATATTAATTATTGATGGAATTCACATCCCAATATAGGGATTGATGATACCCCCTTGAGGAAGCTTATAAGTTTTGATTATGTCAAATCCTACAGGCGGATTATGAATCCGACATATCAAATAAGTTAAGTGGAAGGTCTTAAAGAGTTAAATAAGTCTATTAAATTTAATTGTCAGTAATTTAATTTAATAGACCGATATCTGTAATCTTAACATGGGGAGATAAATAAGCATTTAATAATGTGGAGCTCGAAATATAATTTCTAGTATGACAGGGAGTGCAATTATGATTCATTAGTGGTATAAATTATAATTTACGTAAATATAGATTAATCCTGGTTGGATTAGGAATCCTTATTTACGTAGAAAGCCTTAGTTATATGTAAGCACCCCATTTTTGCCAGCTCGGTAATTTTCGGTTTATCCGAACTTACATTCAAATCGATGTAGTCACATTCAAGTCAAAATCAGTTCTCTAGACTCAATCCAGTCAATTAATCGCTTTGCTGGTTCACCGGACCAAATAGAGGCAAAATGACCAAAATGCCCTTAGGGCATGGCTCGATCCAATTCCAATTGGCACATCTTTTTAGAGACGGTAAGTCCCTATTTCAATCTCAAATCCAATTCCAATCCAAATCAAATCTGGCACGCATTTCAAGAAAGTTGATCCCTTAGGTAGTAAGTCCATCCAGTCCAGCACGTTTTTTGACAAAATCTTTAAAACAGTAAGTCCCTTCAAACCCGTCAACCGAGGCGGAACCCAATTCTCCGAGATGGTAGAACAGTTCACATTTGGTGCCTATTATCCCACCAATGTAGAATGTCCATTACGACACGTCTTTCGAGAAAGTTGATTCCTCAAACGATAAGTCCACCTAGCAACTTTTTGAGATTAGACAGTCTTTGGAATGAACTCACACTGTCAGAGTGGCAGAAATACTAGCAAACATCGTAACCATCAGAGTGGCGAAAACACTCATAAACAGGTTGACATCGGGAATTGCCAACAAACCCCCTATGTCACAAGACCAAACTTGCCTCTTGGCCGTGACATGTTTACCAAAGGACGATAATACCTTTGGAAACTAACTCATCACACACCGTCAGAGTGACAAAAACTTTCAAAACTTGGGTCAACACTAGTGCCTGCTAGCCCACTCTGGTGAAAAATGACCAAACTGTCCCTTGGGCTTTTTTTAGCACGCTTCTCGAGAAAGTACCTAAGTCCTCAGAGTGGTAAGTTTACCCTTCCAAGATCATCATAAAGATGATCCTGCATGTTCAGATGCCTTTCGGTAGGTTTCGAACCAATTTCGAAACCATCCGGTCAAAATGACCGTTTTGCCTCTAGGCATCCAGTCACCTTTTCCAACCATATCGACTCTGGGTATCAAACAGAAAATCCGCTATAACACTCTAGGTAGTGTTTCCAACCTTCAAGTCCTCTCATGGGACATTCCAAGTCCATTCCGGTGGTTTCCTAGTCTAGTTGACTATTTTGTCCCTAATGGCTCGACCGACCACTTCAACAATCCTAACATTGTTTTTCAAGCCCATTACTCCCAAGACACTATTTCAAAGGTTTTTACCCATTTCTGGTCTTTCGGATTATTCCCGACCTCCCAGAACATTTCCAAACCTTCTAGAGTCACTCCTAGTGAAGCCAAGCCAAAAATTGTATGGTAGTCACTAGTACAAGCGCCCAAATATTTTGCCTTACGTATCAAGGGTCGGAAGATACATTTGTTGCAGCCCTAAAAGCTTTCCTAACTGGTTGGTGCCACTAGTAGTGGCGCAAGCCAATAAATGGCCTGGCGCCACTCCAATAGGAAATTAACCCGGGCGCCACTGCAACAAGCGCTAGGTCAGTTAATTGCCTATAAATATAGACCCTTTCCCTGCGTGACAAGAATCTGCAAATTTAGTCCAAAAACTCTGCTTTTCAAAATATAGAGCTTGAAGTCTCTCCAAACCCTAGCCCTCTCTAGTCTTCTTAAACCCTAGCCTTCATACACTTTAACCCTAGCTTAGATACACTTCAAACACTTATACACAAGTCTTCAAAACCTCCATTGAAGACTCAAGTGCTGCAACTTGGAAGCTCTCAAGGATCAAGTAAAGCAAAGCAAATAAAGCAAGCAAAACAAGAAAAAGACAAGGTAAGCTCTCTCTTGATGTTTATGTACTTCCCCCCTCTCTCTTCTTCTTCTTAACCCGCTTAGGTTTTCTTCTATTTTAATCCCCCATCTTCTACCTCCCTTTCTTGCATGCTTGAAATAAGGGACTCCCCGATTCATGCATAGGAAGGATTGTTGAAAGTCATCGTATCAAGGGCTTTCTTCTAGTTTAACCTTAGACCGTGTGGATTCGGCTCCCTTAATTATGTGGTGAAGCCTAACCTTGTATGTTCATGACCTTACTTACATTGTGCATATCATACATCCATTCAAAATTGTTTTCAAAACTTACATTCAGAATCTCTTTTTCAAACTTGTTTTCAAAATCACAATCTTAAAGTAATTCTAGCCAATCCATGGTTAGAGTTGCTTTAGAAAAGTGTTATATTTATTGTGACTATCAGGGTCCATATTTTGGGTATAAACTCTAAACTTGTTTTTCATCAAAACTACAATCTTAAGATGATTCTAGCCATTCCATGGTTATGGTTGTTTTAGGAAAGTATGATATTCAATATGATTATATTGGTCCATATTTCAAATCCGGGTTGTTTTCAAAACCACCAACCTAGAATGGTTTTAACCTTTTCATGGTTAGAATCATTTTAGGAAGGTGAGGTATTCAAAAGATCTCAAAAGTCCATATTCAAGTCATTCTCCAAATTGCCTTTCAAATTTCTTTCCAAAAACTCTGTTTAAAAATCTATTTGCATAAAATTCTTTTCAAACTCCTTTTCAAAAGCTCTCTTCAAAAATCCACTTTCTAAAAACTCTCTTCAAGTTTCCTTTTTAGAAACTCTCTTCAAAAGGTCTACTTTTCAAAAACTCTTTTTCTTGGAGTCCAAATCAAGCCCTAGATTCCATGGTTAAGAAACCATAATTCTCTTTCCTAAAAACATGACTTTCTCTTTTGCTTCAAATCATAGGTTTCCAAAACTATTTTCTACATCGGATCCTAGATTTCTAAAATTCAACCTTTCTAATTCCATGCCAAATCTAATATTTCAAATTAGAAAATTAGATCAAATCTTCCTGTTTAGGAAACTAAATCCTCCAATTTTAGAAGCCTAATCAAATCATCTATTTTTTAAAATAAAATCTAATCTTCTACTTTAGGAAATAGGATTCAAAACTTTTTAAATTCAAAACTTTCTTAAAATGAAGCTTTCTTAAAATAAAACTTTCCTAAACAAAACTTTCCTATTTTGAAACTTTCTTAAATTTAAAGATTTCTAAAATCTACTCTTTCCTAAATTCTAACTTTCTAAATTCATTCAAATCAAGTCAAGTCTTTGCAAGTCTTTTCAAGTCAAGTGTTTCTAAAATCAAATCAAATTCTTTTCAAACATTTCTTAATTCAAACCTTCCTAATTCAATTACATGCTCTAACCCTAAGTTATCTAAACCCTAGGATACCTAAACTCTAGTTCAACCTTAATCCCAAGTTAGGAAACTTCAACTCCATTCTAAAACTCTTTTCCGAAACCAAGATGGTTTTCTAGTTTCAATCTAAGACAAAATGTTTTCAAATCTCAATTTTTCCAAATCAAGTCCAAGTTCTTCTTCCAAGTTTCATCTTTTCAAACCAAAGTCAATTCTAAGGTCAATTTTAAATCAAATTTCAATTTCAAATCTTCTATTCAAAGTTCAAATCAAATCTTTTTTCAAATCAAACTCTTTTTTTAATCAAATCTTTTCAAATTAAACTTTTCAAAAACCTCAAAGTGTCTATTTTCAATCGGACTCTTGTCTGAACTACGATTGACCTAATTCCCAGTAAAGGGATACGTAAGCAACTCTCATCGGTCACAATTTTTTTCAAGTTTTTAATTCCACAACCTTTTTCAAAATTTTAATTTCATAATTTATTTCAAGTTTCTAATTCTAAAATCTATTCCAATTTCTAAAAATTTCTTTCAAATTTCAAATCTATTTTCAAAATTAGATCTTTCTTTTTAAATCTATTTTCAAAATTAAAATTTTTTCTTGCACTTGCGTATCATGCATCATGTCAAACTTCTTTTCTAAAATACTCTTTCAATGTAGATAGTATTGGACATTTATTTATTAAATATTCTAAATGAGTGAGCCTAGGATGAATAAACATGTAGGTACCACAAGGGCGGGGTAGGGTGATAGCTTAGTGCGTCTTCCCTACACGTAACCAATCTCTAAACCTAGAATCACTGTTTTCAAAGATAAAAAAACGGAGTTATTTCCAATAAGGGCTTAAAACTTTTCAAAGGTTGCCAAACAACCTATTTTCTTAAAAACCCTCTCTTGAGGAAGTTTTCCAAAACCTTGTTCAAAAACCCTAAGTGTAATCTTTGGACTATACGTAATTTTAAGTGATCTAACTCACCTTAATCAAGTTAAGTGGTGACTCTAAATCTTTTCCAAAAGCCCTTTGTCAAAATCAATTTCCAATTCAAACCTAGTCGCACTCGTCCTTCTCGGAGGATGAGTTCTAACGAGAGAGTACCATGTTTTTCTCGCTTGTGTGTATTTTTCTGGAGTGCGAAAAATCAGAGGGCGACATTATACTAATCCTATGGTCCCTGCTATAGCCCCTATATATACACACTCTAAGAGTTGCTAGGGTGACGCTTGCTCATAATTGAGAGATACATGTTTTTGTGAGGAAGAGAAACCCTAGCAGCGGTGAGCCCACTCTCTCTAGAGTAGGGTGTGTACGAGTGATAAAACAGAAGTCCGAAGATTGAGTTCGAGCAGTTGATTCATGCTTGTTGCTATTACTTGTTATTCGAGATCAAACCAAAGAGATCTCAAAGATATGCAATGTCACCATATAGGTATATAATCATCAATGTCTCCATATAACTTCTCATATATATAAATAATAATTTCATCTCACATATGAACACTTTTAACACCTCATATGAATTCACTACTATCATACATATAGAAAATAAACAATCTATTCAATATGAATAAGATTATCCCAAAACTCCTGTCACCGTACACACACTATTGCTCTCGGTTAGCTCCTATCACTACAACCGTGTTAGTTTAGAAAACTCAATGTATAATTCCACAAAAATAATCGAACATAATGTAGGCACTCAAAACAAACCATAGAACTAAAATCATGCATTAGCAATTCTATATGATAACCTCAATTAAGTTCCCAATACAATGCAATAACTTAAAAGTACCAAAATCCACTAAGTCCTCTAATATATCAAAACTGACACAGACCTCATAATCTGGGCATAACTTCGTGGGCTCATACTAAACAATTCCAAATTTTTGGGAATACCAAATAGATATATCAGATATTATTTCTACCAAATTTCACATTTATTGAACAAACCTATGTATTTAATTGGTATTTTATAAAACAGGACAGTGCTGCAGAAATGATAATTCAACTGCAGATAGTCTATCTTTGAGAGGTTCTTAACATAGGTAAACAATATCAAAATGACCTGAAATTTAATTTGGTATGTATTCTCATATGCATTTATAATAGATACAATAAAAATTTCACAATTTTTAGACCATTCTAACTTGGTCAAATGTTCAGTCAATCTAGGGGTCGCAAATCTGGGCATTAGAATTAGCAGAGACAATCCAATTTAAAAAATTCACCATAACTTGAAAATACAATAATTTTGAGTGAAACCAAAGCCCAAATTACCATTACAACTGTAATTTATAGTGTTCAAGAATTCAACCACAAATAAGATTTTTAGCTAGATCAAAACGTCTTCAAACAATAACCTATTACAAAGATGACAGTTATGGCAGTTATGGATGATTCTAAGTTTTACCAAGGAAGATCTCATCTCCTACCCCTATTTACATGGCATAAATACATAAAAACATGCAAATCATGAATATGAAATAGATCTAGCAAGAACATTATGATCTTACCTTAAAATCAAGATGCAACAAACCCACCCAAGGTTCCTCCTCTTTTTCTTCTTCTTCCTCCTCTCTCTTTCTCTTCTCTTCTCTTTATCTCTCCTCTATCTCTCTCTATATCGTAGCGAACACTCTTCCCTCCCTCTATTCTTTTTTTCTTCTTCTCTCTCTTCCATCATGTTAGGCACCATCATCTCCACTTTCTCTTTCTTTTTCTTTTGTTTCTTTCTTTTGTCTCCTTGTCCCCTTGTCCTCTACTCCCTTATCTTATCTTATCTCTCTTTTTCCTCCACTGAAAGAGAAGTGGCTACCCTCTCTCTCTCTCTCTCTAATTACAAAACAACACTCCACATGCACACTCATGCACATGTCACCATTGCATCACCAACTAATTCACCAATTAACCCACCAACCAACTCACCACTTGCCACATGACACACACACATGTACCCACATAATATTTAACCATGCAATAAATGTAAATTAAATTAAGTAAACTAATCCAACTAATTTTTAATATGCAATTAAACTAATTATAAAATTATGAGATTAGGGCTTCACAGTTGAGATCATGTAGGTCATGTTATATGCCATGAATTAGAATGGTAATTTCAAAAGAATCCTGACTCCTTCCTTCTCTTGAACAAGTTACCAAATTTGGTTTACAACTCCACGAAATCATTCTTTCACTTATCTTAAATATTCTCCCATCAAATATTGGACTTTAAATTTTTTTGTAAACTCACACGAGTATATTTGTGAGCTAAATACAATTGTATCCGTTAGATCACATTTAAAAATACCCAAAACAAAAATAAGAAAATATATAACTTTACTAAGATTTTTTAGATCAATTTACTATCAAACAAGAACATAGCAAAATATTAAACGCAAAAAGATATAAGAGTCGCGTTGGAAACTTGGAAGAGCCTGCCATAGCATTTTATATGAGCATTTATATTTTTCCTGGACTTACTCGTTGATGTAGTTCGAGTGGCTTTTTCAAGTGAAAAATATTTAGTGGTTCAAATTATTCTTTTGACTTATTTCTTTTGATTATTGTTACCTTGACTAACAATAGTTTTTATTGTGATATTTATAGAAAAGACATCAGTATATATACTTGTTTATATATTTAGACCAAAATAAAATAATGGTAATTTGTGTAATCTTCAAACCTTGATTGTCCCCCCCCCCCTTCCCTAAAACCACCTAGAATTGCTTCGCCACTGAATTGCTATGAAGACATGAAGGATCTTTTCGTGCATTTTTTTAGCTTAAATTAGAAAAACCTTTTAGAATCAACGACCTAATTTATAGAAAGCTTTCCAAAAGTAATAAAATCACGAAGAAGGTGACATTGATCATAAAAGAAGGTAGCCCATGATGAGCCCAATTGCTCATCTATCATTAATGTTAGAACTTTGAGATAATAACCTTAAAATGTATAAAATGTTACTTATCAAAAAATTTTTTGTATGAAATGAAACACGGATACTGATATTGGCTTGGAATGATGTATAACGTAACAAAAATTGTTAAGTAAGAGTGTCCTATTATATTATTGATGAACTTACATAGTCTTACAACTGATGTAGTTCACTGTTTATAAGGGTTTTTAAGGCTACCCATAAACAAAGAAGAAAATAGGGGATGGCACCAATCATATATATGATCTACTACAACTACTAATATATCATATATTACATACATTAAAGGTGCCTAGCGTTCATATGACATGAAGTAATAAAGACTCAATCATATATATCATCTACTACAACTACTAATATATCATCTATTTGTGAATAATCGAAATATTCTCTCATTACAATAAATAAACAATTTGTGAAATGGTATAACCCTTACCTACTGATGGCACCAGCTGACAATGGTGGATGAGCAAGGTGATTAATGCAACTGCAATGGTGAACAAACTTCGATCGAACTAAGTAAATCAATCTCCAACTGCAATGGTGGTTAGAGCTGTTGGAATAAGTTCTACAATAGACAACTCATGTTTTAACATGATAATGATTTGAAAATATTCTAAATGATGCCATCCCAAGGTTTTTTTTGTTATAAATTATTACCAAAGTTTTTTGTTACTCAAAAAGCAACCTAAGAGGGGAGGGGATGAATTGGGCATATTGAAATAATTACAGATTATAATCAATTTTAACTTATTTAGGAAAACTAGCAAACTCACGATAGAAATGAGAAATCTCAAAAACTTTAGAGAGTTAATTTATACAAACAATTGTAAGCACCCCATTTTTGCCCGCTCGGCAGTCTCTAATCTGTCCAGACTTGAGTGCAAGTCAATATAGACATATTCTAATTTAAATTAGTTTTTCAAACCTAATTCAGTTAATCAATCGCTTCACGGGCTTGCCGGGCCCAAATAGAGGCAAAATGACCAAAATGCCCTTGGGGGCATTGTTCGGTCCAATTCTAGTGGGCATATTTATTCGAAGACAGTAAGTCCCCGTTTTAATCTCAAATCCAATTTCAAGTCCAATTCCAACTCCAATTAAATTCGACACGCCTTTTGAAAAAGTTGATTCCTCAATATGGTAAGTCCATCCTTTCTAGCACGTCTTTCGAGAAAAATATTACAAAAGGGTAAGTCCCTTCAAACTCGTTGACCGAGATGAGACTCCAAGTCCCCGATATGGTAGAACGGTCCACCTTTGTGCTTGCTAGCCCACCAATGAAGAATGTCCGTTTTGGCATGCCTTTCGAGAAAGTTGATTCCTCAGGCGATAAGTCCGCCTAACAGCTTCCCGAGATCAGGCAGTCTCTGGAATGATTGAGAACCGTCAGAGTGACGGAAACACTTGTAAACATCGTAACCGTCAGAGTGGCAGAAACACTCGTACACAGGTCGATATAGGGAATTGCCAACAAACCCCTATGTCATGGGACCGCCATCAGAGTGACGGAAACACTCAAAACCCAGGTTAACGCTAATGCCTGCTAACCCACTTCGGTGAAAAATAATCAAATCGCCCTTAGGGCCATTTTTCGGCACGTTTCTTGAGAAAGTACCTAAGTCTTCAAAACGGTAAGTCCACCCTTCCAAGATTGTCCTAAAGACAATCCAGCATGATTAAGTGCCTTCCAGTCAGTTTCGGGTCAATTCTGAGACCCTCTGGTCAAAATGACAATTTTGCCCCTAGACATCCGAGCACCCCGAAAATCACACCGGCTCTGGGTATCAAACCAGCAACCTCCCAGGGATGCTTTTGATAGCATCCCCAGCCTTCCATTACACTTTCAGATCATTTCAAGTTAGTTTTGGCAAATTTGACGCAAAATGACTATTTTGCCTCTGGTGGGCCGGTCGTTTTTTCAAACCACACCGGCTCTGGGTATGAAACCAATAACCTCCTGGGGCATTCTAAGTAATGTTTCCAAACCTTAAGTCTTCTTCTGGATATTCCAAGTCCATCCGGTAGTTTTTTGGTTCAATTGACCGTTTTGCCCCTAATGCCTAGTCAACCCCTCTAATATATTTTCACATTATTTTTCAAGTCTACTACTCTCGGGACACTATTCTAAGAGTTCCTATCTTTTTCCAGCCCTCCGGGCTATTCCCGGCCCTTTAAATTATTCTCGGACCTTCTGGAGTCACTCCTAGTGAAGCTAGGCTAAAAATTGCATGGTAGTCGCTAGTGCAGGCGCCTAAATTTTCTGAAGATACGTTGCTTGCAAACCTTAAACATTTCTTAAATGGTTGGTACCAAGACAAAAAATGGCCCTAGTAAGAGTGGCGCTAGTATAATCTTTGGCTTGGCGCCACTGCAGCAGGCGCCAGTTCACTCCTCTGTCTATAAATACAGAGCTTTCTTCAATGTGAAGAGGGTCCGTAAACACAATCCGAAAACCCTCCTCTTCGATATATAGAGCTCGAAGCCCTTCCAAACCCTAACTCTCTTTAGGTTTTCCAAACTCTAGCCTCCATATACAAAACCCTAGCCCTCATACACTAAACCCTAGCATGCATACACTCTTATACACCCATATACAAGCCTCCGAAACCTCCATTGAAGATTTGAAGTGTTGTAACTCCAAAACTCCCGAAGACTAAAGCAAGCTCTTGAAGACCGTGGCAAAACAAAGCAAATAAAAGCAATCAAAAAAGAGAAGACACAAGGTAGGTTTCCTATTTGCGTTTACGCAATTCCCCCCTCTTTCTTCTCTCTTTTAACCCACTTGGGTTTTTTTATTTATTTTAATCCTCATCTTCTACCCCTCCTTTCTTACATACTTGAAACAAGGGACTCCCCGGTTCATGTGTAGGATTAGGCTATTAAAAGTTATCGTGTTGGGGGTTTTCTCTTAGTCTAATCAGAGACCACGTGAATTCGGCCCCCATGATTATGTGGAAAAACCTTTAACCTTGTATGTTTACGGCCCCAACTTGCATTGTGCATATCATGATCATGCATCTCTCTAAGACTTGTTTTCAAACTTATTTCCAAAACTTGCATCGAAAATTGTTTTCAAAACTTGTATTAAATCTTCTTTTTCCAAACTTGTTTTCGAAATCACAATCCTAAGGTGGTTCTAGCCATTCTATGGTTAGGGTTGCTTTAGGAAAGTGTTACATTTAAAGTGACTTCACGGTCCATATTTTCAAATCCTTGTTGTTTTCAAAATCATAATCCTAGAATGGTTCTAGCCTTCTTATGGTTAGAATCGTTTTAGGAAAGTGAGATATTTTTAGAGGCTTGTAAAAGTCCACATTCAAATCCCTTTCCAAATTGCTTTTCAAATTTACCTTTCAAAACCTCCTTTTTAAATCCTCTCCAAAATTTCTTTTCAAATCTATTTTCTAAAATCTCTTTTCCAACATGCATTCTAAAAACTCTTTCCCATCTCCTTATCAAAATTGCTTTTTAAAAAATTGCTTCTTAAAAACTCCATCCAAAAAAATCTATTTTCCCAAAACTTCTTTTTAAACTTCTTTTCAAAAAAGCTCTCTTCAAAATTCACTTTCTAAAGATACTTTTTAAGTTTTCTTCCTAAAAACTCTTTCCAAAAATCCCTTTCCAAAAGCTCTCTTTTCAAGTTTACTTTCTAAAAACTCTTTTCTAAGATCTCCTTCTAAAAATCTTTCTTTCCAAAAGTTTTACTTTCCAAAATCTCTTTTCTTGGAGTCCAAGTCAAGTCCTAGAACCATGATTAGAAAACCCTAATTTTCAACTTCCTTTTCTACATCAAATTTTAGGTTTCTAAATCCTATTTTCTATATCAAAATCATAGATTTTTAAATCTTATTTTCTACACCAAAATCTAGGATTTTCAAAACTTCATCTTTCTAATTCCATGTCAAATCAAATCCTCTGTTTTAGGAAACCAAATCCAATTTCTCAATTAGGAAACTAGATCTCATCCTCCATTTTTGGAAACAAGATCAAATTATTTCTTTTTAGAAACAAAATCCAATCTTTTGTTTTAGGAAACAGAAATCAAATCCTTCCTAAATCCAAATCTTTCCTAATCCCCACCTTTCCTAATTCCATACCTTTCCAAATTTTAACTTTCCAAATTTTAAATTTTTAAATCTTTCTTAAACTCAAATCTTTCTTAACTTCAAGTGTTTCTAAAACCCAAACTTTCAAACCTTTCCTAATTTTGAATTCCTCATTCAAATCTTTCCAAAACTCAACTCTTTCTTAAGTTGGAATTTTCTAAATTCAAAACCTTTCCGTTTTCAAAACATTTCCTAAAATGAAACTTTCCTATTTTAAAAACTCTCCTAAATTGAAACTTTCCTATTTTGAAAACTTTTCTAATTTCAAGATTTTCTAAATTCAATATTTCCTAGATTCTAACTCTCCATGTTCTCTAAATCAAACTTTCCAATCAAATCCTTCTTAATCTCAAGTCCTTCTTAAATTCTATCTTTCCTAAGTCTAGGTTTCTTAAATCTCAATCTTTCCAAAATAAGTCCAAATTCTTCTTCCAAGTTCTATCTTTTCAAATCAAAGTCCAATCTTTTCAAATCCTCAAATTCAATTTCAAATCAAAGTCAATTCCAAATTTCAATTTCAAATCTTCTATTCCAAGTTCAAGCCAAATCTCTTTTCAAACTGAAACTCTTTTCAAATTAAATCTTATCAAATCAAACTTTTCAAAAACCTCAAAGTATCTATTTTCTATCGGACTTTTTTTCAAACTATGACTGACATGATTCCTCAAAAGGGATATGTAAGCAACCCTTATGGATGTAGTCATAACTTTTTCAAATCTCCAATTCCATAACCTTTTTCAAGTTTTCAATTTCTTGATCTATTTTAAGTTTCCAATTTTTAAAACTCTTTTTCAAATTTCAAATTCATTTCAAATCAAATCAAGTCTTTTTTTTCAAATCTAATTTCAAAATCAAAGTCTTTTTTTGCACTTGCATATCATGCATCATGTCAAACTTCTTTTCAAAGTGCTTTTCTAAAGTGGATAGTTTTGGACATTTATTAATTAAAGACTCTAATGAGTGAACCTAGGGTGAATAGACATGTAAGTATCGTAAGGACGGGGTAGGGTGATGGCTTAGTGCATCTTCCTTACACATAACCAACCTCTGAACCTAAGTCACTATTTTCAAAAGACCAAAATGGAGTTGTTTTCCAAAAAGGGCTTATATATTTCCAAAGGTTGCCAAACAACCTATTTTCTTAAAAACCCTCTCTTGAGGATGTTTTCCAAAATTATTTTCAAAAACCCTAAGTGTAATCTTCGGATTGTGCTTAGTTTTTAGGTGACCTAACTCACCTTAATTAAGTTAGATAGCGACTCCAAACTTTTTTCAAAAACCCTTATTCAAATCAATTTCCAATTCAAACTTAGTCGCACTCGTCCTTCTAGGAGGATGAGTTCTAACAAGAGATACTGTGTTTTTCTCACTTGTCTTTTTCGGGTGCGAAAAATCAGAGTGCGACAGCTAGCGACTCCACTGGGAAACTTAGAGGGTTAGGCCAATGTCATGTCTCTTCACCCTCACCCATTTGGAGTCTTTGATTGATTTGTCCAATTTTATCCACTTTCAAAATTAATTTTTTCCAAGTTGTTTTCAAAAGCATGTCATTACTTGCTTTCAATTACTTTCAATTATTCAATTTTACATCAAGTTTGTCATCCACAAACTGACTCTCGCATATTTGTGTTGTAGATGAATTTTTATTCGCATATTGTTTTATTTCATGTTAACTTCTCTACATACTATGAATCAATGTATTGAACAAGATGGATGGGAGTTGTTGGGTTTTTTCCTTCACTTTCAAAAATCACACACACACACTGCACGTGCACTTGCATTCTGCATACTTGCATTCTTTACCCTGATATATCCCTTCTAGTTAGAAATAGTTAGAAGGGGGGAACGGTATATTGGTTGTGGGCAAGATGTTGTGTCAGTTTCTTCGCTTACGGCCTCTTGATGGTTCCCCCGCTCGGATCACCAACCGATAATGGCACCACCTCGGGGAGTAGACTTAGGTTTGAAGATCTAGGAACCGAACCTTTTTAGGACGCATTAGTAAACCCTCAATCTCATGCTCATATAGACACCATGCATAGTTGAACCTCTGCTGGATTTAAAACACGCACACCATTTTCAAAACCATGGAAGACAGGGCAACTGCTTTACTTTCCTTTATATTTGTCTAGTCCCGTTGTTATAATGACTGTATTCTTACTATTATAATGTTTGTCTAATTGCTCATGCATCTATGTTTGTCTTACAAATGCATTCTCTCTCTCTTTACTCTATGCATCCATGTTCATGCATTCAATATTCTATATCATGACAAGAGCTTCAAAGTAACTCAAGTCATTACATTTTCATGCATAGGATCAATCCATCGAGAGTGACGCTAAGGTCACTCTCCCTTGCATTAAACCTACCCAAACCCTAAGGGTTCCCGTGTAACCCAAAGGATTCATTGCATGCATTCCAAGTCATTTGATAAGAGGGGCCACAATCCCTCTATGCTCATGGAAATAGGGTTGCCAAAAAGACAAGGGGCAATCAATCAACAAGGTCTCTTAACGACCTCCTCGACATCAAATCCAAAAAAGGCAAATCCGATGACTCAAGAGTAGTTTAGGATCTCCAAATGTAAAAACAGATAGGCGGAAGTCCCAAGGAAATTGTTCCCTTTCCCCCTATTAAAATGTATTTTAATTCTGTTGTATTTAGACTCTGAAGTTCAATATGTTTCCTCATTTTTGAATGAACAAATGAAAGTAGGTTCGTGGTCAACGGTAAGGTACTTACATATAGGGGCAGACCCCATATCTCTAAAAGTGAGTCAAATACATCATGTTTAGTTTTCCTTTCAAGTACGAGCACCCCTAGGACATGCATTGCATAAAAATTTTCAAATCAAAGCACTAATTTCTCTTTTGTTTCTTGTTTCCTATCCTCCCCCTCCTCATCTCCAAGTACCAAGGGAATCGAAAGCAGAAACAAGACAAGAAGGAGCTTTTCTAAACCATTCGTCTATTATTATCATACTGCTCACATGTTCACTTTTATTGTGCCCATGCACCCATATTCATTCCGAGACAAGAGTTTCAAGAAACTCAAGTCATTGCATTCTCATGCATTTAATTAATCGTAGAGGGAAAGAAACAGTCCAATCTCATGTTAATCGAACCTACCAAAACTCCTAAAGGTTCTTCAACCCTAAGAATTCATGGCATGCATAGAACCCTATCTTGAGAGAGGCCCAAATCTCTTTCAGTCCATAACGGTGGGGTTGCCCAAATAAAGAAATATCAACTGGCCCATAAGGAAGAAGTATTGTATTGCATAAGGGGCAAAAACCCGTCTCTAAAACGGACTTAGCATCATGCCTAGATTCCTTCAAAGAGGGGACTTCCATAGGATACGCATTGCATAAAACCTCCAACTCCACATGCTAACTATATTTTGTTTTTCTTTTCTTTTTTCAGTTCAAAGAGCACAACCGAACTCATGAAAACCCCTCTAGTATCATGCCCAATTCAAACTCATGTAAGGATAAACTCGGCTATTGAACGAGGTCGAACCTACATAAAGAAGTAAGAAGAATTAACCATCCATCTGCAAGGCATTAGCTCTGTGCAACTACCCTGGCACCATGCCAAGACAATCACCATCCATGCAGAAGAGGACTTCACCATTGCGAAGTCTTGTAAAACCTATGCACTGCAACAACATAATCCTCTAACTCCAAATGCATGCCAAATATCGTGAACTCACCCTCCATTGATACACCTAGTGAATGAAGCACCAAGGAGGTTGGCATAGTCCCAAAACCCTATTAAGGGTTCTTATGCCCACAAGAAAATGGAGGTTTTTATAAATTTGTTTGTTTCTTTTTTATCTTTCCATTTCTTGCATATCTTATTTAAATAAACACACATGTCATGCATTCATGATTTGAAATGAAAAAGAGAAAGTTTCCAAATCATATTCTCCATAACAATGGAGTTACAGAATACAAGAAATCAAAGTCTCCAAAAACAGTGGAGTGCCAGAATACAATAAATCAAAATCTCCAAAACAGTGGAGTTCCTATGCTTCGAAAAACAATTATTACATCTGATTCTATGCCTCCTTAAACCGGAGTTCACAGTCTAAGAATCATGTAAAAACCACAATCACATAACATACATTCATGTGACTATAATAACCAGGCAGAACGCTACAAAACAGAGGTTAGCACAAATCCACGTTCTACCCTAAGCATGCATGGAACCGATTTTGGAGAACATGGTAGGTATTACACGTATACAGTATCAACCAAGGTTCTGATACCAGTTGTTGGGGACTGCAAAATTTCTCACGACCTGGCTATAGTGTATACGCATACTACCAAAAATTCTGATCTAATTAGCATAGCCTAATCTACGTGATTAGAATCGTACCTTCGAGATCTCTCTGGTTTGATCCCGAATAATAAGAATCAGCACTAAGCACAAAGTAATCCCTCGAACTCATCCTTTGGACTTCTGCTGTATTCCTCGTACATGCCTTGCTCTACAGAGAGTGGGCTCGCCGCTACTAGGGTTTCTCTTCCTCACAAAAATGTGTATCTCTCAATTATGTGCAAAGTGTAACCCTAGCAGCTCTTAGAGCGCGTATATATATAGGCTACAACAGGGAACATAGGATTAGTATAACTAGGGCTTCCTACGCAAATAAGGACTCCTAATCCAACCAGGATTAATCCTTATTTATATAAATTATAATTTATACCACTAACGAATTATAATTGCACTCCCTGTTATACTAGAAATTATATTTCGAGCTTCATATTATTAAATGTCTATTTATCTCCCCACGTTAAGATTACAGATACCCGTCTATTAAGTTAAATTACTGACAATTAAATTTAATAGACTTATTTAATTCCTTGAGACCTTCCACTTAACTTATTTGATATGTCAGATTCATAATCCACCTGTAGGGTTTGACAAAATCAAAACTTATAAACTTCCTCAAGGGGGTATCATCAATCCCTATACGGGGACATAGATTCCATCAATAATAAATATTTACCATACACTTAATGTTATTGTCCAACTCACTGAGTTTATTGACCCACAAAGAATCTCACTCTTTTATGAATTTAAACAATAAATACTACATGCACGTGTCTATTTATTATATTAGGATTAAGAGCATGAGCACTCATAATAATCATGAGGTATTAATTGTTTTATATAGTCAGTATAAAAACAATTACCTCAATACGGTTCTGTTCAATACACATAAAGTGTACTAGTGCAAGGAGTTGGAACTATACCGTTCCCCATTGTCAAGACAGACCTATTAAAACCTTGTACTACAGTCCTACCGATGGTGTGTCCATTTCCATCTAAGACTGTGAACGATAAACTTATATTCCATAAGAACCGATGATCTGACCTTCCGTGTGTAAGTCGTACTCTACACACCAAATCATTTACTATATAGAATAAGAGACACACATGCATAATCATTAAATAAATAATGCAATGCAATCATTTCTCACACAGATTCTCATTAAAATGGAATAACTAATTTATTAATAAATACTAAAGCCATTACACAAAGTATGTCTTTTAGTATAAATTCCCAACAAATATTACACTTCCGATTTTTGAAAACTGCCTCAAGAGAGGGTTTTTAAGAAAAATAAGTTGTTTGGATACCTTCGAAAAAACGCAAGCCCCTTTTTTTTTTTTTTTGAAAATAACTTCAATGGGTCTTTGAAAACAGTGATCTAAGTTCGAAGGTTGGTTACCTATAGGGAAGACGCACTAAACTATCACCTTACCCTGCCCTTGCGGTACCTACATGTTTATTCATCCTAGGTTCACTCATTAGAGTCTTTGATTAGTAAATGTCCAAAATTATCCACTTTAGAAAAAAACTTTGAAAATATGCATGATATGATGCATGATATACAAGAGAGAAAATAAGACTTGATTTGGAAATAGATTTAAAAAAAAAAACTTGATTTGACTTTGGAAATAGATTTGAAAAGACTTAATTCGATTCTTGAAATGGATTTGAAAAGATAGATTTGAAAAGAAGAATTGAAGTTTGAAATTGGAAAGAAAGTTTTGGAAATTGAAATTGAAGATTTGAAATAGATTTTTAGAATTGGAAATTTGAGAAAGGTTATAGAAATAGAAACTCAAAAAAGATTGTGAAAATGGAAGTTTGAAAAAGGTTATGGAATTGAAATTTGAAAAGAAGTTATGACAGCACCCATGAGGGTTGCTTATATATCCCTTTTTGAAAATCAGGTCACTCGTAGTTCGGACAAAAGTCCGATAGAAGATTTAATTTGAAAAGAGATTTGATTTGAAATTGGAATTTAAAATTGACTTTGATTTGAAATTGAACTTGAGGGTTTGAAAAAATTGGACTTTGATTTGGAAAGATAGAAATTGGAAGAATTTGGACTTATTTTGGAAATATTGAGATTTAGGAAACCTATACTTAGAAAAGATAGGATCTAAGGACTTGAGATTAAGAAGGATTAGATTGGAAAGTTGGATTTAGAAAACATAAAGAGTTGGAATCTAAGAAAGATTGAATTTAGAAAATCTTGAAATTAGGAAAGTTTCAAAATAGGAAAGTTATATTTTTGGGAAGTTTCGAGTTAGGAAAGTCGTGAATTAAGAAAATTTCGAATTAGGGAAGTTTAAAATAGGAAAGTTTCATTTTAGAAAAGTTTCGTTTTAGGAAAGTTGTGAATTAGGAAAGCTTCATTTTAGGAAAGTTTCGAATTAAGTAAATTTAAAATAGGAAAAGTTTTGAAATTGAAAAGTTTTGAATTTAGAAAGTTTTAACTTAAGAAAGAGTTGATCTTTGGAAAGATTTGAATTAGGAAAAGTTTGATTTAGGAAAGGTTTGGAATTTAGAAAGTTTAGAATTTTGGAAAGATTTTAATTTTAAGAAAGATTCAAAGTTTGAGTTTTGAAAATACTTGAAGCAAGGAAATATTTGAATTTAAGAAAGATTTAAAAATTTGGAATTTGAAAAGTTGAAGTTTGGAAATGTATGGAATTAGGAAAGATTTAGATTTAGGAAAGATTTGGATTCCTATTTCCTAAAATAAAATATTAGATTTTGTTTCTAAGAAAGAGAAGATTTGATTTTGTTTCCTAAAACGGAGGATTGAATCTAGTTTCCTAAATGGGGAGATTGGACTTGGTTTCCTAAAACAGAGGATTTGATTTGACATGGAATTGGAAAGATGAAATTTTGAAAATCCTAGATTTTGGGGTAGAAAATAGGATTTGAAAATATATGATTTCAATGTAGAAAATAGGATTTGGAAACCTAAAGTTTGAGGCCAAAATAGAAAATTGAAAATTATGTTTCTGAAAAGAAAATTAGGGTTTCCTAACCATGGCTCTGGGGTTTAACTTGGACTCCAAGACAAGAAATTTTTGGAAAATAAACTTTTGGAAAGAAATATTTTTGGAAGTAGATCTTAGAAAAGAGTTTTTAGAAAGTAATCTTGAAAAGAGAGTTTTTGGAAAGTGATTTTTGGAAAGAGTTTTTAGGAAGGAAACTTAATGAGCGTTTTTAAAAAGTGAATTTTGAAGAGTGCTTTTAGGAAAGGAGTTTTTCGAAGGAAATTTTTAGAAAACAATTTTGGAAGGGAGATTGAAGAGAGTTTTTTAGAAAATATATTGGAGAAAAGATTTTAGAAAGTAGACTTGGAATGAGAGTTTTTAGAAAGAGATTTTTGGAAAGAGTTTTTAGAAAAGCAAGTTTGAAAAGAAATTTTGGAGAGGATTTGAATATGGACTTTTATAAGTCTCTAAAAATATCTCACTTTCTAAAATAATTCTAACCATGGAAATTAAAACCATTCTAAGATTGTGGTTTTGAAAACAACAAGGATTTGAAAATATGGACCATGAAGATCCTTTTAAATGTAAGACTTTCCTAAGGCAATTCTAACCATGAAAAGGCTAGAATCACCTTAGGATTGTGATTTTGAAAATAAGTTTGAAAAAGAAAATTTAATACAAGTTTTGAAAATGGTTTTGAAGCAAGTTTTGAAAACAAGTTTGAAAATGAATTTTGGAGAGATACATGATCATGATATGCACAATGCAAGTTGGGGTCGTGAACATACAAGGTTAAAGGCTTCACCACACATAATCAAGGGGGTCGGGGGCCAGACCCACGTGGTCTCTGGTTAGACTAAGAGAAAGCCCCCGATACAGTGACCTTCAATAGCCTAATCCTACACATGAATTGGAAAGTCCCTTGTTTTAAGCATGCAAGAAAGGGGGGAAAGAAGATGAGGGATTAAACTAGAAGAAAACCCAAGTGGGTTAGGAGAGAGAAGAGAGAAGGGAAAATTGCGTAAACATAAATAGGAAACCTACCTTGTATCTTCTTTATTTACTTTGTTATGCTCGCTTTCTTTACTTTAATCTTTGCTTTGCTTTGTGTTGTCTTCGAAAGCTTGCTTTGATCTTTGGGAGCCTCGGAGTTGTAGCGCTTCAAGTCTTCAATGGAGGCCTTGGAAGCTAGTAGATGAGTGTATAGGGGTGTGTGTATGCTAGGGTTGAGTGTATGAAGGATAAGG
This sequence comes from Euryodendron excelsum, assembly GCA_033060915.1. Lineage (NCBI taxonomy): Eukaryota > Viridiplantae > Streptophyta > Magnoliopsida > Ericales > Pentaphylacaceae > Euryodendron > Euryodendron excelsum. The sequence goes on along the minus strand of CM065378.1, from coordinate 565,810 downwards.
TTTGGTAGACCTAAAGAAAACTAGGGTTTGGGAGGACTTTTAGCTCTGTATATCGAAGAGGAGGGTTTTTGGATTGTATTTACGAACCCTTTTCAAGCTGGAAAAAACTCTGTATTTATAGACAGAGGAGTGCACTGGCGCTTGCTACAGTGGCGCTCGCTGCAGTGGCACCAAGTAAAATTTTCTTCTAGCACCACTAGGAGTGGCGCCAGCCACTTATGAAAGTTTTAAAGTTGGCAAGCAACGTATCTTCAGAAGATTTGGGCACCTGTATTAGTGACTACCATGCAATTTTTAGCTTAGCTTCACTAGGAATGACTTCAAAAATTTTGGGAATGATTTAAAGGGCCAAGAATAGCTCGGAGGGCCGGAAAAGGACATGAACCCTTAAAATAGTGTCCCGAAGGTAGTAGACTTGAAAAATAGTGTCAAGATGTGTTGGAAGGGTTGACTGGGCCATTACGGGCAAAACGGTCAATAGGACCAGAAAGCAACCGGGATGGGCTTGGAATGTCCCGGAAGAAAACTCAAGATTTGGAAACATTACTTAGAATGTCCCGGGAGGTTACCGGTTTGATACCCACAACCAGTGTGGTTTGAAAAAGCGACCAGCCCACCAGGGGTCAAACGGTCATTTTATATCAAATTTGCCGGAACTGACTCGGAATGATTTGGAAGAGTAATAGAAGGGCGGGGATGATATCAAAAGCATCTCTGGGAGGTTACCCGTTTGATACCCAAAGCCGGTGTGATTCCCGGGGCGCTCAGATGCCTAGGGACAAAATGGTCATTTTAACCGGAGGGTTTTAGAATTGGCCCGAAACCAACTGGAAGGCACTTAATCATGCCGGATTATCTTTAAGACAATCTTGAAAGTGTGGACTTACAGTTCTAAGGACTTAGGTACTTTATCAAGAAACGTGTCGAAAAATGGCCCTAAGGGCAGTTTGGTCATTTTTCACCGGAGTGGGCTAGCAGGCACTGGTGTTGACCTGGATTTTGAGTGTTTCCGCCACTCTGACAACAATCTCGTGACACAAGGGTTTATTGGCAATTCCCTATGTCGACTTGTTTACGAGTGTTTTTGCCACTCTAACGGTTGCGATGTTTACCAGTACTTCCGCTACTCTGACGGTTCGCGATCATTCCAGAGACTGCCTGATCTTGAGGTAAACTTATCACTTGAGGAATTAACTTTCTCGAAAGGTGTGCCAAATAACGAACATTTCTTCATTGGCGGGCTAGCAGGTGCCAAAGGTGGACCGTTCTACCATATCAGAGACTTAGGGTCTCGTCCTTGTCGACAGGTTTGAAGGGACTTATCGTTCTGAAGATTTTTCTCAAAAAAATGCCAGATTGGATAGTCTTACCACCTTGAGGAATCAGCTTTCTCGAAAGACGTACCGAATAGGATGGACTTATCACCTTGAGGAATCAGCTTTCTTTAAAGGCGTGCCGGATAGGATAGACTTATCACATTGAGAAATTAACTTTCTCGAAAGGTGTGCCAGATAAGATGGACTTACCACCTTGAGGAATTAACTTTCTTGAAAGGCATGCCAAATTAATTGGAATCGAAATTGGACTTGAAAATGGATTTGAGATCAAAACGGAAACTTACCGACTTCAAAAAGACATGCCCATCAGAATTGGACCGAACAATACCCCCAGGGGCATTTTGGTTATTTTACCTCTATTTGGGTCTGACGAGCCCGCGAAGAGATTGGTTGACTGAATTAGGTTGGGAAGACTGATTTAAATTGAAATGTGTCCATATTGACTTGCACTCAAGTCTGAACAGACTAAAGACTGCCGAGCGGGCAAAAATGGGGTGCTTACAGTATGATCAGATGGTTTTAGTTTAAACAACCCATTAAAAAAAGATATTTGAGCCTAAATATCCCTTTCGTTTCTTATAACCCCTAAACCCAGCCTGCATTACAGTCCTAAAAAAAGTCTTTTCGGATTGAGGGCACAGCTGTTTATTGCTCTGCAAAAGGCACGCGAGTCGTTGCTTAAGCTACGGTGGCATTTTGGAGATCTAAGAGAGGAAAAAACCAAGTGAGGTCAGAAAAACGCCAAACAGCAACCCTGTAAAAAGTAAGAATAGGATAGCAAACCAAAAGGTCAAGATCCCTGGAGAATAGTACAAATGCTATCACACCACGATGAGAATGAGACGAAACCAAATAGGGCAGAATCCTAGGAGGGAAACAGAATCCTGAGAGTATGGGCCCTAGGGTAATCTTAGGACATTCTTCGTAAATAACTTATATACATGTAGTATAATGCATCCGTAACATGTATAACCTGTACATGCTTTAAATTCCTATGTAGTTTGTATTTATTCATGTATTCATCAAAGGCATGGCATGCATTCAATTCCATTCTTGTATGTGTATTCATTTAAAAAGTATAACATGCATTAAATTTCATTCCTGTATGAACTTGTGCATTCATAAAACAAAATATATAAAGGAAAAAAGTAGGACATGCAAAATAAGTCATGCATCTAATTCCATGTGCATTCATAAAAAATAAAAAATAAAAAGGGTATAACATGCATTCACCCCTTTACCTATGCATTTTTAGAATTGGCATAAGTAAACTATTTTTGTACAAAAATTAACTCTGTCTTTCTCTCCCTCTCTAATGAGAAACAGGGAAAGAGGTAAAACGCAAAAAAGAGCTAAAGCCACCCCTCAGACATCTCCAACACCGACACACACCTTAGAAGGCTCAAATTTTCATGGCCAACAAGAAACAGAGAATGGGGCAATGGCCCACCCTTTACCTCCCCAATCAAACCTTGGACTTCCCCCCAGAGGAGCAGCGTTTCGCAAGATGGAATGTCGGTTCAAGAAGTATCAGACATCATCCTTGGACTTTCCCCCCAGAGGAGCAGCGTTTCGCCAGACAGAGTGTCGGTTCAAGAAGTATCAGACATCAACCTTGGACTTTCCCCCTAGAGGAGCAGCGTTTTGCCAAATGGAGTGCCAGTTCAAGAAGTATCAGACATCAACCTTGGACTTCTCCCCAAATAAGCAGCGTTTCGCCAGATGGAGTGCCGGTTTAAGAAGTATTATATATCAACTATGAATTTCCCTAAAGGAGCAGTGTTTCGACAAACAAAATATCAGTTTAAGACCAAAAAAAGTGAAGTAGCTGGGACACCACCTTTTTGCTAGCTCAGCGATCCCCAACGTCCAGTGCCTCGTCCACGACATCCATCTCCTCCTCGAAAACTCGACAGTATGGAAGAGGTCGACTGGAGGCCTACTCTCCCTTCCATTCTGGATAGAGAATGCCCTACTAGCTGATCTGTGACTACCCTTGGAGCGACTGGAGCTACCAACAGAATCTGTCTGGGCCGCCTTCCCGGAGCGGCGTCTCCTCTCAGAACCGTCATCGCCTACGTCTGCCATCCTAAAAGGTAAGCTAAGGTAAGAGTTATTAATGCGCAGTATATACAGTACAAAAGATAAGAAAAGAAGATAAAAAAAGGGAAAAAAGCAGACAAACAATAATGACAACCAAAGATCAAATATAAATGAAAAAAAAATGAATGACACAAGTCTCAATAAAGTTTACTCAATTCAAAGGATTTTTCCTAAGTTTTTCCTTTAAAAAGTTTTATTTTCAAAAATCAACTCTCAAAAAGGTTTCCTAACTTTTTCTTTCAAAAAATTTATCCTGAAAGATCAATTATTGTGAAGCTTTTAACTTTGTATATTCATGACCTCAACTTGCATTGTGCATATCATGATCATGCATCTCTTTCAAACTTATTTCCAAAACTTGCATCGAAAATCATTTTCAAAACTTGTATTAAATCTTCTTTTTCCAAACTTTTTTTCGAAATCACAATCCTAAGGTGGTTCTAACCATTCCATGTTTAGGGTTGCTTTAGGAAAGTGTTACATTTAAAGTGACTTTCATGATACATATTTTCAAATTCTTGTTATTTTCAAATTCATAATCCCAGAATGGTTCTAGCCTTCTTATGGTTAGAATTGTTTTAAGAAAGTGGGATATTTTTAGAGGCTTGTAAAAGTCCATAATCAAATCCCTTTCCAAACTGCTTTTCAAACATACCTTCCAAAACCTCCTTTTTAAATCCTCTCCAAAATTTCTTTTCAAATCTATTTTCTAAAATCTCTTTTCCAACATGTTTTCTAAAAACTCTTTCCCATCTCCTATCAAAATTGCTTTTTAAAAAATTACTTTCTAAAAACTCCCTCCAAAAAAATCTATTTTCCCAAAACTTCTTTTTAAACTTCTTTCCAAAAAGCTCTCTTCAAAATTCACTTTCTAAAAATACTTCTTAAGTTTCCTTCCTAAAAACTCTTTCCAAAAATTATTTTCCAAAAGCTCTCTTTTCAAGTTAATTTTCTAAAAACTCTTTTCTAAGATCTCCTTCCAAAAATCTTTCTTTCTAAAAAGTTCTACTTTCTAAAATCTCTTTTCTTGGAGTCCAAGTCAAGCCCTACAACCATAATTAGGAAACCCTAATTTCCAACTTCCTTTTCTACATCAAATTTTAGGTTCCAAATCCTATTTTCTATATCAAAATCATATATTTTCAAATCCTATTTTCTATACCAAAATCTAGGATTTTCAAAACTTCAACTTTCCAATTTCATGTCATGTCAAATCAAATCCTTTGTTTTAGGAAACCAAATCCAATTTCCCACATAGGAAACTAGATCTAATCCTCCGTTTTTGGAAACAAAATCAAATCATTTCTTTTTAGAAACAAAATCCAATCTTTTGTTTTAGGAAATAGAAATCAAATCTTTCCTAATTTGAATCTTTCCTAATCCTTACCTTTCCTAATTCTATACTTTTTCAATTTTCAAATCTTTCTTAAACTCAAATCTTTCCTAACTTCAAGTGTTTTTAAAACCCAAACTTTCAAACATGTCCTAATTTTGAATTTCTCATTCAAATCTTTTCAAAAATCAACTCTTTCTTAAATTAAAATTTTCTAAATTCAAAACCTTTCCAATTTTAAAACTTTTCCTAAAATGAAACTTTCCTATTTTGAAAACTCTCCTAAATTAAAACTTTCCTATTTTGAAAACTTTCCTAATTTCAAGATTTTCTAAATTCAATCTTTCCTAGATTCCAACTCTCCATGTTCTCTAAATCAAACTTTCCAATCAAATCCTTCTTAATCTCAAGTCCTTCTTAAATTCTATATTTCCTAAGTCTAGATTTTCTAAATCTCAATCTTTCCAAAATAAGTCCAAATTCTTCTTCCAAGTTCTATATTTCCAAATCAAAGTCCAATCTTTTCAAATCCTTAAGTTTAATTTCAAATCAAAATCAATTCTAAATTTCAATTTCAAATCTTCGATTCTAAGTTCAAGCCAAATCTCTTTTTAAAATGAAATTCTTTTCAAATTAAATCTTATCAAATCAAACTTTTCAAAAATATTAAAGTATCTATTTTCTATCGGACTCTTGTTTGAATTACAACTAACCTGATTCTTCAAAAGGGATATGCAGGCAACCCTTATAGGTGCGCTCATAACTTTTTTCAATTCTCAAATTCCATAAACTTTTTTCAAGTTTTTAATTCATTAATCTATTTCAAGTTTTCAATTTCTAAAACTCTTTTTCAAATTTCAAATCCATTTCAAATCAAATCAAGTCTTTCTTTTCAAATCTATTTTCAAAATTCAAGTATTTTCTTGCACTTGCATATCATGCATCATGTCAAACTTCTTTTCAAAGTACTTTTCTAAAGTGGATAGTTTTGGATATTTATTAATCATGAGTAAACCTAGGGTGAATAGACATGTAGGTACCGTAAGGGCGGGGTAGGGTGATGGCTTAGTGCGTCTTCTCTACACGTAACTAATCTCCAAACCTAAATCACTGTTTTCGAAATACCAAAATAGAGTTATTTTTCAAAAAGGGCTTACATTTTTCTAAAGATTGCCAAACAACCTATTTTTTTAAAAACGCTCTCTTTAGGATGTTTTCCGAAATTGTTTTCAAAAACCCTAAGTGTAATCTTCGAATTGTGCTTAGTTTTTAGGTGACCTAACTCACCTTAATTAAGTTAGGTGGCGACTACAAACTTTTTTCAAAAGCTCTTATTCAAATTAATTTTTAATTCAAATCTAATCGCACTCGTCCTTCTAGGAGGATGAGTTCTAACGAGAGAACATTGTATTTTTCTCACTTGTCTTTTTCCGGTGCAAAAAATCGGGGCGCGAAAACAATCAAATGAGCAAAGTCAATATAGAAGATAAGCAATCTCAAAAACTTTCAAAGAGCTACTTCAATAACCTGTTATACGATTCCTTGAGAAAATTTACAAGACTAGACATCAACTTTGTTCACAATACTTCAAAAGCAACTAAATTCAATGCAATAGGAAAACAAGTATAGATCAAGTAAAGAGACAAAATATGGTAATCGAGCATCAATGATTCAAAGCACAGTAAACAATATATAAAGTGCAGAAAATATGACACAGTTTAAACAATGCATAGATTATGAATAATCTAAATGATCAAGTACAAGTATTGTGTACAAGTTTTGTAACAAGCAATATAGCACGATAATGAAAAGAAATGGAGAGAGAAAAGTGAATATGACCCTAGGATTGTTTTTGTGATTCGACTTAAATCTTCATAAGCCTACGTTCATGCTCCTAGGGTCATTCCTTAAGGATTCTCTCGGTTATATCCAATCCTTGATACAATCACTAACCTTTTCTCCATACGCTAGTCTTTTCTTTACAAGTAATCCTCTCACTCCAACTAGATTATCCCAAGTTTTAGTCACACTTAACCAACTAGACTTTTATAGGCTCTTGTTCTACCCTAACCAACTAGATTATCCCAAGTACAAACACTCTTGCTTTACAATAGGTTATCTCAAAAACTAGATATGCTAATGAAAAACACATGTTACATGAATAAAATTTGTAAGCTTAAAATTTTTCTCAACAAGATTTTACTTTTTGTGCAAGGTTGTTGGTAACTTTCTTCTTTACAACAGTAGCCTTTATATAGGGCTTCAAAGAGGTCTTCAATCAACTAACCGTTAGAAAGCTGTTAGAGAATATATTTCATAATATTCTTCTTGCCCGAAATAGTTTGGATCTCCTTCTAGGATTATTGAAATTTTGCTGCTGATTTTTTACAGTGTATATTCAAGATTTGAATATATTTTCTTGTATAAAAATATTGCACATGTTTGAATATATCTTCAACTGTCTTTATTGCTAGAAAAGCTTGAAACTCCCTTTAATGTTGCCAAAAATATGTTATTGAATTTTTTACTGTGTATCTTCAATATTTGAATATATTTCCATGTTTGAAAATTCTATACAGACTTAAAAATATCTCCAGCTATTTTTAACGTTTGAGAAGCTTGACCAAATCTTTTCATTTAATGACCAAAGGCTTTCTAAAATATTTTCAACTTTGAGGCTTGATCGAATCTCTTCATTTAATGACTTAAGGCTCTCTAGAATATCTTCAGAATCTTTCCAGCTGTTGTCTCCCTTGAATCTTGCTGGCTAATTAAATGATTGACCAAATCTTCCATTCTTGTATAGATTTCTTACCAATAAACCTTCATATTCAAAGATAGCAAATATCACTAATCTCTGAATACCAATGACCGTATCTCCTGAATATAGTATCATTGAGTGTATATCGAAGGAAATCATGTCCTCTGATTTCTGCATGGAATTAAGTTTTCTTGAAACGTTGATTCTACACAATCTTTACATATATTGCAATAGTTTCCATACTTGATTTCTCAACACTTCTTTTGAATTCAAATTTGATTGTGTTCTAGAATCTTTCTCGAAATAAACCCTTATTCAAATTTTGAAATCTATATAGATAATTTATCAAGATCTTAGTTATGAAATATTCTCCATGTGGCTTGTATCAAAGGCTTCTCATGATATAACCTGTAAAACTATATCACAACACCACTAAACCAAGATTAAGCATATCACAATAATCTTAAAAATATTTATCAATCAAATACCAAAATATGTTATCATTAAAATCATATGTTGAAGGCATTTGAATAACCATGGGGCTAACATTCCTCATTACACATCAGAATAATTTCTTTCGTTATACATCAAATTCATAAAAATACCCTTAATTTCTCCAACTTAACATACAACTCTAAATAATATATAAAAATATAATATAAACCTCGAATCACAACCATTGAATATTCATAGAATAAACCTCATCTCTGTCCTTCTTCCTCGATAGCAATTACAAAGATTTGCCTTAACTGATCATTTTTTTCCTTTCTTTAACCATAGCTTTATATCATGGATCTGAGCTGAGACAAGTCCAAGATTTGCTAATGCTCTAATAACTTGACTGAAATTAATCCATATAACATTGTATATATACAACAAAAAAAAGAAGCACAGTGTACATTCATTTAAACTCTGTATATATACACACACATATATACACTTTATTGAACAACTTACCTATTGATGTAGAGCTTCAAGTGTGACAATAGGCGAAACAAAGGAGATGACAGAACTAAGATGTCTACAATGGGCCATATGTCAGTATCTTCCAACACCCTAACTAAATTCGTAAAACCCTAATAATGTGAAATCCCACTATTTCATCTGACATCAGAGAGAAGGATAAAGAGAGACAGTGCATTATGGAGAGAGAAACTAATGGGGGAAGAGAGAGAGAGCTTCACTAGCTATTGGAAGTAGATAGCTTAAGAGAGGAGAGAACCAATTAGAACTTCGACCAAATTGAGAGAAAACCCACTGCTGTTATATATAGAGATCACTAAAATTGTCATTAGAAATGATGTCTTTAGCTTAAAAAAAGGGTAAATTACTTATACACCTCTTAAACTATTATTGAATATCACTTAACCCCCTTCATGTATAAAAACATATACTTGCACCCCTTAAAGTATAAAAAATCTAAGATAAGTTAACATTGTTAATGGAAAATATAAATTTACATTTTTAACCTTCTCCATCCCCAATTTTTTCAAACCTGTTACCCAGAAAGCAACCCAAATTAAAAATTTAAAAACAACTTATAGCAATAAAGCTAAATGGCTAAAATGAGCATGCTCTAAATCAGAATATGAAAGCTCAATTGAACAGTGAGTAAATATCTTACTGACCAGAAAAGAGAATACTCAAAATCAGATATAAGAATGCTTAATGTCAAAGATGAGAATGCCCAATACTGCTGATTAGCAGATTTGCACTAGTTTACTCTTAAACTATGAATTTATCAAGCTAGGTTAGATATTTAAGCAATAAACCAAGCATAAAAATAAAGCAAATAATAAAAAGAAAACACAGGATTTTATCGTGGTTTGACCTAAAACCCATTGCCCTACGTCCACGCCCCGAGGCTCCTTTATTGAGATTTGTCTCCACTATATCCAAAATTTGAATACAGCCACTAACTTTGTTGGCACCAATACACCTTACAAGTGATCATACAGTTCAAACTAGCTTTTGAACCAAGGTGCTAGTTCCCAAACCCTATTTATCACCTAGCTAGCCCTTCTTTTACAAGCATGAATAACAAGAGCAACAAATCTCTTGTTTACAAGAACCAAATCTCTCACAAGATAGATATACCAATGAAGTATATGGAATACAAAGATTTGACTTTTAGAACTCAAAAACTTAAGAACACAAAGGCTTGAAGAAATGGGATTCCACTTTTGATAGCTTCAATAGTTGTGTCTTCTTCTTCAATCATGAGTGTAGTTATAGGCTTTGATCTCCTTTGATTTTCAAACTAGGCGTTGGAGAGAATTTTCCAGCCTTATTCTTACCCAAACTTGTGTCCATGATCTTTGTAGATTTCTAGCCGTTAGGAAGAATATGCCAAATTAAGCCTTCTTTCCAAAGTTGTTGTGAGCAACCTTTGTCTTTGCCGATTCCATCTTTGTCTTTGACTGAGATTTGAATTTTGAATTTGAATATTCATAGACAACTGTTGTATATATATAGTTGACTTTCCTTCTTACCCCGATTATATCTTCAATATATTTTCTTCAACTCTTCTTGTCTTTGACCCTTCTATATTTAGTTTCCATTGAATCCAAAAAGTCTTTGAAGTTGGATCTTTTTTTGTTTGATATTTTTCCTTCTTTGAAGCTTTTAATCGAAAATATCTTTAGAAGATCTTCCATAAGAATCGCTTCCTAAATCTACAGCATTTTGTTAGATAAATTCCTTCCTTGCTTTCAACCACACACACCTTCCACACCTTCCATAAGAATGTTTTCCCAGTTCATAGTAGTTGTTTAATGGATATAGTATCATTGACTAGTATGAACCTAAAAGAATAATTAGATGTAATTATTCATCTACCATAATCTTTCTTTCTTATGCTATTTGACTTGAATGCTTGATTCCTTTCCATATCATATTGCCATGATATTTGCATTGAATAATATATTTTTGAAATAGCCTGTCAAATCTTTAGACAAACACAATCTAGCAAATATATTTAGCAAGATTTAAATTTGAGATTTAAAACAAAAATCATTTAAGATTAATCATCAAAACATATATAAATTTAACTTATGGAAACCATGGGGCTAACAAAACCCATCTTCACTTTTTCAAGGTGCTCTGTCATCCACCATTGTCCACTCGCCACCCTCCTCAGATGGACACGCATGGGCGACAATGGTAATGGACATGGATGACTTCAAAGAACTCGAAATCTTCATCGAAGGCCTAATCGACAATGACAACAACTGATTGCATCTATGATTTGGTTCATTCATTTTGCGCCTTTTTTGACATATTTTCTATTTATTTCCTTGTTCTAGTGACTTTTGGTTTACGCATTTAATCGATAGTGCCTTATGAAAGTGCTGCCCATGTTGACATTCCTAAAAATGGGTTTTTGCGTGCTGTGTTTTAACTTCTATAGGCTCATGCCCATTACAATTTTGAACCATAAGTGTTTGGCTATCTATCAATTACTTGGATCAATTCCTATTAGTTTATTGACTACCTGTAATTTCAAAACATGGACCCAAATATTCTTCTCTCTTTTGTTACAATTTGGTATGTTATGTTAAAGGTTACCTACAACAAAGAAGTTAAAGTGTGTACCCGATAGGCGAACTGAATTGTAAGAGAGTGGGAGACACAGACGGAGGGAGGTTGCTGTACTTATTTTTCTTTTTTCTCTTCTCTGTATACTATAACTAATATATACATACACATATATTATGTATATACACAAACATACATACAAGGGCATTTTAATCACTCAATTAGGTTCTTCATAGAAAAGGGATAATTTGGAAATAAATTAAGTTTGGCTACTCATGTGAAAGTCATATGACCAGATTCTATCCATTTATATTAACATATGACAAATGGAATGCTGAAATTGAAATTAAAGACCCAATTGAGGGGTGTAAGTATAACATTTTTTAAATGAAGAAAATTAAGTGATACTGAACTTTAGTTTGGGTATAATTAACCCTTAGGTCATGTTACCACATAACTGAAAGCGTCATCTCCAAAGACGCCAAATCATGATCTGTAAATAAGTTTAAAAAAGACCCTAGTTAAATAATAAACTAATAAAATAACTCTATTTTGTTAAACAATGGGCCATTTACGAAAAGCTATTTATTTTATTCAATATTTATTACATCAGGATCACTTTTTGAATATTTACGCAACAATGGTTAAACGTTAATAGGATTGACGCTTTTACAAATAGCGTCAATCCTAAAGACGATTTCAATTTGAATTTCGAAAAATTTCGTAAACAAAATGAAAACGTCAATACAAATGCCGTTTTTCATTTCTTTTTAAAAGCGTCAATATGAACAACGCTAAACGTTGCCAAGGAGAACTAAAAACGTCAATCATGTTGACGCTTTTTATTGAAAGGAAAAACGTTAATCATGTTGACGCTTTCACTTAAAATATAGTCAATATTGTTGACGCTTTTAGGTCATATATCAAAAGTTTGTTCAAAAGCATCATTAGGTTTCATCGACCAGTCGCTCTCGACGACACCGTGGCTAACACTACTTTCTCTCTCTCGACGACGAAGCCCTCCATTGTTTCTCTGAACATGTTCATCCCCCTCTCTCTCTTCTATATATATATATATATATATATTGCGTATATGTTGTTTATTTGAAAGAAAAGAAAAGAAAATGTCGTGAATTAGTTGCTGTGTAATAGTTGAATTAGTTGATGTGTAATATGTTGTTCGTCTCCCTCTCTCTCTTTCTATATACATGAATGTCATGTTTGATTGATACAAAAATATAGAGCTAAGCTCTTTCTTAGTTTTATTACTTTATGTTCGTGGAAATTCTTTGAGTATAATTTCCCAGGTCAACATATTTTAGGGGATTGCACATGAAATTAATAGGTCAAAATTTTCATCTACCACATGACACAAAATCTCAAGTCCTCAATCAGTAGCGTAACAGAAAAAACAACAGTACCACCTATTGGGGAAAAAAAATAAAAGAAAAAAAAGCCATAGCAGATCAACATCAGAAATGAAACACTAGAGAACACCTACAACAGCATCAACCATTGACTTCAAATGTTTAATTTTCCATTGACCAAAACAAATCAAAGGAACCAAATGAATAGAATTCTCCATTGCCATTGAGGCACACAATAAAATTAGTGATGTGTTTGTAATGGGAACTTTCCAATTATCTTCACTAAAAATTCTACATGTTTTACTTTTAAATGGCACTCAAAATTTTATTTTTACCTTTAATCCGAAAATGGATTTGTTATTGTAAAAAAATTACACTTGATTACTGTAAATGAAAGACTTATAGCAACATGATAAGAAAAAGAAAAATAGAAAAAATTTTTAAAATTGAAAATATAGTGGTACAATGTTATAAGAAGGACAAAAATAATGACATTCCCATTCTATTTTGACATATAGTGTTTCGGTGTATTTTTATATAACTTCAGCTAACTTGTACTGAAACTTTATCTAACTACTATATTCATATGTTTAGCTACAATAAGGTTGATTCAATTGGTACTATAAAGGTGATGTGCTATTTTTAAGGGGGGGGACAATAGTACAAGACCCTGACGAAGGCATATCATATGATACCGAAGTGAAGGGGTTTTACACTATACAACGCAGAATAACATTGGAAGAATTAGAACAGTTTCTTATACCCAAGGTTGTAGATGAAGGGTAAAACATTCGTTTGAAGTTGATATGCAAACATTCCCATAGACAATGGGAGAGGTTCATTTATTACAAGAAGGTGTCCATCAATTATGACATGACCTTGGATAGTGTGCTGGACATCCCGCCGTGTTTTCTCACACTGAATTATGTTGAACTGTACGTGGAGAAAGAGAGCATAACGAGTAGGTTGAATGTACCAGATCCGATGTATTCAGGTTATGGGGCATACAATAATCCTGGCTCATTCACTAGGATGTTGACTCAGGGGGCATACAGTGGCATTCCCCACTCATTCACTGGGATGTTGACTTAAGAATCTTACAGCAGGGCTTCACAGTATGCCGATATGTCCCCACTTCCGTATTATCCAACGTATAGGTCATACGCAGCCGGGGGATCACAGATGCAACACGACATTGGTACAAGTTCAGGGGTTGAGCGTCTATCTCCAGTACAACTATCGACTTCCCCAGTTGGCAGGTTCTACCGGCCTGTTGACGAGTACGTTAATATGGGTGATGATGGAGATGAGGGATGCGTACCTGACAGTACAGGTCCTGATCTGGACGTGGACGAGGACATTGACGCTGAACTAATGGTTGATGATGAATCTGATGATGATGGGCCTGAATTTGGTGAACCGCCATCGTCCTCAGTTGATATACCCAAACGATACACACCTATCCCTTTCTTCACAAACTTGGAGGGGGGTGGTGACGCTACCGTAACTAGTCGAGACCTTTATTGTCGTGGGAACATATAGACCCCGGAGACTATAGAGTTCAAAAAGGGGATGATCTTTAAAAACAAAGATTCGGTGAAGGATGCAGTAAAGATGTACAATGTAAAGAAAAGAAAACAGTATGTGGTGGTCGAAACGACAAGAAGGTTTGGGATGTAAGGTGCAAGCATGATTGCAGCTGGAGGTTTTGAGCCTCAAAGAAAGAGAAACATGGTTTCTTTGAGGTAAAGACGTATCCCGGTCCACATCATTGTGTGTTTGCAAGGTTGCAGAAGGACCACTGTAACATTAATACTGATCTTATTACGACGGTCATACTGGACTCAATTAAGGTAAACTATATTTCTTTTAAACCAATGTAATTTAAAATTAAAACGGGGGTTATTTATGTGTACACTTGAATGTGGTCGATGTTTGTGTACAGGCAGATGCTGAAACGAAGGTGGTATCGCTTATCACCACTGTACGAACTGCATTAAAGCACACAGTCTTTTACAGGAAGGCATGGCTTGCAAAAACATGAGCCATTGAGGTGATATTTGGGAATTGGGATGAGTCATACACGAAGCTTCCCCGGTACATGACGACACTACAGACCTTTAATCCTGGGATAGTTGTAGACTGGAATGTGTTGCCGTCGACTGTGCCGGATGAGGTAGTGTTTAATTATGTGTTCTGGGCTTTCAAACCCGCCATCGATGGATTCGCTTATTGCCCTCCTGTTATTGGCATTGATGGGACTTTCCTTAATGGAAAATACACCGGGAAGATGCTGGTAGCTACCGCATCAACTGGCGATGAACACATTTTACCACTTGCTTTTGCCATTGTAGATGAAGAGACTACAGCGTCGTGGTCATGGTTTATTCAAAACTTGAGACGGCATGTAGTGCCTAACCGTGAGGGCATCACGTTGATATCTGATAGGCACAGGGGCCTGTTGAATGCTGTTGCGCAGTACTGGGAACATCCGTGTCTGGGACCAGTTGGATATCATCAATATTGCCTCAGGCACGTCCGCAATAACTTCAACAAAAAATTCAGCAACACAAAACTTATGGATTTGGTATGGAGGGCTGGTAGTTGCCATCAAATTTGGAAGTTCAACTTAATTATGAAGGAGATTGAAAATCTAAAACCAGAGGCATTAAATTGGTTACAAGAGATGGAGGCTGAAAAGTGGACACTTGCACATGATGGAGGTCGTAGGGAGGGGATTTGACTACAAACCTATCGGAGGGATTTAATAGTATTCGACCCTTTTACTCCAGTGGGTCCATCGGCAATCACATCAGGGCCATCCTCATCCAGTCAGGTGTCATTGCAATCCACTGATGTTGGGCCGTCCACATCTTACATTCGACTAGATCCTTTGACAGCCCCTCATCATCGTGTCTCCCCGGTACAGTATCATCAGGATTCACCAGCACCGTCTACATTCGGGAGCGACGTTATGGCACAGGCAGTTGAGCCACAACCGATTGGTAGGGGGAGAGGATGTGCGAGACCTCTGCGCAGAGGTAGAGGCAGAGGTAGAGGTAGAGGTAGAGGGAGAGGTACAAGACAAGCAGACGGTGGATCTCAGATACACGAGTTCTGGAGGATGATAGCTAGTGCCGTTTTGGATAGAGTCATCATACCGAGCTTCACCGGCTCGCCATCACCTCTTTTAGGGTTATATGATGAGACAGTGCACCATTCACCTCCACTAGCAGAGTGGACCTCACAGATCACGCAAGAGCACCCACCATCGACTTCACAGGCAGATGAGGCGAGAGTTGGGGATGTGCACCCACAGATAGATGAGGCATCACCTGAATAGATATAGGCTCAGCAAGTGGTAGGCGGAGATGACCGGCCACAGGCCTCACAGATCACCCAGGAGCATCCAGCACCGACCACACAGGTAGATGAGGCGGTTGTAAGACATGTGGTCCCACAGGCTGAGGCACCCACAACGCTCCCTATTGTATATCACAGGAGCAAGAGAGCTAGACGAGGACCTGCATGTGATACATAGAATGTATTTTATTGTAGGGATGTGCTCACTTATGTTATCTATTTTTTTGTACATAAGATGTATTTTTTTGTAATAAAACTCATGTATATGTCGTTAGTTTTCAGTAATATATTTTCATATTTTCAAACAATTATGAGTATTAAAATTCATAAACACATCAAGATCTTTTCAAAAACTAGCAAGACTTAACAAATTTTCCTTCCCGGAGAATTAGCAATTTGAAAAACTTTAGAATCGGGGTTCGGGGATGCCAAATCTTACAAACGGCCTCTGTTTGGCACGAAACTCGATACATAGTACCGTCTCAACAAACTACAGCTGTGGACGTTGACGGCGCGTCGAACGGAGTCTCGGTAAAGGAGTTAGTGCAATTTTCCTTCCCGAAGACTTGGCGATTTGAAAAACTTTAGAATCGGGGTTCGGGAATGCCAAATCTTGCAAACGGCCTTCGTTTGACCCGAAACTCAACACATAGCACTGTCTCGGCAAACTACAGCTGCGGGAGCTGACAGCGCGTTGAACGGAGTACCGGTGAAGGAGTTAGTGCAATTTTCTTTCCTGGAGACTTGGCGATTTGAAAAACTTTGAAATCAAGGTTCGGAGATGCCAAATCTTGCAAACGGCCTCCGTTTGGCATGAAACTCGACATACAGTACCGTCTTGGCAAACTACAGCTGCGGGCACTCACGACGCGTCGAACGGAGTCCCGGTGAAGGAGTTAGTGCAATTTTCCTTATCGGAGACTTGGCGATTTCAAAAACTTTGGAATCGGGATTCGGGGATGCCAAATCGTGCAAACGGCCTCCGTTTGGCGCAAAACTCAACACACAGCATTGTCTCGGCAAACTACAGCTGCGGGCGCTGACAGCGCATCGAACGGAGTCCCGGTGAAGGAGTTAGTGCAATTTTCCTTCCTAGAGACTTGGCAATTTAAAAAACTTTGGAATCGGAGTTCAAGGATGCCAAATCTTGCAAACGGCCTCTGTTTGGCGTGAAACTCAACACACAGCACCGTCTCAGCAAACTACAGCTGCGGGAGCTCACGGCACGTCAAACGGAGTCCCGGTGAAGGAGTTAGTGCAATTTTCCTTACCGAAAATTTGGCGATTTGAAAAACTTTGGAATCGCGGTTCGAGGATGCCAAATCTTACAAACAGCCTCCATTTGGCCCGAAACTCGACACACAGCACTATCTCGGCAAACTACAGCTGCGGGCGCTCACGGTGCGTCGAACAAAATCCCGGTGAAGGAGTTGGTGCAATTTTCCTTCCTGGAGAGTTAGCGATTTGAAAAAGGAGTCAGGGTTCGAGTATACCAAATTTTGCAAACGGCCTCCCTTTAGCGCGAAACTCGACATACAGCACCGTTTCAGCAAACTGCAGCTGCGGGAGTTGACAATGCGTCGAATCGAGTCCCGATGAAGGAGTTACTAGTGAATGAGTTAGTTCATTAAGAATTAGCCAAAAAAAAATTTTTGCTAGTATGAAAATGTCATTCAGACTGACGTTTTTAGTTCAAAGCTGAAAACGTCATTTACAATGACGATTTTCTTGTAGTATAGAAATCGTCAATAGCTATGACGCTTTTCGTTATTATTTGTAAATTTAAATTTGCTAGAGAAAATTAAATGTAACGCATAATTATGTTTGACGCTTTATTAAAATCGTCATTCCTAATGATGTTTAGCCAAAATTTTATAAATATTTAAAATTTAACTCTTATTTAATAAATATTAATTAAAATAAATATATTTTCGTAAAAGACCCGTTAAACAACCCTTCCGAAGACCTACGTTTAAAGTCAGATTTAGGTTGTGAGTATACCAACCAAACCAAGCCAGACCTGACTACAGAAATACATATTAAGAAAAAAAACAAAAAAAAAAAAAAAAATGGGGCGGAAATAACGATACAGAGAAGAGAAGAGAAGAGATGTAAGAAATGGGCCAACAGCCAAACCAACTGCTTACTTTGTGTTGTTTACTTTGTTTATTGTGAATCCTCTTTCTTTCTTGCTTGCTTTCTCATCTCCATGTTCATCATCATCTTCTGTCTTTTCGATTGATTAGAAGGAGGAAGAACAAGAAGAAGGGAAGGTTGTCTCTTAACTTGGCCTTTCGAATTGAATCAAACTGATTTCTCAAATTATAGCTTCAAATTACCCCGTCAATTCGATATACCTATTGTTTTTTTTCTTTTCCCTTTCTCAAAGATATATATATATATATACATATACCCAGTAGTCTGTGGAGGTGGAAAATAAAAAATGATTCATCAGTGCCTCTGGACGAAACCTTCAATCACCTCTTCTTCTTCTTCTTGTGTTTCCATCCCAATTCGAATTCCCAAACCTCCTAATTATTATCGTCATTGTGGCTTCAATTCTTGTTTTTATTACAATGGCTTCTTGTCTTCTTCTTCTTCTTCTTCTTCTGCTTCTTCGCCTGCAAGAATTACTACTGGTATTAGGTCTGAATCTGGGGATTCGTCATCATCATCATCATCTTCTTCTTCTTCTTCTTCTTCTTCTTCTTCTTCTTCTTCAACAAGAAGAAAAAATAAAGTTGGCGGAATGAGACCATTATCTTCAACATCGGAAGAGGCAGTTACAATTGCTGATGTTCTGGAATCAGAGGAAGGTCGGGTTGTTGCTGCTGCTACTGCGCCTTCAATGTCCCCACAGCCACAGGAGGTTGGACCCTACACCGGGAGGGATCCAAACGTGAAGAAGCCCAGTTGGCTGAGGCAGAGAGCTCCCCAAGGGGAGAGGTTTCAGGAGGTGAAGGACTCCTTGTCTCTTTTGAATCTCAACACTGTCTGCCAAGAAGCTCAATGCCCCAACATCGGAGAGGTCTTTACACTCTCTCTACCCCTATTTGTTTTTAGATTTATACGGCTTATTCGGTATTTGTGAGGGATTGTTCATGATTCCCTTTGCGTGTGTGAAGTTGGACAGGAGCACGGGAGGAAGCAAGATTTTTATTTGGGGGTGCCAAATCGTGGAACACAAATTTTCAATTAGTGATATAATGATTATATTTTAAATTTTATTTGGACATATTTCTAATTTCGAGCATCAGAAAAACATTAGGATACAAGACTAAGTTTTTCATGAAAAATAAAATCAACCTATATAATACTACAAAAATATGAAGAAAAAAAAACTAGTTGCTCCTTTGTATATTTTAATTCTTTTATTTAAGGGCACAAAAACTTATAGATATCTTTTATAAGAAGCGCTGAAAAGGATTGAACTCATCTATGAAATCAACTAGAAACAAGAGAATTCACCAAAAATTTCTTTTTTTAAAGATAAAAACTGTTGCATTAGAGAACATTTGTTTTTGAATTGATACACAATAGAAACCTCATTGTCTGTTGATTTTGTTACGTTAAGATGTACATAAAACAATAAGTATGACTCACAGTTTACTCTACAAAAATTTTGATATTTAAATTGTGGGGGGTGCCAATAAATTTTTTTTTTTTTTTGCCAAAACATCACATATCTAGAGTATATATGGTAGGGCTACACAAAAGGTGGGGGTGCCATGGCAACCCTCACCATGTACACAATTCCGCCCCTGGACAGGAGTAGTCCAGTCGAGGGTGCAGTTGCTGGATCTGGCTGGGTGAGACTAAAGGCAGCCCCAGAGCAGGAGAGATTTGCATATGTGGAGATGGAGACAAAGGTGTGAGGAGAGGTACTTTCTATTTAGGTGTCAGGCTAGCTCACCGGTGTGTGGAGAGCACATGCCCAAGAGGGTACAAAGGCAAGTGGCTGTATTTGGAAGGCCTGCCACCTTGTTAGTGGGTTAGTCCCAATGAGCAGTGGCACCAATATCCTTTGAGCTGCTAAGAGGTTATGGGAGTAGTGGAGGCTTGTTTCCTGACAATGCCCTATTTTTCAACTTAATGCAACAAACTCGTGTTGAGCGCTCAACACTGCTGAATTAAGTTGAAAAGAGTTCTTGTGATTGTATTAACTGAAAAATGGGGCCTTGGAGGGGAAACAACCTAGTAGTGGAGGCATGCTTCTCAAGTACAGAGAGCTAGAGTATGCCATGTGTCTTTGTCATAGTCTAGAGACTTCTTCTAGTAAAGATCTCTCTCTAAGCCCGGTCAAAGTTGGCTCCTCGAGGGAGGATGGGATAGGGCATTATTTACGAATCCTCAACTCTAGCCACCAAAACACAAGTCCCTAGTGATTCTGCACATGGATGATGATGTCGCTCGCACTTTGTGACCACGACACCAATCCCGAGGAGGTTTTTACCCCCTAATCTCAGCCTAATATGGTTTAGGAGCATTACGGTGCCTTTGGAAAACAAAATATAGATCATAGGAGAACTACGCTGAAGTAGAGAATCCAATTGGCTGAATTAGGGTAGCTCCGAGCCTATTGGCGTGGTTGGAGATAGGTGCACTTGGGTAGATATTTCGCTCAATCGATCGAGGGAGGACTGAATGCGCCTAGAATGCTCCTTGGAGATTGCCTCCAAAATATCGTGGCTCATGGCTAAGGTATCATGCACGTTTGTCGACATATCTCCGTGATAAAGTGAGCATTTACTCTTGGGCAGTATCTCATTGGTTAAGGTGTCACCTCACGAGGCTGACTATGGAGCCAAGTCACATGGAGGAGATGAAATGGCGCCTACATGGCTTGCCATGTGGACCCATTGGCCCATGTACCTACACTGCTCATTGTATGCTAAATGTGCGGCAGTTGCGATTTATATATGAAGCTTTAGCATTTAATTGTTTATTTTAGCACCTTTTCTACTGACCTAAGGAGTTGATTTAACTGAAACCCTTCTCCATTTCTTTTTCTTCATTTTTTGTTTGTTTTTCTTTTTAAACAGTATCCGCTTTCATAAAAAATCTGTTGGAAACAAATGAATGAATCATTTTCAAAATTTTGCAAAAAGTGGAATATTTCTAATGATTGCACAATATTAGCACACTCTTTTTTATTACTTACTTTGTACTCCTTTTCTGCGCTAACATTTTGGTCTACATACTCAGTGTATATGCTTCAAAGTGCATAATTGCTTTTTTAACATCTGCATTTCTTTTGTTAAATTTTTATAAACAGGAAAAAGAATGTCATTTACTATTTATTTAATACTTCTGTTGATTGGTTTCGTTAGCTTTATATTATCTGCCAATATGCATTCAACTCTATCACTTATCTTACTGCTAACTTAGCAAATAAAAGTGGTTTACCTCTACTTCATAATATGTCGAGCAGTGTTGGAATGGAGGTGGAGATGGTATTTCAACCGCAACAATCATGCTTCTTGGTGATACTTGCACTCGTGGCTGTAGATTTTGTGCTGTGAAAACCAGTAGGAACCCTGCGCCACCTGATCCAATGGAACCAGAGAACACTGCTAAGGCTATTGCTAGTTGGGGGTATGTCTTACCAGCTTCTAATTTATTTTGACCTTGTACTAGAAGAAATTTAAATGCTTGGTGCATGAATGCATGTTTTTAGGGCCTGTTTTGGGTGTCCAATTGATTTGGACTGCTTCATTCACTTTGACATGAGGTTTCATCTTCTATTGTAAAATTCATTTTGAATGAAGCCATTTGAGAAAATACTAGACTATTTAAAGCAATGAAAAGGCTAAACTTGTGGGTTTTGTCATTTCAAGGGATGTCCAAAAATGTGATTAGTAATCAGTTAATAAATGGGAATCAAAGTGTTTGACAGCATTTAAGTCACGAAAATACCAAACAAAGAAGGGCTAATGAGTGGGAGGTAGTACCTTGAAGTCTAATGTTGAATATCTGGATGAACAAAGTAGGGGGGTGGTTGAGGTGTTGGAGGGTTGGTAGGGTGGTTTTGCTTTAGAAAGGGCTAGAATTGAGTGGGATGTAGCACCTTAAACTGTAATGTTGAATATCTGGATGAACAGAATATTTGGGTGTAGGTATGTGGGTCAGGCCCACATGGCTAGACATGCCACATCATCTCCTCCGCTCCTTGGGTCATAAGCAAAGTCCAAGGACTAACACCCTCGGGGTGTCACACAGTTATGGCATCTTCAGGTAGCTAGACTTCTGGATTGAAGGCTAGAGTTAGCGGGTTCGTCAAGGTGCTAGTCCCTCCCCTAGAGGGACCTACCCCCTGACCCATCTTACAAGAGAAATCTTCATCTCTATTGAAATGCGGCAAGAAGAAGACATTGCAAGGGAGAAGGCAAAAAACATTTAATGTGGGGCAGCTCTATATCGTTGAGCCAAATCCCCACCTTCCTTTAGAGAGCTTGTCTGCAGAGTTGCCTCCAGCTAGTCTGGCTTGGAGGGATGAGCCGTCAAGCCTCTCACGGGCTGGCTCTCCCTCCTATGTCCCATCGACTAAAATTAATAGGCCATCCTTCCCATCAAACATGAGACACACAACAAGTGCTCCAACAGATTCTCTTGTTCACTGCCCTCTCTCTCTGTGGCTGCTATTACTTCTATCGCTTATGCTCTTTGGCTGGTTCGGAAATTTTTGACTGATTATCATATTTCCGAAAAGGTACACATTCACACAACCTATTTCCGAAAAGAATTGCTGATTTCACAAATTATTTCTTTTTTAGTGGAGGTAGCACCTTAAAGTCTAATGTTTAGTTCTCTATTATTTTTTATTATCTAAAGTGGCTTCTTTCTCCTCTGATTCTTCTCTAGAGTATTCAAGAGCGCTTGCTTATTTGGAGGATGCCTCCATTTTGATTGCCCTGTTTTGCTAAGTTTATAAAGGGTTTCTGCCCTTTTGGTGCGCTCACACAGACACATCTTACTTATCATAAATAAACTAAAACAAATACGTTACATAGATGAGAATTTGGAAGTGATTATTTGATCACTATCCAGATATTTCTGAGTACAATTTAAAAAATAAAAAATAATGTTTTTATTTATTTATGTAAAAGTTAAAGTGAACTTCAATGCGCTTAATTGATTGCACATATCTAAGAGTTGTAGAGAAGTTGTGATTAGTAAGAATTGTCCTGAAAATGTTCGGTATTGAGTTAGGGAGCATACTTTTAAAGGGCTTAATTTGAAGTGGTCATGACTACGGTGTGCAACAATTATATTCAGCATACTATTAGGTGTCTCAAGTCTGAAGTGATGGAGTGTGTGGACCCAGTGGGCAAGAGCTACAGCTGTTTCCTTTCTATATGATATTATAAGGTTCTATATTAAAACTGGACACTAGAAAGAAGTATTGTGATATTTACCCATTTAGAAGTATGAATTGTTGCAAATTGACAAAAACAAAAAAAAAAAGGAAGAAGAAAGAATAGGCTAACAAGGAGGGCAGGTGAAAGCTCCAGTAACCCTTGGAGGTTTATCACACAGAAACTGCATGATGCATGAGGTAAAGCTCGATTCTTCTGGAGGATTTCTGTTCTTATTTCTCCTTTCCCTATAAACATCGCATTCATCTTCAAGAGTCAAGTCTGAGAATCTTCATTGACCATCTATAGTACCTTGCATTGGATTTATTCAAAACTATTTTTTTTTTCTTTTTACAAGTAAGAGTTTATTCACAAAATGGCATCAGAGGGGTGGCGGCTCCTCCAACCTTTGCTTTTCTGACTTATCAGGAAAAAAATAAATGAAAGATCTTTGCTTTTGTATGCAGCTTTACTAGTCAATATCTTAATAAGATTTTGAAAGTTGGCTGAAGATACAGTCTAAGCTATCAAGAAATTGTAGTAACCTGTCATATATTTGTGCATGGCATTTCAGCCTCTGAGGTTTAAAACCATCACAATTTCAGCATGAGCAAATCCTTCTGCTACTGTGGTTATTCTACTGTGGAATATTTATGCATTTAGTGGATGAAGGTAAACAGACGTGTAATATACAAGGACTATCATGCCATATGCTTTATGCTAGCCTACTTGGGAGGTTTGGATGAATGGAGAAAATCTCAAATTATAAATGGTACGACTATTCGAGTATCATATTCTTTTTGGGTTTAAATTCTCTAGCACGAAGTGTGGGGATGCATCTTGATCTCCGATAGTAAGTTTCTTCTTCCTTCTGAGGCAAGTCCGCTTCTGTGTTTCCTTTCATTATTGGGTGTCTCTTGGGTTCAAAGCCACAAACCTTCTCTCTATTGCCATATGATAAAGCGACATCTATTTACTGCTCTCATAAAAAATTTGGTTAATCTTACTCTTTCTGTTTTAGGAAAAGTAGGAAATAAGAAATAGAAAAAGTTCAAACACACTATGATGTCTTAGTAGAATATTCATTCTCAATTCCATAGACCAAGAACCTAGGGCAGCACTGAAGTTATGTTTTGCCTCTTGTACTTGCTACTTGAGAAAATTGAGCTTATACAATAACATCGATTTTTTATGGAAATTGTAATGATATATAGCTTTCGACACTTGCGAATGGTACTGAAAAGAAATAATGAATATAGATTGTAAAGGAAAAAAAAAAAAAAAAAAGGTTTTCCTAGCAAAATGAACGGTTGTAACCAGGCTCCTGCTTTACAGCAGAGTTTGGGAGAGGTTGTAGGTAGGCACTAGGCAGCCTTACACGGGCCCCCGCTTTTTTGAAGAGAGGCTGATTCCTGTGACTGGAACCTATGCCATGGTGCTCAGCAGAAGAAATGCAAAAGATTTTCAGCATTTATCCAAGACAGAAATTGCAGAAATCCATTGCAGATTTATCCCGTGCTAAAACTGGTGCAAGCAATAAGTAAGTGTTTGAGGTTGAATTGCAGGAATTGGAGTTTTTGACCGGGAGAAGGAATATCCCTGGAGCTGTTTGTACATTATTAGTGTGCAGCGGAGGGTCCAAGATTCATAACATAACGAATTCTTTGTTGTGTTCCATGTTTTCACTTGTAATCAAATGCCTAGAAGTAAGGAGACAGGATTATTATTGGGCAAGAGAGGAGCATATGCAGGTAGGTGAAAAATGACTTGCCTGAATGGAAGCCTGAAGTGTGACAACTGGCTGGTGCCTCATGCAGTGAAAATGGAGATGATATGTGGCTTATGTGGTAGAGAGGAAGATGTCAAGGTTGGGATGGGGAACATCATGCAGTTGGTGCCCCTAAGAGTGCGGCTCCGGGATATGGAATCTGCTGTCGTAGGCAAGTGGCAGTCGGGAAGGACTACGAGTGGATAGTTGACACAAGCTAGGGTCATTTGGTTGGTATATAGGACTTGTGAATAGTTTCAGTTGTAAGTGCCAGTGAGGATGTGTACTTATTAAAAAAAAAAGTGCTAGTGAGGATATGTGATATAGGGCCAACTCTTCAGACTTCTATAAGTAGAAATGATGGTGAAGTATTATTTCCCCGTTTAATTATTCACATTTCCCCATTCGTTAGACAATAAAAGCAGCAAATATCTTTGCTCCCCTCCCTCTCATCTTCCTTCAGTTTATCATTTGAACATGAAAATTCCTTCTTCTCTTCGTACTTTTGTCATGGAGTTGTTCTAAGGGCACCATGTCACGTGAGATGTCAGGTTATGACATTTGAACCTTTATCCATCATTTTTTTCATCATTTAACAAATAGTTAATTTAACTGATTGATCATGGTAAGTTCATGTCTCATAGATGTTGACCATGCATTTTTGGTGCTCTCCCAAGCTGTCTGTGGGCTGAGTGATGCATAGCAGCCTGGAGTTCTTGTATTCTAGGAATATACTGGAAGGAAAAAAATAGTGGGTTTGAAGATCTAAACAACAAAATTAGTAAAGAAAGAAAGAAAGAAATTGGATTTAAATGTTAGGTTCAGATTTGATGGTTAAATGTGCTACAAATAGATTTGAAATAACAGAAATTTAGCAAATAAGAAAATAAATAAAGAGGAAGACAGCTTGTTTGAGATCCATACCCAATCTAGTAGAAGAGTTTTCCACCCATTTTATTTATCTGAGAAGAACCATCATCCAACTCTAATCTTGTTTTACGACAAGGGACCCTATAGACACATTGAAAAAACTCTGAAGACGAAAACTTCCTAAAACTGCTCTATTAAATATTGTAACCATATAAGACTAAATTCTGGCAATATAGGAGGTATCTAAGAAAATAATAGGTTGGATTGTAGCCCAAGATGGGACTCTTGACCAACTTCAAGTAAAACTCTTGATAAATGGAAACTCTATCTAAGGTACAAAACTAGACAACACAGAAATCCCTAAAAAAAAAAAAATTAAACTAAACTAAAATAAAATAAAACTTTTGAGTAGCATAAATTTCTAAACTGCTTGAAATTAGAATAACTTAGCTAATCCTATCCGAGAATGAGAAATAAAGAGTCAACCAAACAAACAACCCTATAATGTAAACTCATTAGAATACTCCTAGACTTAAAAATTATGCTTACTAGTTGCATGGGATGTGCTTTACTCTCCTTTCTTCTCTTGCATCACTAAGTCTAGCGAGTCAATCCTCATCAGTGGTAAACCAGTGCTACTACAGAGGTCTGAACTTGGTCAGCTCAGGTCTCAAGCCTTGAAAATTTATAATTGGAGCGCCGAAGGCATTCGATGCTTGAACCTTATGATTTGGATTAATAATTATTTTAAGTTTTTTTATAGAAATATTTTGGCTTTCTGTAGATTGCTGCCATTGTGATTGACTAGAATCAGTTAGAAAATGAATTCCATATTCTAACTAGCCATGGATTTCTTGCTGAACTCTGTCCCTGAAGCTTATACAAAACCATCTTTACCAACCTCTTTTGTGTTTGTTTGTACCTATTTTGACATAAATATCTTTGTCATATATATTCAAAATCACGTGAGGTCTCTGTCCTTTTTCGTAATTAAAACCAGGATCATCTAATGCTGACCTCTTCCAACTACAAAAAGTAAAATGTCAGGTGGCCTAAATTTTTGCCAAAGGAGATTGGATTGGTTTTTAAATATCAAACCGAAGTTACATGTTCTGGCTAGACATCGGAAACAATGTCCTCTTTTCTATGCTATTATTGAGGAGGCTCCATTTTGGTGTCTACAGTTGGACTCCACTAGTGAAATGTGTAGTTTGAATTTTTCCAATAAAGATGCAATAATAATGTCAAGCAATTGGTATAGTGGTGGTTCAAAATGTAGTATTAAATAGTTACTTTCTGTAGTACTCCGATCCTCCTCCATAGAGCAACCAACATGCTCACTCTGCAAAAGGAAATATGGCAAAATACCACCCTCGGATTAGACACGTGCATTCGCCCTCAACACCGCCTGTAATTGAGTTTTATGTTAGTTTCTCTTGTTTGTATGGATAGGAACATGTGTTTTCTAATAGAGTTATTAATTTCTTTGTTCTCTGGTTCAGTGTGGATTACATTGTCCTCACAAGTGTTGATCGTGATGATCTACCTGATGGTGGGAGTGGCCATTTTGCTGAAACTGTCATGGCTATGAAGGTCTTTATATTTCTGTAGTGAGATTTAATTGCTTTTAATTGCTGAATTCTTCTGCATGTCTGCTTAAAAAGAAAAACAAATCTGATTTGCATCTATCCAACTCTCTTGGCAGAAATTCGAGCCTGGTATCATGGTTGAGTGTTTAACTTCTGATTTTCGAGGTGACTTAAATGCTGTCGCTACTCTTGTACACTCTGGATTAGATGTTTTTGCCCACAACATTGAGACCGTGAAACGGCTCCAGCGTATTGTTAGAGATCCCCGGGCTGGGTGAGTTGTGAAAAAATCATCTCTCTTTTGGTTCCCTTTAATAATTGGTTGTGCTTTACATGTGCCTCTTATCGTAGTCATTTTTCAATTTTGTACAAGCAAGCTTCATTAATCTTTATGGTTGCTTTGTCCTGGCTTACCAAATAACATATCAGATGACTCAACGAGCAATAACATTTTTTGTTTGCATGAATATTTCGTATAGGACAGCACTTGGAGGATTTTTCCACTATGGACACTTTTAGTTATTAAACTTGGTGTTTTGAGATTTTATGGTACTAAAATCCCTAAACAGCTCGTGATGCCATCAAACTTGGCCCGTAGCATGGTCCAGGCAGACGCATGGGAACAAATCACACTCGAATTGGACTCCCGGTTATGGAGTTGGAGTATTTTTTTTAACTCTACGGACACTTTTAGTTATCATAGTAGGCATTTCAGGGTTTTATGGTACTAAAATTTAAGTAATAGTGTCATAGTGCCATCAAACATGGCGTAGCATGGTCTAGACACGAGTGATGCGTGAGAACAAACTGCACTCGAACCAAACTCCCAATTTGGAGTTGGAGCATTTTTTTCACTCTAGGGACACCTTTAGATATTAAACTTGGCGTTTCAAGGTTATTAAGCTTTCATCTCAGTTCATGTTTAGCTGTGAGCAATCTGCAGTTGTGATCTCGTATATTTTGCTTCTCCCAACATCTTACTGAGTCCCCCCACCCCACCCCCAAAACATCTTTTTTGTAAAAAGCCGCTCCACAGTGGTAAAATCTCAACACAAAGCACCCTTTACTAGTTTTGGATTTTTCGCCCTTTGCTTCCGGCTTTGAAGGTAAATAGTCAAAAAAGTTCCCCGTAGAACGCGAGCGTTGAGGCTTTCATCGAAACAAAGAGAGAGGCCCGGCTGGTGCTTTTTTGTGTGTTAGCCAGGTGAAAGACTTGCTTGACTATAAATAGATTAGTAATAAGGTATTAAGGAACTACTAAAACCGCTATTCCCGTTTTTGTACTCTTAAGACTCTTTAGCATCCAGTGAGCTATGTGCATAAGGTTTTTTTTATTTTTATTACGAAACAAGTCTTCTCCCAGCAAAATGTGGTCTGTCAATTGAACTTGCCTTCTTGTGATAGGGGTACTGCTTTTTCATTTCCATCAAGGAGCTGTAGCTTTACTTAGATAGGACTTCACTGCCTTATCTTCTATTATATGAAGGTTGATTTTGTCTTTTCACCTATTTAGAACCTTGTGTAATAAAGTTGTAAGGTTACTAACTTCCTTTGCATCTTCATTTTGTGGTTTTCATTAAGATAAAAGGAATGTTGTAGCC
Source organism: Euryodendron excelsum (assembly GCA_033060915.1). Lineage (NCBI taxonomy): Eukaryota > Viridiplantae > Streptophyta > Magnoliopsida > Ericales > Pentaphylacaceae > Euryodendron > Euryodendron excelsum. Next base: position 536,826 of record CM065378.1, on the reverse strand, counting down.
AGTTGTTAACGTTTTGTTAGGTTTTAGAGTAAAGGGATATGTATGTAATTAAAATATTCTGGACATAGCCTTAGTGTCCATGTGTCTTGTTTTAGGTCAAGTTTATTAGTAGGTTAAAAATATGTGGTCTTTAGGTCTTGAGTAGTTGAAAGCAAAGAGTCAAAGTTTCCCATTCTTGAGTCTCAATCCTAGTACAGTTGGGGGAAATATAGCTTATGAGTAATATATAATCTTGCAATTTATTAGAGTTGAGTTTTATCCAACCAAGAGTACCTTATGGAGAGCCTTTCCATCAGTTTAAAACTTGGATTATGTCTTGACATAGCTTGACCGTTACAAGGTGAAGTCAAGGGACAAAATTACTTCTTTCAAATCATTGTTTAAGCCACCAAAGGGTGCTTATTCATCTCTGAAACTGCTCTACCGAGACATTATCAGCCTTAATCCTTTGCCATTTTAACTTAACCACAAACCTATCAAATAGCTGCTGGCCAGAGAGCTCTTGTGATAAGTTTTCAGAAATCCTACAAGCAAACACTTTGAAAAGCAAACCAATTTAAGCCCTTTCGCTCTACAAACCCTAAAATCTTCCTTTCACCTTTTAAAACCCTAAACTCCTTGTCCCACATCCATCAAAGACCCTTTTAGGCCGCACTATTCCAAGTTGTCTGAAGTTGTCCTACATCTTATGTCACATTGTCTTTGCTACATAGGCTGGGTGCCGAATCTGCCAATATGTTTTTAAGCATATCTTTTTCTTTTTCTATTTTTAAAGAGTAAGAACACCAGAACTAAATTTTCATATTGTGTGATATTCCTTTAGCTAGTTCCTAGGCTAAAATAGTTAAACAGTATTAAGCATTAGTGCTTCAGTCATTTTGAAGCATCCGTGACACAAAAGTAACATAATAAGATAATTACATGATTACATAGAAAACTAGAGTTTTACATGCTTATTGGGTGCATGTCCAACTAGACAGGCCAGACACATATCCCATATAACTTTCTCCAAGTGTCATGTGTCCAATACAGGTACTTCACGCCTTAAGAAGAATCCATAACATAGCCTCAATCAAATAGTTTTAGTCATAAATAATAGAAAAATAGCTTTGGTCATAAAACATCAAAATGGTTTTTGTAGCTGTAGCTGCGTATCTGGCCAGAGGGAGACCAATTTCCTATTGAATTTTGGGCCATCCCCCCATCAGAAATTGGAACCTGTGACAAACTAGTGAAGCATTGTATATGTATACAATATTTCTCTGTATGTGTGTGTCTGTCAGATAGAGAGAGAGAGAGAGAGAGAAGCAAAAGTACCCGACATTTGAACACATTGGTTAGAGCCCGACTCCAGCTCTCTCACTCTCTCTCTGTCTGTGTCATGTATGTGTGCGTGTGTGTGTGTTCAATTTCTCTGTTTAGCAGTTCTTTACGTTCCCTATTGTTTACCAAATTAGATTGTGCAGTGTTTGCCTCTTAACTGCATCAGAAAATGATCAAAGTAAAAGAAATTTGTGTTCATACAAAATTATCAACTATTTTAAATAGAGTTTTCTTTTGATGGTACCATAATTTTCATGTTCCTGTAAGTCGCTTTTGGTTTGTGCATTTACTCTGTGATGTTCTAAAATTAATACACTATTTATTGTAATAATAAAATTCCACTTTCTCTGACATAATTGTAGAATTTACTTTGCAACGAATTGAGTTTCATTAATTCTAGTTGACCACTAAGCACTTTATCATCCAGGTATGAACAGAGCTTATCTGTTCTGAAACATGCAAAGCACAGTAAGGAGGGGATGATAACAAAATCTTCTATAATGTTGGGCCTTGGTGAATCTGATGATGAGATAAAGGAAGTCATGGCTGACTTAAGAGCCATCGGTGTTGACATTTTGACTCTTGGACAGTATTTACAGGTGAGCTATTTTCTTTTTTTAAAGTATTTACTGGTGAGCTAATGTCCAACTGCTCTCCACCACCATTTGTGGTGCTCCTGTATCAAGCTGTCTCCTCTTATGGGGAGTTTGAGGGATCTGGATGTATGTATTCCAGGAGTTTATGAAGAGAGGGGTGGGTGGGCCTTGTGTATTATGCAAATTGCTTCGTGTGGTCTTGCTAGTTTCATATGTTTATGAGGCTTTAAATTCATGACCCATTGAATTAGTTGAGCTGAAGTTTGGCTAAGGTTGGCCCACTATCTAGACAGAGTTCAATTGTCTTTTGTTTCTAGCATGCCTCTTTGGATGGGTTTTGGTCATCAAGTTGGGGACGTGAATATTAATAATAGTTTTCTGTTTGTGCAGCCAACTCCACTACACCTGACTGTTAAAGAGTATGTTACACCTGAGAAATTTGTCTTCTGGAAAGAATTTGGAGAATCTATTGGTTTCCGCTACGTGGCCAGTGGACCCCTGGTAAATTTCTGCCCTTTTTTGCATTTAACTAATTAGCAACCATATCTGATTCTTACTTTCTTTGGGAAGTCATAGTGGTTGAGTTAAATTATTGGACAAGAAACGTGGATTTCAAAATATTAGTTGATGTTAGTTGGACTCTTACCTTAATTCCTTAAAAGCTTCATTAATGTGATTGTGGACTAGACCGAGTTTTGACTCATTTTGTTGTAGAAGTATGTGGCAGAGCACAAAATTGTGGCCCACCTATTTTCAGGCCAAATTTGGATTAAAGTACTTGATTTCTTTCCGTTCAAAGCTTTTAAAGCCTGCAATTTATGTAGTTCCCAGTTTCAATTTTTTACAAGAGCTTCCTAACATGTGCTGACTCTTTCAGGTTCGATCCTCGTACAGAGCAGGCGAGCTCTTTGTTAAGACAATGGTGAAAGAAATGTCTAGAAACACTTGTAATGCCTCACAATGATTTTCAGTCATTCCTTTGTGGAGGTGTATATGTCTGTCTTTGTTACGAGATCCAACATGGAGTTCAAGTGTTGGCTCCTCCTCCTAGAAATTGAACCTAGCTAAATCTTTCTAGGGTCACTAAATTGCGCGTGTTAAGGCGTGCACAACATTCATATTTATCAAATAATTTTATTTCAGACAGGCTTTCTATTGAGTTAATCTGTTTATAATTTCGTTATCCTATGGGAGAGAACGTAATAGTTTTTTTTTTTTTTAAACTTTTCAGTTCAATATTCGTCCAACCAAAGCCAAAGAACAAATGGTTTTCTTTCTGATCTTTTTTTTATTTTGGTGGCTTCTTCTTCTCTCATGTCTACAAAAATCACTCTTTAATTAAGATTATGTGGATTCCAAATGGAATTTCTAGGTGGTGTCACCGGTGACCTTCAACAGAAGTTGGGTATTGGTGCTTTAATTGATCCAAAACCCTCACTTGTAGCTGAAGGTAGAGAGGAGTGATGCAAATTCATTAAGCACAGACTAATGTAGCATGTTAGTTGGCAAATAAGCGAATTGGGGGGGCCGCTGCACATATCATTTTATTTGGCAAATAAGCGAATGTAGCACTTTTTTTTCCTTCAATTATTTTGTAGGGATGTGAGAGAGAGAGAGAGAGAGAGAGAGAGAGAGAGAGAGAGAGAGAGAGTGTGTGTGTGTGTGTGTGTGTGTGTGTGTGTGTGTGTGTGTGGTTTTAGGTTATAAGGGGAAAGGAGGGAGGGGAGGTTTCTTACTTCTCGTTTGGGTAGACAATATAATAATTAACGAAGGAGAAGGAAGGAAGGATGACATTCCTTTCTTTCTTCTTGCTTAGTTAGACAATGTATATAATTATAAAGAAAAGGGTGATGTAGAAGCAGAACATGTAATCTTTTAATGAAGGGTAATTACAAAAACTTCCCTAAACTATGAGTCATATCAATAATTTTTTCTAAACTTTGAACGTGACATGTTGGTCCATTGAGCTATTAATTTGTATTAATCAATAACTTTGTTAGTAATATGTTACCAATTGGCACGGAAAATGGATGAGAGATTGCCATGACTTGTACATAGTCACAAAAGTATGATTTAATACCTAAATTATTTTTCTCTCTTTGTAATAAGTTTTTAGTGATTAAAATGCCCTTTGAATTGCTTTGATATTTACACGTCATTTAAAGAAATATTTCGGTCATTAGACAATTATCATAATAAAAAATGTCAATTTAAATATAAAATCACGTTTTTGTGAACATGTGCAAAATCCATAACAATTTTTCATTAACTTTGCTAACGGATTACTAACATAAGGTTTTGATTAATACAAAGTAGCGGGTCAAGAGGTGCATGTCTCACATTTTAGAGTTTAGAAAAAATTACAGATATTAAATCATAGTTCAAGGAGTTTTATTTATTTTTTTAATTACCCCTTTTGTAAGTTCTATACTTTTATCTTTTTTAAACTGAGAGTATCCTTCTTATTAAAAGTATCTTCACGTTCCCTCTGAGGGTGCTTAAATTGTTGGCTTTCTCCCCTCACAATTGCTTCCATGTATTTCCTTTTCCCTTAAAAATAATCCAAACAGGGGTAAATATTACTTAACCCTTTCCTTTCGTATCCTTCAATTCTCCCTCCCCCAAGCCCCTCGATCCAAACATATAATGGTGTTCAGTTGGGCCCACTAGGTCAATCCATTGGCAACACCATTGCCTTTCTTTGAAACCCAATCAATCAACTATTTGGCAACTTGGGATTGATGGTTGGATATTATGAATAGTAAGGAATTTCGCTCTCGTCTACTTCTCTTTCGACCTCTTCCTTCACCTCTCTCCTAACTTCTTTCTTCTATTCTGCTCTTTTTCGGTGTGTCTACTCCTTGCTCTATTCAACATCATTATCTATGAATTGTGTATAAATACGTGTGCACGCGCACATTTTGTGCATGTACAAATACTCTTTTTGTCCCATTTTATATAGTATGGTTGGCCTTGCAACATATTTTTAGTTTTTATTTTGAATAAAAGATTACAAAAATACGCTTTGTCCAAATTTGATTTTTTTTAATGAAAATTTAATTATACTTGGATATAAATTTGAAGGAGGACAATATGGAAATGGCAATAACATTTTATTTTCTTGTGGTTTTTTTTTTATGCTTAGCATTTTATTTTGTTATGATTAAGACTAATTTTACTTTACTCCCTTGTCATTTGAAGTACAACAATTTACTTTCACATACTTCTATACTTCTAACTAAAGTACAACTGTTTATGAATGTAATAAAATGAAAAACAAAAAAAGATAAAATGGCCCTTTCGTTTTATTTATTCATATCCCAAAGGATTTTAGCTCAATTAACTCACACCCTTTTCTCACTATCATATTGCAATTTTTTTCTCTCCTTAATTAAGAAAATTATACTTAACAAAATATGCAATTAAGCTAAATATGATATTAAATAAAATAGGGTCTTACAACTGGAGACTGTAGAATTTCTCACGACCCAATTATAATGCATACACATAATATCAAAAAATTTGATCTGATTAGCAGAGACTAATTTACGTGATTAGAATCATACATTCGAGATCTCTAGTTTGATCCTCAATAGCAGCAAGTATGAATTTTGAAATCCTTTTACTTTGATCTCGAACAGCAAACAATAGTAACAAGCATGAATCAATTGCTCGAATTCAACCTTCGAACTTCTATTGTATCCCTCGTACACACCTTACTCCAGAGAGAGTGGACTCACAGCTGCTAGGGTTTTTTTTCTCACAAAAACGTATATCTCTCAATTATAAGTAAGTGTAATCCTAGCTGCTTTTTAGAGTGCGTATATATAGAAACTACATCAGAGATCATATGATTAGTATGACTAGGGCTTCCTACGTAAATAAAGATTTCTAATCCAGCCAGGATTAATCCCTAATTACGTAAATTATAATTTATACCACTACTGAATTATAATTGCACTCCCTCTCATGCTAGGAATTATATTTCGAGCTCCATATTATTAAATGCTTATTTATCTCCCCACGTCAAGATCACAGATACCCGTCTATTAAATTAAATTACTGACAATTAAATTTAATAGACTTATTTAATTCCTTGAGACTTTCTACTTAACTTATTTGATATGTCGTATTTATAATTTATCTGTAAGGTTTGACATAATCAAAACTTATAAGCTTCCTCAAGGGGTATCATTAATCTCTATACCGAAACGTGGGTTCCATCAATAATTAATATGCACCATACACATAATGTTATTATCCAACTCATTGAGTTTATTGATTCACAAAGAATCTCACTCTTTTGTGAATTAAAACAATAAACATTAAATGTACGTGTCTATTTATTATATCAGGATTAAGAGTACAAGCACTCATAATAATTATAAGGTATTAATTGTTTTATATAATTAGTATAAAAACAATTACATCGACACAATCTTGTTCAATACATACAAAGTGTACTAGTACAAGGAGTTGGAACTATACTGTCTTTCATAATCAAGATAGATCTATTAAAATCTTGTACTACAGACCTATTGATGGTATGTTCAGTTCCATCTAAGATTGTGAATGATAAGCTTATATTTCATAAGAACTGGTGATCTGATATTTCGTGTGTAAGCCGTACTCTACACACCAAATCATCTACTATATAGAATAAGAGACACACATACACAATCATTAAACAAATAATGCAAGGCAAATATTGTTCACACAGATTCTTATTAAAATAGAATAACTAATTCATTAATAAATACTAAAACCATTACACATAGTATGTCTTTTAGTGTAAATTCCTAACATTCTATCTTTTGAGAATTTCGTCCCGAAATTCACTTACTAGGCTAAAATAAATATGGATATTGATTCCTCATTAACTCTTCACTCTCTCATGTGGCCTCCTCAATTGAATGACTTCTCCACAACACTTTTACAAAAAATATCACTTTGTTTCGTAACACATGATTTCAGTGATCCAAAATTTGAACAGGTTCTTTAACATAACTCAAGTCATTCTCTAATTCAACTGGTTGTTATATCAACACATGAAAAGGATCCGACATATACTTCCATAACACAGAAACATGAAAGATATCATGTAACTTATACATTTCTGAAGGTAAATCAAACTGGTAAGTTGTAGCACCAACTTTCTCAATAACAACATATGGTCTAATATACCTTGGACTCAATTTTCCTTTTTTCTCAAATTGCAATATACTATTCCATGGAGAAACTTTCAAAAACACTTGGTTACCAACGTCAAATTTTAACTCTCTTCTTCTATTATCTGCATAACTTTTCTATCTGTTTTACGTCACTTTCAAGTGTTCCTGAACAACTCTAATCTTTTCAATTGTATCTTGAATTATTTTAGGACCCAACAGTTGTCTTTCTCCTACATCACTCTAACACACTGGAGTTCTACATCGCCATCCATATAAAGCTTCAAATGGAGTTATTCTAATGCTGGATTGATAATTGTTGTTATAAGCAAACTTCATTAAAGCTAAATGGTCATCCTAACTTCCCTTGAAGTCAAGCACACAAGCACTTAACATATCTTCCAAAGTCTGAATAGTCCTTTTTGACTGACCATCAGTTTGAGGATGAAATGATATACTAAACTTCAAAGTTGTACCCATAGCCTGTTGTAAATTGGGCCAAAATCTATAAGTAAATCTCGGATCTCTGTCCGCAACTATAGAGACTGGAGCCCCATGCAATCTGATAATCTCATCCACATACAATTTAGCATACTTGTCAAGAGTATAGGTAGTCTTAATTGGCAAGAATCGTCAACCTGTCAACAATCACCTAAATGGTATCAAATTCGCCTTGGGTTTTTGGGATTCCCACCACAAAACCTATAGTAATGTGCTCTCATTTTCATTATGGAATAAGAAAAGGTTGTGACAAACTTGTTGATTTTTTATATTCTGCCTTTACTTGTTGACAAGTCAAACACTTTGCCACAAACTCTGCAATTTTCTTTTTTATAATAGGCCACCAATAAAATTTTTGGAGATCTTGATACATTTTGGTACTTTTTGGATGTATAGCGTATAATGATTGATGCACCTCCCTTATAATCTCTTTCTTTAAAGCCAGATTGTTTGGTACACCAAAACAAGTCCCAAACATCAAGGTACCATTATCAGAAATGAAAAAGTCAGTTCTTACCCCTTCCTTCACTTGCTTTCTAATTCTCTTCAATTGTGGATCTTAAGATTGTAATTCCTGAATTTGATCAAGTAACAACGGTCTTATCGAGAACTGTGCTACTAAAGCATTAACTCCTACCATTTGAAACTCTACTCCCAAAGAAGTCAATTCAGCAAACAATTTTGCTCGATGACACTACATACATGCCAATCTTCTTAAAGATTTTTGACTCAAAGCATTAGCCACAACATTGGCTCTCCCCGGATGATAATGGATAACACATTCATAATCTTTAATCAATTCCATCCACCGTCATTGTCTCAAATTCAAATCCCTTTGAATAAACAAATATTTTAAGCTCTAATGATCTGTGAATATCTCACAAGGCTCATTGTGAAACCCTAATCTCATATTTTTATAATTAGTTGAATTGCATCGTAAACGTAGTTAAATTAGTTTATTTAATTTAATTTACATATATTGCATGGTTAATTATAAATTGTGTGTGCCACTTGTATCATTTTATTAGTGGTAAGTTAAATGGTTAAATGGTGAAACATTGGTGAGTGAGTATAATAAGTAGATGTATAAAATACCTAAAATATAATAAGTGGGTGTATAAAATACCTAAGGGGGGGTGAGATATATATTATTATGTTATATTGAAGTTAATTGAGAGGAGGGGAGGGTGTCGGTGGAGAGAAAGAGAGGAAGATGACAAAGGGGGACAAGGAGGCAAATGAAGAAAGAAAAGGAAGAAAAAGAAGGAAAAAAAAACAAGAATGGTGGGGGGTGAGTGGTTAGCATGATGGGAGGGAGAAGAGAGGAAAGATAGCTGCCATTATAGAGAGAGAGAGAGAGAGAGAGATATAGAGTTATAAAGAGAGAGAGAGAGAAGCTTAAAGAGAGAAGGAGCAATCGGTGGAAAAGAGGAAGAAGAAGAAAAGAGGGGAAAAATCTAAGGAAGCTTTCTTACACTTTGTTTTCCTCATCTAAGGTGAGTATCATGCTTGTTTCATCTTATTTTCTCTAATTATTACATGTTGTATGAGTCATGCCATGGAAGGAAGAGGATGGAGGTGAGATCTTCCATGGTAAAAACTTAGAATCACCCATGGCAGCCCTAACAGAGTATTCTCTATGAAAATGCTACTGTTTAGAGACATTTCGACCTAGCTAAAAATTTTATTTGTGGCTGAATTTTTGAACACTGTAATTTAGAGTTATGAGGATCATTTGGGCTTTGAATTCACTTAAAAATGTTGTAATTTCAAATTATGGTGGATTTTTGAAATGGGACTGTCCCTGCAGATTTTTGATGCCCAGATCTGTAACCTCTGGTTTAACAGAGAATTCGACCAAGTTAGAGTAGCCCAAAAATTATGAAATTTTTACTGTATCTAGGATAAAGGTTGATGATAATCTGTACCAAATTTCAGATCATTTAGATGTCGTTTACCTATGTTATTAATTTATCAAAGATAGACTATTTACTGCTGAATTCGAGTTTCTGCAGCACTGCCCTGTATTTGCAAATACCAAATAAATACTTAGGCATGTTCAAAAAATGTACAATTTGGGGTCTGGATACTCTTTGATATGTCTAGTTGGTATTTCTAAAGTTTTAGAATTTTTGGGCATAAGCCCACGAAGTTATGTCCAGATTATGAAGCCTGTGTCAGTTTTGGCAGATTAGAGGACTTGATGTATTTTGGTATTTTTCAACTCTAGCTTTACATTGGGAGTGTGATTGAGATTAGCATATAGTAGTTCTAATGTATAATTTCAGTGTTATAACTTGTTTGTGTAGACATTATAGCTATGATTATCGGAGTATACATTGAGTTTCCTAAACTAATACGGTTGTGGTGATAGGAGCTAACGGAGAGCAAGATCCTTCAACGTCAACCCCGAAGTGATCTTTGACATAGTGTGTGTGCGGTGACAGGTGGGATCATATGATAATCTTATTCATATAGAAGTGAATATATATTGCTTATGTTATTATCTAAATTGGTGTTAATTGTGAGATTTTGAGATAATCTCATTCATGTTAAATGCATTGTGTATTTTCTATATGTATAATGGTGGTGAATGCATATGAGTTGTTGAAGGTGTTTATATATGAGGTGAAATTGGTATTATATGAGAAGTTTTGTGGAGACATTGATGATTTTATATATATGGTGGCATTGCATACCATTCATATTGTATGCCTTGCATTGCACTGGAGAGAGTTAACCACGGTAGGTTAACCAAGGCTTAGTCACGGTGGACTAGCCTAGGGGTGCCACGGTGGGCATTCCTTGATAACGCGCCATCGATATATTGGGTCAACGTTATCTAAAATTGCGCGCACATGCGGGTGATAAATGCATTGCATTGAGACATCCATGAGATAGATATATATTAATCATTTCTACCTGTATGCATTTGAGTGCTTATTATCATTCTTTATGAGTTTGATTATCTGTCGTGAGCATGTTGACAATTAGCTCACACCCACACAGACTGTCTTGACAGGTAACTTGGAGATGACGGTTTGGTTCACTGCAGTCTTGGTTCTTGCCGTGGTGGCAATCATGTCGATGTCAGGATGTCTAGTCACGGGGCTTGGGACAGCTCCATTGTCTTACTTTCAGTTTCATGGTTGTAATTTTATATAGACGTTGGGTTTGGTATTATGTTTTAACTTTGTATAATGGTAAAGAATTTTGTGAAAGGATGTTGATTATTTTCCAGTGGTAATGTATTCCTTTGGAGAGTTTATTATATTTTTCTCATTGTATTGTTTATTCCGCTGCGTTCTTTTATTTTTTGAGTATGGGTTAAGGTGTTGTTCGCAGGTATGGTGACCTGTGCGATCACGTCTCACTTAATGTGACATAATTAATGTCTAATTGGGTTAGGGGTGTGACACTCATCATATAAATAATGTCTCCATAACTTCAAAGTAAATACTATTGTAGCTAACTCTAAATCATGGATAGGATAGTTCCTGTCATGAGTCTTTAACTGTCTAGAAGTATAAGCAACCACTCTACCTCTTTACATTAATACATAACTAAGATCTTGATATGAAGCATCACTATATATCATAAAATCTCCCTTCCCCGAAGGAATGGTCAACATTGGAGCTGTAGTCAACTTTGTCTTCAATTATTGGAATCTACATTCACAATCATCAGTCCATTCAAACTTCACATCTTTACATGGCAATCTAGTTAATGGAACAACAATGAATGAGAATCCTTGAATAAATCTCCTGTAGTATCTAGCCAATCCCAATAAACTTCTAATTTCTAACACATTTTTCGATTGTTCCTAATTCATTATAACTTCAATCTTCTTTGGGTCAACACAAATTCCTTCATCAGATGTCACATGCCCTAAAAATACCACTCTATCAAACCAAAACTCATATTTACTGAATTTGGCATATAACTGTCTGTCCTGCAAAATTTGTAGTACAAGTTTCAAATGCTTTTCATGCTCCTCTTTTGTTGTGTGAATACTCCAACATGTTATCAATAAATACAATCACAAAAGAATCAAGAAAATGTTGAAATTGTTAGGTATTTATACTAAAAGACTTGTTTTGTGTAATGACTTTAGTATTTATTAATAAATTAGTTATTCAATTTTAATGAGAATCTGTGTGAGTAATGTTTGCATTGCGTTATTTATTTAATGATTATACATGTGTGTCTCGTATTCTATATAGTAAATGATTTGGTGTGTAAAGTACGGCTTACACGCGGAAGATCAGATCATTGGTTCTTATAGAATATAAGCTTATCGTTCACAGTCTTAGATGAAACTGAACACACCATCAGTAAGACTGTAGTACAAGATTTTAATAGGTCTGTCTTGACTATGAGGAACGGTATAGTTCCAACTCGTTGCACTAGTACATTTTATGTATATTGAATAGGACTGTGTTGAGGTAATTATTTTTATACTGACTATATAAAATAATTAATACCTCATGTTTATTATGAGTGCTTATGCTCTTAATCCTAATATAATAAATAGACACGTGCATGTAGTGTTTATTGTTTTGATTTACAGAAGAGTGAGATTCTTTGCGGGTCAATAAACTCAGTGAGTCGGACAATAATATTATGTGTATGGCGAATATTAATTATTGATGGAATCCACGTCCCGGCATAAGAATTGATGATACCCTCTTGAGGAAGCTTATAAGTTTTGATTATGTCAAACATTGCAGGTGGATTATAAATTCGACATATCAAATAAGTTAAGTGGAAGGTCTCAAGGAATTAAATAAGTCTATTAAATTTAATTGTCAGTAATTTAATTTAATAGACGGGTATCTGTAATCTTAACGTTGGGAGATAAAAAAATATTTAATAATATAAAACTCGAAATATAATTCCTACTATGACAAGAAGTGCAACTATAATTCATTAGTGATATAAATTATAATTTATGTAAATATGAATTAATCCTAGTTGGATTAGGAATCCTTATTTGCGTAAGAAGCCCTAGTTATACTAATCCTATGGTGATTGTTATAGCCTCTATATATATGCACTCTAAGAGCAGTTAGGTGTCGCGCCCCAGTTTTTGAGTGTGCAAGGTCCTTTCGGCTCGGAGACCCTAAAGCACGGAACTCTGTCACTAGAACTTATCTTCCTAGCAGGACAAGTGCGACTAAGTTTGAAAATTGATTTGACCAAGGGCTTTTTAGAAAAATAAGAGTCGCCACCTAACTTCATTAAGGTGAGTTAGGACACCTAAAACTAAGTGTTAATCCGAAGATTAAACTTAGGGTTTCTTGGAAAAGGTTTTGAAAAACTCCCTCAAGAGAGGACTTTTAAGAAAATAGGTTGTTTGGCAACCTTTTGAAATGTTTAAGCCATTTTTTGAAAATAACTCCAGTTTGGTCTTTCGAAAACAGAAATCTAAGGTTCGGGGGTTGGTTACGTGTAGGGAAGACATCCTAAGATCATCACCCTACCCCGGCCTTTCGGTACCTACATGTCTAATCACCATTGATTCACTCACTTAGAATAACCAGTTACCATGGTCCACTTTATATCCACTTTAGAATTTTTGAAAATGGGGTTTAGTCATCACTTTTCGGATGGATGATGCATGATGCATGATGCAAGTTTTTGGAAAAATTTTGAAAATAACGGAGGTTTTGAAAGAGTTTGGAATGGAAATTTTGAATTGATTGGAATTTTGGAAAAGGGATTGGAATTGAAATAAAAGTTATGACCGCACTATTCTAGGTTGCCTACGTATCTCATTTGGCGAGAATCAGGTCATTCGTATTTCGAGTAAGAGCCCAATGGAAAATAGGTGCATTAGGGCCTTTGGAAGGTTTGAAGACACTTTGGGGTCTTTGAAAAAGTTTAAGACACTTTGAGGTCTTTGGAAGTTGAAGACTCTTTGTGGTCTTAGAAAAATTTAAGACACTTTGAGGTCTTTGGAAGTTGAAGACTCTTTGTGGTTTAAAGCACGTTTTCGGTTGACGGTGCGTTATAACCAGGGAATCGGGGGAAAAGACAATTTAGGCGGAGCGTCTGCGAGACGCTCCAGGGAACTTTTATCGCGTCGTGTGAGTTTAGTGTCGTAGGGTATTCCTTGGGTTAAACAAGGGTGTGTGGTGAAACCGTCCGCTTGAAATCCCAAGGCCGATGCTGTTTCAGGGCATTTTTGGGCTTCTAGGGGCAAAACGGTCATTTTGACCAGAGTTGGCTGGAAATGGTCAGGAATGGTTTGGTATGTTGTGTTAAGCGTGTAGGGCTATTCATGGATAGTTTTGAAAGAGTCTTTTGCCGCTCAGCGGGGTTTGTGCCGTGCTGAAGCGCTCAGGGGCAAAATGGTCATTTTGACTAGACTGAGCCGGAATAGAACTGGATTTGGACCAAATGGTGTGCGGGGAACGCCTGATGGTTTGACAACATTTTAGAAGGATGGACTTATCGTTTTGAGAGATTTTGAACTTTCCCAAAACGTGCCTGGAGGCCCAAAGGGGCAAGTTTGGTCATTTTTCACCGAGTCGGGCTAACAGGCACCGGTGTTGACCTAGGTGTTGGTTCCCGAGACCACCTGATCTCGGAAAACTACCTATGTGGTGTTGGTTTCCAAGAACGCCCGTTCTTAGAAAGCTACCTGTAGGGGTGATATTGGTTCCTGAGAACGCCTGGTCCTAGAAAGCTACCTGGAAGGGTTGTATTGGTTTCTGAGAACGTCTGGTCCCAGAAAGCTACCTGAAAGGGTGGTGTTGGTCTCTAAGAACGCCCGGTCTCAGAGAACTACCAAATGAGAGACATTCTACATTGGCGGGGTAGTAGGCGCCAGAAGTGAACCGTCTGGAATTTGATGAGGTGTTGGTCCCCGAGATCGCCCGATCCCGGGAATCTACTTGGATGGCGTTGGTTTCCAAGACCGCCTGGTCCGGAAAGCTGCCTGGAATAATGGTGCTTATGGCTCCAACGGGTCCTTGTGGGCTCAAGAAGTGACCAGTTGGCTGGATTGGAGATTATAAGGCTCATCTTGAACCTGCGTGTGTTGCGATGTTGGAAACCAAACCCGGTCGAGCCGGAGATTGCCGAGCGGGCAAAAATGGGGTGCTTATAGCTGCCCCTCGTTTTCTGTCTTTGCTTGTCGAAGGCAGAAAAATAATAAGGAATGATCCCATATTGATTGCGAGCCAATCGAAGGAACCAGAGTGGTTGGAATTTGGAATTTTAAGTTTTGAAAACTGGATTGTTTGAATTTTTGAAATTTGAAAACTTGATTTTGAAATGATTTTAAAATTTTTCCTAAACTGACATTCCGACCAATGGAATGGCACTCCTTTAGGGAGATTCAGGATTTTTGAATTTTTAAAAGGATTTTTTTTTATAAATGTTTTTTAAATGGCCTTCTGTAATGGAAGGATTTGGATTTGAATTGGAAGGGTTTGAAAAACTTTTAAAACTTGGAATGAAACTTTTGAGGAAAAAGGTTTGAAAACCTAGAATTTGATTTTGGAATTAAACTTTTTGTGGAGAAAGTTTTGAAAACCTGAAAACTTTTTTGATAGTACACTTTTTAAGGCAAAAGCTTGAAAACCCAAAGATTTTGGAAGTTGAGTTTTTTGAGGCGAAAGTTAGAAAACCTAGAAATTTTGAAAGTTAAGCTTTTTGAGGCGAAAGCTAGAAAACCTGAAATTTTGAAAGTTGAGCTTTTTGAGGCAAAAGCTAAAAAACCCGAAATTTTGCAAGTCAAGCTTTTTGAGGCAAAAGCTAGAAAACCCGAAATTTTGAAAGTTGAACTTTTTTAAGCGAAAGATAGAAAACCTGGAATTTTGAAAGTTGAGCTTTTTGAGGCGAAAGTTTGAAAAGCCAAAATTTTGAAAGTTAGGCTTTTTGAGGTGAAAGCTTAAAAACCTGAGATTTTTAAAAAGCTGAGCTTTTGAAGGAGAAAGCTCGAGAAACCTAAAAATTTTGGAAAGCTAGGCTTTTTGAGGTGAAAGCCTGAAATCCCGGAATCCTTTCGGAAGAACAGGGCTTTGGAAGGAAAAAGCTTGAGAAACCTGAGAAATATTTTGAAAATGAAGCTTTTGAAAGAGAAAGCTCGAGAAACCTGATAAAAAAAAAATTTTTGAAATTTTTTTTTTTTTTGAAAAACCCGAGAAATGATTCGAAGTCAAACTTTTTAAAGGACAAAGTTAGAAAACCTAAAGGGTACTTTTGAAATCAAACTTTTTGAATGAAAAATTTAGAAAACCTTGAATGGTGAAAACCATTTGAACTCGAAGTTCAGAAACTACCTTTTTTGTTTTTTTGATTTTTTTTATTATTATTATTATTTTTTTTTTATGAGAACTAGAAAACTTGTTTTGACTCGAAACTTGGAAATTCTTGAAGACAAAATGTATAGAAAATTCCTTTTGACTCAAAACTTGAACTTTTGAAAACAATATGTCTAGAGAATTCATTTTGACTAGATATTTGATCTTTTGAAGACAAAATGTATAGAAAATTCATTTTGACTTGACACTTTCGATTTTTGAAAGCAAAACGTATAGGAAATTCGTTTTGACTTGAAACCTGAATTTTTTTTTAAGACCAAATGTTTAGGAAATTCATCTTGACTTAAAGCTTGAACCTTTGAAGGTTTTTGATCGGGAATTTTTTTCTTTGAAATTGGATTGAATTTCGAAGTTGAAACTTTTGGAGGAAATTTTTTTTTTTTTGGGATGTGAAAATTGATTTTGACTTTCGAAATAAAGCAAGAGTTTTGATCTTTTGAATTTGAAACCTTTTGTAGAAATAGTTTTGCAAGAACCTTGCAAGTTTTTGGATATTTGAAAACTGAATTTTTGGATTTGAAAGAAAGCAAGGTCTTTTGCTTTTTAAAATTGATTTTGAGACAATTCGGTTATAATTATACCTGGGCTTTACCTCGAAGATTTGGAGATGGTTGAGCTTGTGGAATCATCAGAGACTGTTTCGTGCTTGTAATTCTTATGTCTTGGGGCTTGAAGAGGGATATTTATGCCCTCCTGGATTGAGATTTTTTTAGATTGAAATACTCGGTGTTTGCTTGACTGTCGAGTTTTGCGTTTATGGGCATAACACAATTCTTGCTGACGTAGCTTCTAAGGGGTGGTTCAAGGTTGATATCCTGAAACTGAGTCTTCTTGAACAGACGCTCCGTCTAACGGAATGCTGCTTCTCTGAGGAGGTTCAAGGTTGATAGCTGCTTTTACAGAGGAAAGCTCAAAAACGTAATCTGCTTTTTCGGAGAAAGCTCTAAAACCCAATCTGCTTTTTCTGGAGAAGCTTGCAAACCAATCTGCTTTTTTGGAGGGGAAGCCCTGAAACCCAATCTGCTTTTTCGGGGGAAGCTCTAAAACCCAATTTGCTTTTTCTGGAGAAGCTTGCAAACCAATCTGCTTTTTTTGAGGGGAAGCCCTGAAACCCAATCTGCTTTTTCGGGGGAAGCTCTAAAACCCAATTTGCTTTTTCGGAGGAAGCTCGAAACCCCATCTGCTTTTTCAGGGGAAGCTTTGAAACCCAATCTGCTTTTTCGGAGGAAGCTTGGAAATCCAATCTGCTTTTTTGAGGGAAGCTCAGAAACTCAATATGCTTTTTCGGAGGAAGCTTAGAAACCCAATCTGCTTTTTCAGGAGAAGCTCTGAAACCCAAATCTTCTTTTTTCGGAGGAAGCTCGAAGCCCAATCTGCTTTTTCGAAGAAAGCTCTGAAACCCAATCTTTGCTGATATAAGGGATTTGCTTGTAGTTCTTTTGTCTTGAATGTTGGAGAAGACGACATTTGCTGCATTCTTGGATTGAGATTTTTAAAGAGTAATGTTCCTTTAATGTGTTGATTGTTGACTTTTGTCTCTGACTGGCATGGTGGAATTCTGGGTAAGTTGCTTCCTTGGGTTCTGGAATTTGGTTTTGAAGGGGGTGAGGCCTCTTTTTGAAAGGTTTGAAGTATTTAGAAGGTCGAACATCTATAGGTCAATTTTCCTTGAATGGTTCAACTGGTTTGAAATTGAACGGGAGGTGTATGGTAGGCCGTTGCCCCAGTTTTTTCGATTTGAAGAGGTTGTGTCAAGCTGACATTAATTAAGGTGGTCGAGGGTGGGTTGTTGCCCTATTCTCTATAGTTTTTGAAAAAGGTTCAAGGTTGATTGGGGAGGTCGAGGGTGATTTAGTGCCTCATTCTCTATTTTTTGTTGTCTGTGGATGACAATTCGGGTTTTCTTGGGTGTATGCCATTCTTTTTTGCAGAGTGTTTGGATTCTGGATGATAGACCTTCAGGAGTGTTGTGCTTTTGCTTCGAGACACCTTTTCTTTTGTAATCACCTGAGCACTTGTCAGTGTATTTTATTAGACGTATCGTTTGGTATATACTGTATAAGTCCACCACAGGTTAAAATGAACGCATATCATACTTTTGGATGAATGCATAGGTTGATACATGAGAAAATGAGCGCATTTCATACTTTTTGATGAATGCATAAGGATAGAATTTAAATGTATGTCCTATTTTTTGATGGATGCTCACGCAGGGATGGAATTGAATGCATGTCATGCTTGTTGATGAACGCATAGAGATGGATTTTGGAATGCATGTCACACTTTTTAATGAGTGCACATATATGAATGCATATCATACTTTTTGATGAATGCATAGAGTTGGGTTTTGAATGCATGTTATACTTTTTGATGAATCCATGAACATGAATGACATTGGATGTATATCATACTTTTTGATGAATGCATAGATAGGAATGGAGTTGGATGCATGTCATACTTATTGATGAATGCACATACGGAAATGGAATTGGATGCATATCATGCTTTTTGATGAATGCATATATATGGATGGAAATGGACGTATGTCTTGAGGGTTGCCCCAGAGTTCATGTTCAATTGTGTGCATTATATCATAAGACCAGGTAGTCTTTTTGAACTTATGTTCCCCTCTTGGGATTTCCCTTTCAGATTCTGCCCTTTTCTTGTAAGGATGTGATAGCATTCGCATCACTTTCAGAGATTTAACTCACTGATTCATTCTTCCCTTCTCTTCTAATGAAACGGAAAACTCCTCCAGGCGGGGCTCTTGAGTGATGGCCGATATCGCCTTTTTGGCAAAGCAACAAGTATCTTCTGTCCTCAGTTCGGGAAAACTTTGAAAGCTATTAAAAGTATAGGAAAGCCCAAAACTGTTTTTGTTTTTTTGTTTTTTTTGTTTTGTTTTGTTTTTTTTTTTTTTTTTGTAGAACTATTAAACTTTTCAAATTATGAGAGCCCTATGAAGACATGATCAATCAATGTAGGGTAAATATAGATTCATGAATATTAAGATGCAGCTTAGCTTGAAAAGATCAATATCAAATATGCACGAAACCACACGAAACAAGCACAATTAGTCGTGAGATGATTAAGACCACATTAGTGACAATGTATCAGTGTAGGTGTGAACTTCACATAGACCAATAAGAATATAGACCCTGGGTGTGATCTAGGGTGGCACAATAGCTCGCAGATCATCACACCTAGAAGTCAAACCTGTTTCATCCCATGCTCTTTTCTTTTTTTTTTTTGTGGAAGTCCAACCCTATCTCTCCAATGATGGAAATACATAAATGTAAAGTATGGCGGCTTTCACACACATGTGCAGGTAGCCTTCTCCTCTTGTCACATAACAATAGTAGCTGTACTCAAACTCACTGGTAGCCCTTTCCATAAGTGATGAGAGAGGGAATCGACAAAAGGTCAATCTAGGTTTGAGACAATCTACAAGTATTTAACCTATTCAAAATAGATCATAAAGGCGGATTCCATATTCTAAGAAGTCTCGAGAAGTGTGCGTTAAGTGTCGCGCCTAGATTTTTCGCACTCAAGAAATACTCACCCAAGCGGGAAAAATGATGTACTCTCTCGTTAGAACTCACCCTCCTAAAAGAATGAGTGGGACTAGGTTTGAATTGAAAAATTGATTTGAATAAAGGGCTTTTGGAAAAAGATTCGGAGTCGCCACCTAACTTGATTAAGGTGAGTTAGGTCACCTAAAAACTAAGAATAATCCGAAGACTACACTTAGAGTTTTTGAAAAAATGATTTTTAAAAAACATCCTCAAGAGAGGGTTTTTTAGGAAAACGAGTTGTTTGGCAACCTTTGGAAAACATTTAGCCCTTTTTAGAAAAATAACTCCTTTTGGTCTTTGAAATCAGTGATCTAGGTTCGGAGGTTGATTACGGGTAGGGAAGACGCATTAAGCTATCACCCTACCCCGCCCTTTCGGCACCTACATGTTAATCTACCCTAGATTCACTTACGAGAGTCTTCGACTAACTATCGTTCATTCCTATTCACTTTGAAAAACAATGTTTGAAAAGAAATGATACATGGGATGCAAGTGCAAGTTAAGAGAATTGAAAAATAGATTTGGAAAGAGATTGATTTGAAATTGATTTGATTTGGAAATAGATTTGAAGAGATGGAATTGAAATTGGAAAGTTTGAAAATTGAAAATAGAAATTTGAAAATAGAAATTTTGAAATTGGAATTTTGGAAATAGATTGAAATTTGAGATTTGAAAAAAATGTGGAGACCGCACCCATGAGGGTGGAGTTGAAAGTTTGAAAAGTGTTGTGACCGCACCTATGAAGGTTGCCTACGTATCCCTTTGAGGGAATCAGGTCAGTCGTAGTTCGGACCGGAGTCCGATTGAAAATAGAAGAGTTGATTTGAAGAAAGAGACTGAATTGAAGATTGGATTTGATTTGAGATTAGAAGAGGAGATTGGAAATTGAAATTGAGAAGATTGGACTTTGATTTGAAGAGATAGAGTTGGACTTGTTTTAGAAAAAGAAGGTTTAAGAAACCTAGACTTAAGAAAGATGAGACTTAGGAAAGACTCAAGAGTTTAAGAAAGATTGGATTTAGGAAAGGTTCGAATTAGGAAAGGTTCGATTTAGGAAAGTGTCATTTTTGGAAAGTTTCAAAATTTGGAAAGTTTTTATTTTTGGAAAGTTTTGAATTAAGAAAGTTTTAGGTTTAAGAAAGTTTTCAACTTTAGGAAAGTTTTGAAATGGGAAAGTATTGAATTTAGAAATGTTTTGAATTAAGAAAAGTTTAGTTTGAGAAAGGTTTAGAATTTGGAAAGTTTCAAATTAAGAAAGTTTTGAATTTTGGAATGTTTGAAAAAGGAAAGTTTTGAATTTGGGAAGTTTTGAAAACAAGGAAGTTTTGAAAATAAGAGAGTTTCGTTTTGGGAAAGGTTTGAAAAAGGAAAATTTTCAGTTTAGGAAATGTTTGAATTAAGAAAGTTTTGAGTTTAGAAAAGTCTTAGATTTGGAAAGATGTTGAAGTTTTGAAAAATTTAGAATTTAGAAAGTTTGGAATTTTAGAAAGATTTATCTTAAGAAAGTTTTGAATTTAGGAAACTTTGATTTTGGAAAGATTCGAAATTTAGAAAGTTTAGGATTTAGAAAGTTTTAGAGTTTTAGAAAATCTTGAGATTAGAAAAGGTTTGAGGTTAGAAAAAGTTTGAAAACTTGAATTTGGAAAGTTAAGATTTGGGAAGGGGGTTGAATTAGGAAAGGGTTGGATTAGGAAAGATTTGAAAGTTGAGTTTTAAAACTTAGGAAAGATTTTTATATTCAAGTTTTGGAAACTTAAGATTTAGGAAAGGAAAGTTTAGGAAGGATTTGAATTAGGAAAGATTCAGATTGGGAAGGGATTGGATTTTGTTTCTAAAAGGGAATGTTTGATTTTGTTTCCAAAGACGGAGGATAGGATCTAGTTTCCTAAAGGGAAGATTGGATTTGGTAAGGATTTGGAAAGGGAAATTTTGGAAACCCTAGTTTTGGAAAATTATAGTTTCGACGTAGAAAATATGTTTTGAAAACGTGTATCGTCTGGATGTGAAAACAAGAGGTTTTGGAAACCTAGGTTTGGGGCAAAGTTTGAAAACCATGTTTTTGGGAAGAAAATTAGGGTTTTCTAATCGTGGGTTCTAGGGCTTGACTTGGGCTCTAAGTAAAGAGTTTTTGGAAAGTGCGTTTTTGGAAACGAAGGTTTTCTAGAAGGGAATCCTAGGAAGGAGTTTTTGGAAAGTGTGTTTTTAGAAACGAAGGTTTTCTAGAAGGGAATCCTAGGAAGGAGTTTCTAGGAGGAAGATTTTGGAAAGAGAGTTTTTGGAAAGATTTTTGGAGAGAGTTTTCCTAGGAAGGTTTTTGGTTGAAGATTGTTGAAGAGAGTTTTTGGAAAGATTTTTGGGGAACGTTTTTAGAAAATGGATTTTGGGGAGAGGATTTTGGAAAGGAGTTGAAAAAGGGAGTTTTGAAAAATAGATTTTGGAGGGAGTTTTTGAAAACAACTTTGGAGAGGAGAGTTTTAGGAAAGTATGTTGAAAAAGAGATTTTTAGGAGGAAGGATTTGGAAAGAGAATTTTTAGAAGGTATAAAAACATCTCACTTTCCTAAAGCAATTCTAACCATAGGAAGGCTAGAATCACTTTAGGAAAAAGGTTTTGAAAACAATAAGATTTGAAAATATGGACCGTGTTGGTCACTTTAAATGTAACACTTTCCTAAAGCAACCCTAGCCATGTAAAGGCTAGAATCACCCTAGGATTGTGATTTTGAAAACAAGTTTTTGAAAAGAAAATTTTGATGCAATTTTGAGAACAAGTTTGAAAACGATTTGAAAAACAACTTTGAAAACGGTTTTTGGAAGATGCAAGATTATGATATGCACAATGCAATTTGGGGTCGTGAACATACAAGGCTAAGGCTTCACCACATAATCAAGGGGGCCGGACCCACGTGGTCTTTGGTTAGACTAGAAGAAAGCCCCCGACACGGTGACTCTCCAATAGCCCAATCCTACACATGGACCGGGAGTCCCCTTGTTTCAAGCATGCAAAGAAAGGGGGGAAAGAGATGGGGGATTAAAATAGAGAAAACCCAAGTGGGTTAGGAGAGAGAAGAGAGAGGGGGGAAGTACGAAAAATTAAATAGAAAGCCTACCGTATGTCTTCTTTATTTTGCGCGCCTTGCTTGTCTTCAATCTTCGGTCTTTGTTTTGATCTTCGTCTTCATTCTTCAAGAGTTGTCTTCAAGCTTTGGATTGCAGCTCTTCAAGTCTTCAAAGGATGGTTAAAGGCTAGTGTATGAGTATATGGGGATGTATAGGAGTGTATATGAGAGTAGGGTTTGTGTATGGTGGCTAGGGTTTGGAGAACCTAAGGAGGCTAGGGTTTAGGGAGTGCTCAAGCTCTGTATATCGAAATATAGGATTTTTAGGTTGAGTTTGCGGATCCTTTTCGCGTTGAATGAGGCTCTGGATTTATAGAGGTCGGACAACACTGGCGCCTGTTGCAGTGGCACTAGGCTAAAGTTTACATTGGCGCCACTAGGAGTGGCGCCAGGCCATTTTTTGGCTTGGCACCACTACTAGTGGCGCCAGCCAATTAGGAAATGTTTAAGGTCGGCAAGTAACGTATCTTTGACTAGATTTGGGCGCCTGTACTAGTGACTACCATGCAATTTTTAGCCTGGCTTCACTAGGAGTGGCTCCGGAAAGTCCGGGAATGATTTGAAGGAGCCGGGAATGACCCGGAAGGCCGGAAAGGAGCAAGAACACTTAAAATAGTGTCTTGGAGGTATTTGACTTGAAAAGTGAGGACAAGATGTGTCGGAAAGGTTGACCGGGCCTTCAGGGGCAAAACGGTCAATCGGACCGGGAAACTGCCGAGACAAACTCGGACTGTCCCGGAAGAAGACTTGGGATCTGAAAACATTATTTAGAATGTTCCTAGAGGTTTCCAGTTTGATTCTCAGAGCCGGCGTGGTCGGAAAAGGAGACTGGCCCACCAGGGGCAAAACGGTCATTTTGTACCGGGTTTGCCGGAACTGACTCGGAATGATCTGGAAAGGTAAAGGAAGGTTTAGAACACTATAAAAAGTAGTCTCAGGAGGTTACTGGTTTGATACCCAAAGCCGGTGTGGTCGAAGAAGGAGACCGGCCCTCCAAGGGCAAAACGGTCATTTGGTATAGGGTTGGCCGGAACTGACTCGGAATGATCCGGAAAGGTAAAGGAAGGTTGAGAATACTATAAAAAGTATTCTCGGGACATTACCGGTTTGATACCCAGAGCCGGTGTGGTTCCCGGGGCATTCGGATGCCTAGGGGCAAAATGGTCATCTTGACCGGAAAGTCTCAGAAAAGGTCCAAAGGACAGTTTGGTCATTTTTCACCAAAGTGGGTTAACAAACATTGGTGTTGACCTGGGTTTTGAGTGTTTCCGCCACTCTAACGGCGGTCGTCGTGACACAGGGGTTTGTTGCCAATTCCCTCTATTGACCTATTTGTGAGTATTTCCGCTACTCTAACGGTTTTGTGAGTAGTTTCGCTACTCGGACCGTCTCGAGGAATAAACTGTCTCGAGAGAGGGATTGGAAAGGGGTCTTATCGTCTCCAAAGAGACGCACCTAGATTGGAACCGTCTCGAGGAATAAACTGTCTCGAGAGTGGGATTGGAAAGGGGACTTATCGTCTCCGAAGAGACGTGCCTGGATTGGAACCGTCTCGAGGAATAAACTGTCTCGAGAGTGGGATTGGAAAGGGGTTTTATCGTCTCCGAAGATATGTGCCTGGATTGGAACCGTCTCAAGGAATAAACTGTCTCTAGAGTAGGATTAGAAAGGGGACTTACCGTCTCCGAAGAGACGTGCTTGGAGTGGAACCGTCTCGAGGAATAAACTGTCTCGAGAGTGGGATTAGAAAGGGGACTTATCGTCTCCGAAGAGACGTGCCTGGATTGGAACCATCTCGAGGAATAAACTGTCTCGAGAGTGGGATTGGAATCGGAAAGGAAAGGACAATGCCCCTAAGGGCATTTTGGTCATTTTGCCTTTATTTGGGCCTGATAGGCCCGCGAAGTGATGGAAAGACGAAATTTGGACCTAGAGAATTGGTTTCGATTGGAATATGCCCACAATGACTTGAAAACAAGTCTGGACGGAGTGTAGACTGCCGAGCGGTCAAAAATGGGTGCTTACATGTGCGTTAAGTTGAACATGAATCACCAATATGGTAATGATCATCAAAACCATTGACCCATATTTATGCAAGTGATCATGCACATGAGATTCAACCTCAAACAAGTATGCACATTAATCTGTTCATAATTGAATATTTGCCTCAGTGATTGTGCACGTGTAGGACAAACACTATAAAGAAAATCTTTGTTTTGGTTTTTTGAATTTTTTTCAAAGACTCAATCAACCCGGACTTGCCATTGTGTGTTAATCTTCCTTTTCAAGGTGTAGCTACTTGTTGCTTTGTCAGGACATTATTTGGGGGTCACTCCTTAGATTTCAATGAGCTACGTGATTGATTCTCATCTCTCACCCTTCTGTATTTCCCCTCTCTCTCTATTTTTTATTTCTCTCTCCCCTCTTTTTGGAGTCAAAGATTGTTTCTGCCGGAGGTGGTGTTTATGCTATCCCATCCTTCAAGTCAGGGTAAAACATTTTGGAGAAAAACTCTTGAAGAAGAACAATCATTCATGAAAAGTCATGAGAAAATGATATAAACATGAAAACTTTGGATCCCTTTCGTTTAGATGATGTTATTTTCATGTTCAAATTCGAATTGAAAATTGAAGTATGGGTTTGAAAGTAATCTCCCTTTTTCGGAATAAACCCCTCAGATTGGTTTTAGAATCACGTTGGCATCCTTCACACTCCATTTTCCATGAGTGTCATCTGATTGCATAGGGATGGCTTTTTGAGTTTGAGGTATGGTGCAGTGATAACATGGTGTCGAGGTCATGCTTTGCATGAATCATTAATTTGGGTGGGATGCTGGAGGGATTCTATCAGTTTGACTGTGCTCTTGGACCTAGAAAGATAAAAACAAAATGTAGTTAGCATGTGGAGTTAAGATTCTATGCAATGCATGTCCTATGGAAGTCCCTTCTTTGAGGGAATCTAGGCATGATGTTGAGTCCATTTTGGAGGTGGGGTTTGCCCCTGTGTGCAATATAATACCTCTTCGGCATGGGCCGGTTTATACTTCTTTGTGTTGGCAATACCGCCTCCATGGACCGAGAAAGATTTGGGCCTCTCTTGAGATATGATTCTATGCATGCCATGAATCCTTAGGGTTGGAGAAACACTTAGGAACTTAGGTAGGCTTCTTTTTAGCACGAGATTGGATTTGCTCCTTTCTCTCTATAGTGGATTGAATGCATGGGAATGCAATGACTTGAGTTTCTTGGAACTCTTGTCTTGGAATGGATATTAATGCATGAGCCTAATAGTAATTATATGAACAGCGTAATGGCAATGAATAAGCAGTTTAGAAGACCCCCTTTTCATTCTTGGTTCACCCTCTGACTCTCTTGGCCTTTGTAGGCTAGAGAGAAGACAATGCGAATGTAAAAATAAAAACAAAAAGGAGAAGTTAGTGCTTTTAGATTGAAGATTTTTATGCAATGCATGCCCTAAGAGTGTCCCTACTTTGAGAGGGGTACTAAGCATGATGTGTTGGCTCACTTTTGGAGATAGAGGGTTTACCCCTACATGCAAATACTATACCTACCTCTATTCATTTATCCATTCATACATTTATTTATTCATTGGACGATAAGAACGATTTTATTAAGATGAACTCTTTTTGGCA
The DNA here is from genome assembly GCA_033060915.1 of Euryodendron excelsum. NCBI lineage: Eukaryota > Viridiplantae > Streptophyta > Magnoliopsida > Ericales > Pentaphylacaceae > Euryodendron > Euryodendron excelsum. The sequence continues at coordinate 510,560 of CM065378.1, read as the reverse complement.
CATAAAATTTCTCAAAAATATATAAAAATGGGGAGGGGGAACATTTTCCTTGGGACTTTCACGTATTCTATATTTACATCATGGGATCCTAACTACTCTTGAGTCTTCAGATTCGCCCTCTTGAACGGAGGTTGGTAGGAGACCTTGATTTGAATTGCCCCTTATCTTTTTGGCAACCCTATCTCCATAAGCGAAGAGGAATTGGGGCCGCTCTTTATGAGATGACTTCGATGCATGCCATGAATCCTTAGGGTCTCGTGGTACCCTTAGGAGTTTTGGGTTGGCTTGAATTAGACGAGAAGGTCTTTGAGCCTTTCTCTAGGGGTTGATTGGATGTGTGAAGGTGTAATGACTTGAGTTACTTTGAGAACTCTTGTCTTGAAGTGAATTCTGATGCATGAGCAGTTATGATGCTTGTACATAGAAGCAGCAAGAATTAGATAGCATAACAGCATGGATTAAACAAAATATATCAGGGAAAATAAAGTGGTCTCCCTTTCCTCCTTGATTTTGAAATTGACGCGTGTGTCCTAAATCCGGCAGAGGTTCGACTATGCATGAGGTGTTACATGAGCATGAGGTTGAGGGTTTACTAATGCTTCTTAAAAGGCTCGGTCCCCGAACCTTCAAACCTCCGGCGTTCACCCCCGAAAGGGTGAACTCCATCTTTGGTTGGTGGTTCGAGTGGGGGAACTATCAAGAAACCATAGGCTGAGAAACTGACACAACATCCGCCCACAGTCAATATACTGTTCCCCTTTCTATCTAGAAAGGTAGTAACCAGGTAATACATGTAAGATACAAATGCAAGTGAACACACCAAGTGTGTGTAAAATTTTTGAAAAAGGGAGGAAAGGACCCAACAACACACATCACATCCTGTCCATTCATTCACATACATAGCAATAAATAAGACATGAAATGAAATGTGAACAAAGGTCCACCTACAAAAGAAAAATGCAAAAAGTTAGTAACTTTTCAACAAGCTCAATGCAAGATAAAATGGATGGTCAATGCAAAGAATGTAAGTATAAGCAATGGATGCAAGTGATGACACTTATTTGAAAAATAGGAGTTGCTTTGGAAACTTGAAAATTTTTGAAGAGTGGATAAAACTTGGACAAAGTAACCAGAGAGTGAGTGAAGGGTAAAGAGACATGTTAATGGCCTAACCCTCTAAGTGTCCCCAGTGGAGTCTCCAACTGTCGCGCCCTGGTTTTTGGGTGTCCAAGGTCCTTTCGGTTCGGAGACCCAAAGCACGGAACTCTGTCACTAGAACTCATCCTCCTAGAAGGACTAGTGCGACTAGGTTTGAAAATTGATTTGACTAAGGGCTTTTTAGAAAAATAGGAGTCACCACCGAACTTCATTAAGGTGAGTTAGGACACCTAAAACTAAGTGTTAATCCGAAGATTAAACTTAGGATTTCTTGGAAAAGGTTTTGAAAAACTCCCTCAAGAGAGGGCTTTTAAGGAAATAGGTTGTTTGGCAACCTTGTGAAATGTTTAAGCCCTTTTTTGAAAATAACTCCATTTTGGTCTTTCGAAAACAGAAATCTAAGGTTCGGGGGTTGGTTACGTGTAGAGAAGACATCCTAAGATCATCACCCTACCCCGCCCTTTCGGTACCTACATGTCTAATCACCCTTGGTTCACTCACTTAGAATAATCGGTTACCATGGTCCACTTTATATCCATTTTAGAATTTTTGAAAACGGGGTTTAGTCATCACTTTTCGGATGGATGATGCATGATGCAAGTTTTTGAAAAAATTTTGAAAATAACGGAGGTTTTAAAAGAGTTTGAAAGTTTGAATGATCATTTGAAAAAAGGGTTCAAGAGTTGGAACCTTGAAGTGTACTAACCTAGGTAGGGTTGGCCTAGGGTTAGAGGTGACCTAAGATTGAGTAACTTGAGTTAGGCTAACCTAAGGATGACTTAGGGTTAACTAACTACGGTAGGGTTAACCTAAGGTGAGGGAACTAGGGTCAAGTTAACCTAGGGTTGGACAACTAGGGTCAAGTTAACCTAGGGTTGGTCAACTAGGGTCAAGTTAACCTAGGGTTGGTCAACTAGGGTCAAGTTAACCTAAGGTTGGATAACTAGGGTCAAGTTAACCTAGAGTTGGTCAACTAGGGTCAAGTTAACCTAGGGTTGGTCAACTAGGGTCAAGTTAACCTAGGGTTGGATTGGAAAATGATTTTGAAAGTTGGTTTAATGCATTCTTGGAAAGAGTTTTTGAAAAACAAAACATGTTATGTAATGGACTTTGGTTGGCAATCTTTTTAAAGATCATTTCTATGAAAATTTTGACTCTAGCCAAGAGTATGGTTTATATGGTTGGTGTTTGGAGACCATTCCAAGGAAGGTTTCCTCAAGGCCATTATCACCTTTGTCTTGACAAAAGTGGAGGTTTCAAAAATCAACATAATGATGGCAATTTTTGAGAGATCATTTTTTATGCAAAGATGGAGTGAGTGCATTTTTTAATATCATCTTTTGAGAAGGATTTTGAAGGCCATTTTTTAGGGGAAACCTTCCATCAAGAGAGGGTTCATATGGCCAACAAAAGGGAGACCACTCAAGAGAGGGTTCCATGGGGCCATTCCAACTACTACACTTGAAAGAATGGAGATCTTGAAAATTAGAGAAATGGAAAGCAACCTTTATGCAAGTTAAAATGCAATGATGCCAAAATGAAAGTTAGGGGGTTAGTAGGGGCTCTTTTAAAGCATAATTCTAAAATCTCATCCTAGACTTTAAGGGGTCAACTCTTGGGATAATTTTTTAGAGAAATGGAAAACTTGGAAATGGCATAAAATTAAGAGCAATGTAAGCATTGTGGAACATGACAATAAGCATAAAATGAAGCCAAGCACACAAGACATGATCAAGATAGCAATATGTAAGGGGTCATGATTCACATACAAGGTTTTTAGGCTACATCACATAAACAAAGGGCTCCTAGGCCATACCATCTTAAAGTAGGCTAGTGAGAGGTCCCCCTACACGGTGGCTCTCACTTGTTTTCCTCTAGGCATGATCTAAGAGCCCTCTTGGCTCAAGCATGCAAGAAAAGGGGGTTGAAGATGGGGGTTAAAATAAAGAATAGCCTAAGTAGGCTAGAAGGGAGAAGAGAAGAGTGGGGAAAGCACAAATGTAAAAAGGATACCACCTTTTGCCTTCAACACACTTGTAATCTTCAATGGATGTCTTGATTGGAGCTTGAGTGACTTCAAAAAGGCTTGAGAGGCTAGAGTGGAGTGTATGAGTGTGTATGAGGCCTTGTATGTGGAGTGTATAGGCTTAGGAGGGGTAGAATCTAGTCTAAGTGTTGGAGGGGGGGAATATATATAGAGATTCAAGTTTCTGGAGTGATTTTGGCAGAATTTCGTATCAATTTCGGACCTGGAATATGCAAGGGGGGAGGCCTCTATTTATAGGCAATCTGGAACAGACCTTGCACATGTAGGACATGCGCAGGTACTGTTCTATTGCCAGAATAACACGTGACACCTTGTGTACTAGTTGAATCTCGACCGTTGATTGAAAGTCGGTCGGTCGATCTGATCAAAATTTGAGCGCATGTAGCATACGCTCCATCACCAGGAAAGTTCGTCCAAACTTTGCCTTGATAATTGAGTCAATCGGGAAGGTTCTGGGGGAATCGGTCGCACTCGGGATGTTCTCCTAGTGCTTCCGATGAACTTTCATGTTTTCGAAAAGTTTGAATTATGTTTGGAGGTGAGTGATATCGTCTTGGGAAGTGTGCCAAAAAGGTCACTTTTGCAGAACGTCTGTGATACGCTCCCTGGGTGTTTAAAAGTGGCTGTTTTCGTTTCGTGTGATTGAGGCCTTCGAGAAGCGATCTATTCAATCGGACCGTACCAATGGAAAGTACTTTGGAAATACTTTCAGGAATTCCCAAATTTACGCATTTCTCAAGTCGTTTAACAGTGCGTTTTGATTAGGGAATTGGAGAAAAAATCAACCTTGGCGGAGCGTCTGTGAGACGCTCCAGGGTTGTTGAAAGTTATAGTTTTTGCGCCGTACGATGGAGGGCTTCGGGAGGTGACCTATTTGATTGAGCCGTATCGATAGAAAGATCTACGGATGAGCTTTCGAAAATTCCCTGATTTACGCATTTCTCAAGTCGGTTGACGGTGCATTATAACAAGGAATCGGGGGAAAAGACAATTTAGGTGGAGCCTCTGCGAGACGCTCTAGGGAACTTTTATCGCGTCGTGTGAGCTTAGGGGTGTCACGTGTTATTTTGGAAGGATGGACTTATCGTTTTGAGGGATTTTGAACTTTCCCAAAATGTGCCTGAAGGCCCAAAGAGCCAGGTTTGGTCATTTTTTACCAAGTCGTGCTAGCAGGCACCGGTGTTGACCTAGGTGTTGGTTCCCGAGACCGCCCAATCTCGGAAAACTACCTGTGCAGTGTTGGTCTCCAAGAGCGCCCGTTCTTAGAAAGCTACCTGTAGGGGTGGTGTTGGTTCCTGAGAACGCCTGGTCCTAGAAAGCTACCTGGAAGGGTGGTGTTGGTTCCTGAGAACGCCTGATCCCAGAAAGCTACCTGGAAGGGTGGTGTTGGTCTCTGAGAACGCCCGGTCTTAGAAAACTACCAAATGACGGACATTCTACATTGGCGAGCTAGCAGGCGCCAGAAGTGAACCATCTGGAATTTGATGAGGTGTTGGTCCCCGAGATCGCCCGATCCCGGGAAGCTACCTGGATGGCGTTGGTTTACAGGACCGCCTGGTCCGGAAAGCTGCCTGGAATAATGGTGCTTATGGCTCCAACGGGTCCTTGTAGGCTCAAGAAGTGACCAGTTGGTTGGATTAGAGATTGTAAGGCTCATCTTGAACCTGCGTGTGTTGCGATGTTGGAAACCGAACCCGGTTGGGCCGGAGATTGCCGAGCGGGAAAAAATGGGGTGCTTACATTAGGGTTACACTTTTTGCTTATAATTAAAAGATACACGTTTTTGTGAGGAAAATAAACCTTAGCAGCTGCGAGCCTACTTTCCCTAGAGTAAGGCGTATACGAGGAATACAGTTGAAGTCTGAAGGTGAGTTTGAGCAGTTGATTCGTGCTTGTTGCTATTACTTGACTCGTGCTTGTTGCTGATACTTGTTATTCGGGATCAAATCAGAGAGATCTCAAAGGTATGATTCTAATCACGTAGATTAGGTTATGCTAATCAAATCAGAATTTTTCGTAGTATGCGTATGCATTATAACCAGGTTGTGAGAAATTCCGCAGTCCCCAACAGAAATACCCGATTCATGAAGTTTATAAAAATAGATAGAGTATTAGTCACTTCAAAAGGCATCACCAAGAACTCGTAGTGCCCATATCAACTACGAAAGGCAGTATTTGAAACATCACTATCCTTCGCTTTCAATTGATGATATTCGGATCTCAAGTCAATCTTGAAAAATACTTTGGCTCCTTGCAACTAATCAAACAAATCATCAATATGTGGCAAAGAATACTTGTTCTTTACTATAACTTGATTCAATTGTCGATAATCGATACATAATTGCATTGTCCCAT
>CM065378.1:460000-502500 GCA_033060915.1 Euryodendron excelsum | reverse complement strand
GATCCGTGCCCTTGCACTGCCTGACCTTTGACTCAGTTGTGCTCCGCCTTGTTCACCAGACATAACAAATTCTAATAATTTCTGCTTTGAGGTTCCAGCCCCTATATCAAACTTCTCTTTTTTGAATTGTTATCTTCTTCTAGTCAACTCTTTCACATCTTGTTCTATAATTTTTGTTTTATTCACTAAGTCTGCATACCTTATCATTTTATGTATCGAAACTCAATATCGAATTGCCAATTCTAGCCCTTATTGGAATCTTTTGCATTTAGTATCCTCGGTATGCACTAGATTAGAAGCGAACTGAAACAATGGTGTAAACCATTCTTCATACTCAGATACAAACATTTTTCCTTGTTTTAAAGAGATAAACTCACATTCCTTTTGATACCTGTAGATAAAAGGAAAATATTGCTTGTTGAATGCATCTTCAAATTGTTCCTAGGTAATGTGTACACCACCAGTCTGAGAACCTAATATTCGTCTAGCAGCCTCCCACCAGTTTTAAGCTTCACCTTACAGTTAACAACAATTTCTACTCTTCCATCACAACCATTACTTCAAAGATGGCTTCCAACTTTTTCAACCACTCTTGCGCCACTAATGGATCTATTGCCCCTGTAATCTCTGGTGGATTAAGTTTTATGAACTGTTCGTGCAGAGAACTGACTCTTGGAGGAGGTCTAGTTGACTGATACTCAATGTATTGTACCAAAACATTAGCAACCTATCGACTGTATCTGGTGGAATTTGAGTATCTCGTTCTTGGCGTTCTTGCCCCTAAACTGGAGCTGATAATGCTTCCTCCTTAACTCCCCTTTGTGGATCTCTTTGGGCCATTCTTTCTGCATCAATCCAGAGAAAGTACACAATATATATATATATATATAACCCACATAACCCTACCAACTTAAACCGCCACAACCAACACCCTATAGTCCATTGCAACTCTAAATACCAACTTAATAACGTAACATTGGTCTTAAACCTTAGCTTGAACCACAGCTCTAATACCAATCTGTCACGCCCACTCCTAATCAGTTGTCATTAACTCTATTTTAGGGCGAGTATGATCACGCAAGTTAACAACTTACGAGCGAAACCTCACAACAATCCCATATATAAGAATTTTATAAGGATTAAACAACAACATTATATGTATAAACCGCTTTATAATCCATTATATATCATAAAGAAGATCACTAAATTAAAATTATAATAATTACAAACCAAATGTAAATAAACTCCAAGAACTCTTATTCAATATACAACATGCACAAGACCAACAACATAACTAAAAGAGCTCCTCGAAGCTCTCCATCTCGACATCAACAACAACAACAATAACGGTGGACTGAACCTCCCTCTCCATCTTACCTGCAAGACAGTTTGTGTGGGTGTGAGCCATATATCAACGTGCTCACAAAAATAAACAATAGTCATAAAGAATGAATGATAAACAATCACTAAATTAATCATCAATAGATAATCCACCATGAATAATAAAAAATGCCTCTTGTGAAGTAATGTATGATACATCACATATATGCGCTATTTTGCTAACATTGATCCAATATATCAATGGCTTGTTATCAAAGGATGTCTCACATCGACACCCCTTAGGTTAGTCCTACACCAACTAAAACTCCTTCATGCAATGCAAGACATGCACAGAACGTATGTTGTATGCAATGTCACCTTATCATTCAACATTAACATCAATATAGATGATAAGATATTTAATTCATTAAGAGTAAGAATATCTTAAATCCCCACCTTATACCGCTTTACAAACAAGGTTGAGTTACTCCCTAGGTTGAACTGGAGTATCTTGTGTCCTTTCCAAACATCAAACAATGAAACACAAGTTTTTCCCTTCAATCTCTTCTCTTTCTCTTCCCTTCACTCTTCCTCTTCCCTTTTATCTGACTTTCTCTTTTGTCAAACACACAAAATACTAACAAGCTCCTCTCTCTTCTCTCCTCCCTTGGCATCAAACCATCTATAAATATAATTTGTATCTATAGCTACAAATGTCACACATACACAAGGCTAGCAAGTTAAGCACACACCACACACATACACCCCTTATGCACACACCTCACTTAGGTGAAGCACACACCTAACTCCTACTTGCTTACCTAATCCACATGATTAGCATAATCAATCACTCTTATGATAATTAATTATCATTAACATTAAGTTAAGCATAGAGGTTAATTAAGTTAATTAATCATGCTAAAAAAAATAACATAATTCTCCAATGACACGCTCTCATTAAAATATGCTAATCAAGCTCATTGATTAAGGAAATCACGCACAATAACATATACAATTAAGCTAAACATGATGCTAAGCAAGATAGGTCTCACAGATTGTATGACTTAGCTCTATGACAATTTTGCTGGCGATGGATTCCACATTCGAATTTTCTTACTTCTATAAATTTTTATTTATTTTGGAGAAACACAATCTAGGGATTTCACAATATTGTAGATAGTATTAAATACTTGTTCTAAACTTTTAATGAAATTAATAGAAGTTATTAAAGCGATTATTTGACATGAAATATTAGATCTAAATTTTCTTAAATCAGTATAAATTTTAAACACTAATGACTACATGTTTTTATTCAAAACCTCGTCTAATTTGAGTTGAGTGTTCGATTTGACTTTGAATTTTGCCAATTAAGCAAACTTTTGACAAATTATAAATGGAAACATCCATTGTCATCTATCGCACATTTGTGAGTTTCATAATGTATGAGATAAGGCTATAAGTCATAGTAATTGTGGGGATTTAATAATTATAACCAGTATGTATCATAGTTATCAATAACATACTGCACCGGCCGATATTAGACGAGACACAATTTACCGGTCATAAAAAAGTACATATAAGTTTGAGGTGCGTACCTTGACCAGTCGATACGTACCATACCGAGTTGTATCGGCCAACAACAGATTTCCTGGATAGTATTGTATTTTGTGCAATGTATTCTAAGATAATTTTTTTGTATTCAATGATTAATTTCTATTAAAATTAGTGTTAAACACATATTAGATAATTCATGTCTTTAAATATCTTTAAACATCTACTAGGTTGGATAACAAGTTTATGTTTGTACATTTTCATAAATATATAACATTTAAATTCAAAACGATATCTGATAATGCGTCGGTACCAATATGCATCACATCAACGGTAAAAACGATTGTATTAACAACTATAGTATATATATGGAAGAACAGTAATACATTTTTTAATAGATGGGGAGCTAGACTTTGCCGGGGTAGATGAGATGACTGGGATTATATTCAATTTGTTCTCCATTTGAGTACTTGTGAGTATATATTTTGTTAATTGTGTGACTTGCATGAGATGGGGAGATGTGCCTAAAAGTCCAAAGTCCAAATTCTTTGTTATTGAAAAAAAATTATACTTGATTACTCTAGATGAAAGATTTTCTAGTAGCATGATAAGGAAAAGAAAAAGACAAAAATTGTTGAAATTAAAAATATATTGGTAACTTTGAAATTAAATTCAAAGGAGGAAAAAAATTTTTTTCGTTTTATTTTTTTACAGTGATCACATTCACATCACATGGGTGGTGGCGCTTTTGAGAGCCCTTCCTATCAACTCACTGCCAACTGCCAAAAGGAGGAAATTTTGTCTGAATATATTTTAAGTATCTATATATCTATACATCCATACATACATATATTACATAGTATTTGCGTCTGTAACCCTCGCGATACATTACTTTCGGCGCTTATTTGGGTGGCCTTTCTTCGTACGCAATTCTCATTCTTTCTGCCTCTCCAAATCTCTCTCTCGCTCTCTCTGCAAATCGCACCTACTCGCTTTCTTCTCGTGTTGTTTGTCAATTGATTCGGAGATTCGAGCACTTACTCTGACTTTTATTCTCCTTTCTCCTTAATGCTCTTAGGTAATTAAGCTTCCCTTTGGATTAATAACATACTCCATACGATTCTTTATTCAGTTAAATGCTCCTCTTTTAGTAGTATGTTTTGCTAATTTTTTCTTCCTTTTATTTTCCCGATTCTGATTTAGGGTTTTATTTCTGAAGATTACCCTTTTTTTAAACCTGATGATTCCGTCTTAGTTTGGATCGATATAGAATGAGTTTGTATGTCAGATGATTTAGAGGCGTCGCTTTTTTTTTTTTTTTTTTTCCTGTGAGGTGATTTTGGGGCCGTTGTGTTTGCTTTCCCATGATTCCATTGTATTTTTTATTTTTTATTTTTTGGGTAAGTAATTTCATTGTAAGTTGTTGCCATATGCTTGAGTTTTACGATCAAGCTACAGTGTGTTATGTGAACTAATTTAATTTTAGCTTTATATTTAATTTTGGATATTGCACATTTTATTTATTTTTTGTTACTTAATAAATACTAGAGGGCGGGCACAGACAGTGCGTGTGTAATTTTTTATTATTGTCGGAAATGTTAGTCATCGTGTTAGATTGAATCAGTGGAGATGATAGTCATCGTGGTTAATTGAATCATCATATATTGATATAGATTGAATTCAGTGGAGATGATAGTCGTCGTGGTCAATTGAATCACCATATATGATCTTATCAATATCGGCAATTGATATAGATTGAATTCAGTGGAGATGATAGTCGTCGTGGTCAATTGAATCACCATATATGATCTTATCAATATCGGCAATTGAATAGGATAGGTAGTGTTTAAAATTTATAAATAACTGCAACAGTTATCAGGAAGTTTCACAGACACCAATTGGGATTCTCCTTTATATTTTAAAATAGATAGATTAAAGATTAGTCATAAAATTTTTGGATTGCTTTGTACCTTCTTCACTATTTATCTTTAGTTTAAAAATGAACTGTTGAGTTGGTCGATTATGGGAAGATGCTTCATAAATTATGTTCAGGACCAGCAAAACTTTGTCTGAGTGGTCTTCACTTCAGCATCATTAAATGTTTAATGATCAGTGTTGTCCTTCCTATATTTGTTTTCTTACCATTGTGCTCTATTAAATGCTTTGCTAGTTTAACATTCCTTTTTTTTTTTTTTTTCAAAATTCTTATATTGGGACAACAAATTTGAACGGAGTTGAACAGGTGACTAGAATGACGAAACCTATTAAGGTCTGCTATATCCCCTGTCCTGATGGATATGTTTGCTAACCATGTTAATGTTTTGTTTTCTCATTGTAGCTTTAACCTCATCTCCCCATAAGTTAGCATTTCCCTTTTTTCTTTCTTTTTATTTTGCTCTGTGGGCTCCTTTGCTATGTGTTGTTGCTGTTTGGGAATCATTTATATGTGTTTTCCTCAAACTTTTTCCCCCTCAGGGTCAGTGATGCCTGAATTAGTTAAGTGTTTCAATAGAGGCACTTTTGGGGGCAAAAGTTTCTCTCCTAATTATTTCTATTTTTTCTGCATGTGTAGAACGTTCATGGGCTAAATACGGCATTTCATGGGAGGTATAGAGGACGATGAACCACCATTGAAACGTGTGAAAGTTCCTTCAGGTGATTTGGAGAAATCATTGGAGAACTCATCTTATACAGAGCCCGTATTTGGCTCTTTGGGAGATCCGATGGCTCGGCCACTATCCTCCCAAGGAGATAGAGAAAGGGTTGGTTCAATAGGGGTTATCAAGAAGCATGAATTTGTCAAAATTATTACTAGAGCATTGTACTCTCTTGGATATGATAGGACCGGGGATCTTCTACAGGAAGAATCAGGGATACAGTTGCACTCATCATCAGTAAGTTTGTTTATGCAGCAAGTGCTGGATGGAAAATGGGATGAAAGTTTGGCCACATTGCACACAATTGGTCTTGCAGATGAATCTGTTGTCAAATCAGCGTCTTTTTTGATATTGGAACAGAAGTTTTTAGAGTTTTTAAATGAGGGGAAAGTCATGGACGCTCTAGGTACTCTAAGGAATAAGATTGTGCCCCTTTCTATCAATATTGGCCGAGTTCGTGAACTTGCTGCCTGCATTATCTCACCTTCTCAGACTGTTGTACTGGGGCTTTCCAGTCAAGATAATGTTGGTACAAACCCACGATCAAGGTTTCTTGAGAAATTGCAGAAGCTGTTTCCTGCAGCAGTTACAATTCCTGAAAGAAGGTTAGAGCATCTAATCGAGTTGGCTCTTGACAGGCAGCGAGATAATTGTGTGTTTCACAACACTTTGAATAGTGAACTGTCCTTATTGTCAGATCATCAGTGCGGAAGAAACCAGATTCCTTCTCAGACATTGCAGGTCAGATATGTCTTCTTGGTTCAGGATACTGAGCTTCTCATCCAAACTTCTTCTGCTTGTGGTGCATCTTTTTCTTGTTTCAAACAACATAAACTTTCCATAAATATAAAGTGAGTAAAAAAAAAAAAAGGAATTGTTGGTTTGTTAGAAATGGCTACATTAGTACATATATATGTGTGTGTGTGTATATTTATATTTGCTTAGTTGTAATAGATTTGTATTATGGAAAAAGCATCGAGGGAATGCCACCCATCTGCAGAAAGGACCTAAAAAAGAGGACACCCAAACCCATCCAAAAAAGACCTCAAAAGAGAAAACCCAAAAGGCTGTACACTCCTTACAGCACGATAAGTATAAAATAAAAAAATAGCCTTGGTGGGTTGAACCTACGCAATAGCCAAAAAAATTAGTTTTGTATCTACGTAAAGGTTGTTCAACACCCTAGTGGTTCTCCTATTTCTTCCCCACTATATCAATTAAATCAAGCAAAAAGTACCTAGGATCCATGCCTGCCTTCTCATTCCCACCTTCTTGCCCCACGAACTCTAGAAAGTCTTCGTGACCCCTGAATGAATACCGAGGACATCCCAAAAATGGTTACAAAAGGATCCATAATTTTTTATAATGGCACAATAAAGAAGAATAGGAGGTGTCGACTCTTGTACTCCTTTGATAAAAAAGATATGGTGCCTCTGGATTAAGTTATCAGTGATAAGAATCTTCTCTGTTCTGCAGTCTGAACAAAGAAAACCATTTTCAGAGGCACACGACTTTATCAATAATAAGAATTGATCAATCCCTTTACGTCCCAAGATAGAAGTAAAAAGACTACTCTAAATTTGCTATATCAAGAAGCTAACCATTGAATGCCACCCTACCCCACCCTTGTATTTTGTATTGAATAAATCACTCAGAGAACCTCCACACGGACAGGAGTAGCCCAATTATCCAACAAAGGCCCATATTTGACCGCTACCACTCTCCAATCTCCTCCAATACCTCTCTCGCAAGAAAATCTCCATAGCCATTTCCCAGAAGAGCTTTGGTAAAAATCTTAAGCCTTCTAATGGCCAGGCCACCCTCCCTCATGAGTGCACAAATTGTATTCTAATCCACTAGATTATACTTTGACTCCTCACCTACACCACTCCATAAGAAATCCCACTAGAGCTTGTCAAGTCTCTTGGCTACTAATGATGGAATTGTGAAGAGAGAGATAAAGTAGGTTGGGTACTTAGATAGAGTGCTTTTAATCAAAGAAGTTTGCCCTATTTGGGTAAGTACTGGTTTTTCTACTCAGCTAACCTCTTCTAAAACCTTTCTATTATCAAATGCCACATCGCCTTGGACTTAAAGGAGGACCCCAATGGCTACCCAATAAAAGCAGGAAGAGATCACACTCTACATCCCAAAATGGATGCCGACAACTCCAAATTAGAAATCTCGCCGACTAAGAAAATCTCCGACTTGTCCATATACACATTCAAGTCGGATAAAGCATCAAAACATGTCAGGACTTAGGGAAGATGCCCTAGCTGCTTTGGATTGGCTCAAGAAAAATAATGGTATTGTCCATATAAAACAGACGGAAAACCAATAATGGGTAGTTGCCATCCTTCCGCCTACTCCAACTCTCCATGAATCTACCGTGCACCATTCTTGTTAACATCCTACTGAAGGCCTCCATCACCAAAATAAAAAGAAGAGGGGACTAGCGGATACCCTTGCCTTAAACCTCTTGAGGTTTGAAAGAAACCTGTAGGAGTCTTGTTAATTATTGTTTAGAGCTTGAAAGTAGAAATGCACCACCAAGTCCATTTCTGCCACCTTTCCCCCTAATCCATCCTCCTCGCTAGTACATAAGGAATCCCCAGTTAACATGACGATAAAGTTTTTTCAATATCCAATCTACAATTCACCCCAGAACACTGCTCCTCATTGAAGAATCCAATTCCTTATTTACCAACCCTGCACCCAAAATCTCTCTCCCTCCATAAAGACATTCCCATACTAAAAAAACTAACAAGCTTAGAACTTCGTGCATTATCAAACCATAACCTTTGCCACCAATTTATACATGCCTCCTAATAAATTAATAGGTCTAAAATTCTTAATATTCTCAGCTCTACCTTTCTTCAGAATAAGCATCACATAATGAGCATTCAAACTCCCCAAAGTCATAAAAAGCTGCCATCGAACTCATTACTTCCTCCTTAACCATGCTTCAGTAGTTCGTCAAGAAAAAAGTCATGGTCATGCCATCTGGACTTGGGGCTTTATGCCTGTTAACAAACTTAAGCTAGGACGACTTCTTTAGTGAAGTATCTTTCCGCCCTACTGCTCTCCTCCTCACTAGTGGAACTGAACTGCATACCATCCGTTCTCAGTCTCCATGCCACTTGCTCTAAGTAAAGCTCCTTATAGAAGTTTGCTTTCCCCTCTCTAATCACATTCTCATCAGTCAGAATACAATCTCCTATCCTCTCCTTCCAAATATGGTTTTAAAAAAACAGCCGATACATATTGTATCGGTTTTTGGAGGCTCCGTTGGCGATAGAAAAAAACATATCCCTATTAGCTGATACGATATATGCAGTACCATTACAGGTACCTTATTGACTGTATTTGCCGATATAATAACCATTACAGATGGAATGAGCACTGGAATAAAGAAGAATATATTCCAACCATCAGCCAAATCCTTAACATCCATATGACAACATCAGTGAAGAACAACAAGCAGAGAACCACGAGAAGGTAAACAAGTGGAATCTATGTTACCTGGAACCCGGCTCGTTTTGATGTGTGGAACGGGAATGAGAACTTGATATGCCACATATTCTAAAATATGGTACGCTAGGGGTAGATTTCTATAAAGTATACTATTAGAATTAAGGTACTTCTAGAAGGATTTTCTTTAATAATTTATGTTTTTTCAAATTAATCATCTAAAAACACATTCTAGGAGTCTTATAGCCCAGTTTTTTTTTTTGCATATTTTTATGCTAAAATTCTATTCTTCCTATGTTTTTGTTCATTATAATTTATTTTTTTCCTCCGTTAGGTGACCTTTAAAGATATAAATAGGAAAAAAGTTTGGGATCACTTTGGATCGCTAAATTCACAATTTTGGAACGCTAGAGTACCATGTTTCGGATTGTCGTTCCAAAAACATAATTCGCTAGGGTAGTAGAGTATTATGGTAACAGAGAGTGGAACCATACATAGCCAGCAGCAGAGCAATAGGCATAATCAGAACAAGCAATGCACCATCAAGACATGCCTATAGTTGTATACATATAGTCATGCGCCATCAAGAAGTACCAATTTTCAAACAACATATACCTATAGTCGTATACCATAGCCCTAGTAACCTGAGCAGTGAGCACTGCAAAAGTGCCTTGCTGCAATGTTTCAATGTCTAAAAATTCCATTCCATTTGCATTTGTCATTTTGTTTGTATTACTATTGTACCAACTTTAAGTGCAAACGCATATTGGTATATGTTTGCTTTATTCTCATGAATTATCTATTCTACTAGCATTTCTAATTATTTTAGATAGTGAAATTTCCTTACTAGATGAAATGTTTGACCTTTTTAGCCTTAAAACCAACCTACAATTTGATATAATTTCTAAAAGATGTTTTTATGTGTCACAATATTGTTTATAAATCATAATAGACATTTAAATCATGAGGAATAAGGTCAAAACATGCTTATCAATGAGTTTTTTGGTGTTTGCTAGTTTTTGGAAAAAAATTCATGACTCTTGTTATCATTTCCTTTCCACAATGGCCAATACTCCTGATACCATTACTTACGCTGGCCGATTCTGCCATTTAAAACCATGCTTCCAAATAAGATTATTCAGCCTTTGAGCCTTGGCCACCCTATGTGGGATTGTAAGCTATTGGATAACTCGTCCACCATCTCCTAAAAGCCTTCCACCTCCTTTCCCTCCTAGTACCACCAATGTCCAGCAAAATGGGCACATGATCCGACAAGGGTCTAGGAAGGGCAGTTTGCACAACCCTCGAAAAATGCTCTTCCCATTCTGTTGACACCAAAAAATATCAATCCAAGATATTGTGGAATTGACCTGGCTGTAAGTACCTCCTGTTAATGGCAAGTCATTCAACTCAAGCTCACCAATGAAATCTGAGAACTCCCACATAGCCCTACTCAAAGAGCCACACCCCCTCCTCTCATGAGGAAGTGAACTCCCCTATACACCGAGGACCATTCTAATGAAAAGAGACCACGAACAACTCTGCCCACAGCCGAGTTCCACTGATGCCTTCACCACCACCCTCGTGTCATCCGCGTAAAAAACAACTCACATTCAACTCGTTATCTTCTTCATGAAGAGATCACCAGGTTTCCCCTACCCTTTCTACTCAAAATGCCTTCTTTCTCCTTGTCTCTCCAATTATGATTGACCAATCATGCCAAATTCTTCAATTCCTTGTCCCCCTTCTGACCCTCTCCACTTCTATTGCTGTTGTTGCTGAACCTGCTCATCCCATCTTTCCTCAATGGCCAAAAAGAGCCGCAAGGCCTCCTCCTCAAAACCCTCAAAAGGCACTACCATAAACTTGCTTAAACTTCTAACTCTCCTCAGCACCCAATCAGAGATATTGCTGCTTTTTGCTCTCCCCTTCTAACAAGAGTCCCATATCCAACAAACACTGCACCCTTATGCCTCTTCCTGATCTAGACATTCCTGTAAATCCCATCCCCTTGCAGTGCGACCCAGGGCTAAGGACAGCCACTGTGGTGCACTCCAGGACCTGTGATTCAGAACCCTAAAGTTTCAGGACACTATCCCTATGTCTGTTAAGGTCCCAACTAGCCACCTGCATCTCCAACCTCTCCATCTCTGCACCAGAACTAACCTGGTCGCAGATTAGTTCTATCCCACTATTTTCCACACCCAGATTTAGTAATTGTTTAAAATACTATTTGCAGTTCTGTTTAGGAACTTCTTCATAGAATAAGGAAATAATTTTTTAGAATGCCTTATGAGTGCATTGTTTATATGTGAATAGGTAGTTGTACGTAGAAATAACCCTAATGACTTTTTGTATGGATGCACATTGTCCAAATTCGTAGTTGTCTCATTGCAAATATGTGGGTGAGAACCTTCCATTTGCTTTATGATTTCTCTTTGGTGGTGTTATTGTATACTGGCATAGCACTGGCACAACAAGGTTCTGTATCCCAAGAAAGGGAGATGGAGGGGAGGACCTTCAGCCATTTCTGGGGAAAATTGGGAGATAGAATAGGTTAGATGACAAGATTATGCGATCAAATTGTGACCCCTTGTACTTCCATGGAACCTAATGTTCATGTGCATGTGTAACTACTTATGCTGCATAGTTTGCGGTACATTCAACTACATGTTAAGTTGCAACTTGCAAGGGTCAACCTTACCCTATTGGTTGCTATTCTGTATCTGAATTGTGAAATCAATAGTCTTAATTTTCATTGACTAAACTCTGCTAATATCCTCTATAATAAAGTATTCTCCTTTAAGTTACAAATAGCATTTTTTTTTTTGTCATTTTGAAGGTAGAACAAAAATATTTTATTAAGAGACTAATTATCTGAATGAGATTAAATGTTATTTGCCCATTTCGTACGATCGGTTTAATACCTCTTGGTTTTCCTATTTGTAAGAATACCTTGCCGTGTCCAGGTAGTTCTAATAATTCAACTGCAAGTTAGCCTCTTTCATTAGGATTTTCCAACCTAATTTGGCTACTGTTGCGGCATTACTGTCCTCATATCTCCTAATTCCAAGGCCCTATTGACATTTAGGTCTACACACTTTCAGAGGCATCTAACTTGTGATGTCTTTCTCTCACCTTATCCCAACAACTTCATGCTAGCTGGGTCTTGCTCTCTCATAGCTGATTTTGGGCATTAAGAACTAAAATTTCATAAACTAGTAAACTTGAACACAATTTTTGCATGGATAGTACCTTTTGTATGCAAGACAATAGGTTAGCTTTCTAATATCATAGTCTAGTTAGTTTTCAATTCAAAATTTGAAGACTTCGACTTTAGAACTGGTCAAACCGACCTTAGTTCATACATCAAGGCTAAAGAAGATAACTTTGCCCATGTACTTGTAGAACAAAAATGATGGCTACATACTACAAGCCAGACCAATAATTGTAAAATTTCTAATACCGTCCAATAGTGGCATAATTACCCGTCAAAAACAGGAAGAGTTGACTAAAACTGAGCTTAATTCCAAGAGATCTGAAGTGGGCCCTCTAGCTAGTGGAACCAATCTCTCGAACTTCTCTACATGTGCTCATTTCTAATTCTCATATGGACTGATGCGTTGTATATTGCAACTAGACTGCACACTTTCTGGTACACATTGTTTTATTGCTGGCTTGTCAAACAGAAAACAATAAATATCATTTTATTATTGAACGGACACTTCAAGCATGTTTCGGTCTACAAAGCACGGACACTTCTAAGAAGGTGCCGTGTTGATGTCAGACACCGTGTTGGACACGACACTCGTTGGACACTCCCCTGACACATGTCCAAATATGTCGTATTATGTTATTATTTTTTTCAAAATTGGACATGCTTCGGACACTTGGGGGATACATGTATCCGTCACTTAGACACCCATGTCCATCACTTACTCATATGAAACATGTTGCAAGTTTAAAAAGAAAAATTTAGAATCTAGTTATAAGTAAAAATGATGTGATTTTGTATCTCATTTGATGTTTAAACTATAGAATACATCATTTTTAATTTTAATTGTAGTTATTTTGCATTTTCTGGTTATCTTTGAGTAATATTTTTCTATATATGACATATAAAAAATATATAAAATTTATAATTTTGCGTTATCTCTGTCGTGTCGTGTCGTGTCGTGTCCTGTCCTGTCCTGCGTTATATATCTCAAATGCCAGTGTATTTTCTCCTTTACATTTTTCTTTGTTTAGTTTTTTAAAGGTTGTAGTCTGAATTTTTGCGAGCACTTGGTGATGAAGTCTGTTTTTTGCAATGATTTGGTGAGTTTAAGTTTGCCTTTGCAATTTATTTAATGGTTCCTTGTATACATCAAATGGAGTGCTTGTGCTTATATGATTTCAACTGTCTTTTGTCATTATTTGATAGTGCTAGTTTAAATATTTTCTTTTGTACGCTAATGGAACAGGTGATGCAAACACATGACGATGAAGTATGGTTTTTGCAATTCTCTCACAATGGGAAATATTTGGCTTCATCCTCCAAAGATCGATCAGCAATTATATGGGAGGTAAATATTCTTTTGAGTTTTGGATTTTGATCACTAACATGGAGTAGTTCATTCATTACGTTGAGTGTGTACAGGAGTGTTGTTCCATGCAAGTGTGTGTATGAGTGAAATGACTTGGAACCCCACCAAATAGGATTGATGTTGCACTAGACAAAATTAAACAATTTAACCAATATAACCTCCTTTATTAGTGTTGGAATATATGATTTCCATATAGATTAGAATATATAGTTTCCTTATAGGTTTAGTTTCCTATTATCTATTATTTGTTCATCACTCCTCTTTGGCCTATATATAGAGGCTCCTGTCAAGGTAATAGTTCGCCTCATTACTATAATAAAATGCATTACGATACAAAGATCTTGTTCTAGGATTCTTCTCTCTCTCTCTCTCTCTCTCTCTCTCTCTCCTATTATTCTAACATGGTATTATATTTCAACATGGTATCAGAGCTCTTCTAACAATTAGTATTATATGACTTAATGCCAATAGACTCCAAAAGTTAAAGCCTTTGTCTATTGTTTGAATTATATATTTTCTTAAATTCCATTGATGAACTTGATTATTTATTGCAGGGTTCACCCTTTTTTTTTTGTGGTTAAACATGATGTAATCTCTTTGTAGAACTTCTAAACGCCTTAATGTCTAAATTATAAAGATTAGGGATGGCAATTTAGCTCGATTTCTCAAGGACCGCTGAGCCCCTAATGGGATGGGTTTTGGGTTTAATAAGTACGGTAGGGGTGGGTTTCGAGGGAAGAATTATAACCCAAAGTGGGTTCAGGATAGGGTAAGGTTTAGGTCACTCCACCTAATCCGTCACTGGTATACCTCTATACTCATTTTATTCCAATGTTATCCTTTATTTATTACATAATAATGCATATGTCCTCCTCATGTAAAGCATTCTATTGGGTTTTCATCTTATATACACTAAGGAGCACATGTATAGAATTGAGACACGGATTCGACACAATATAGATACACCTATGTTAATTTCTTTAAAAAATTAGGACACGGACGCAACATGAACATGACAAAAAATATATGTTGTATAAATACATGAACATAATTTCTTCATTTTTTTTTGTTACCTATATATTTATAGTTTTGATCATATTAAAATAGTAATAAATCATTTTCATCTTCTACATGTTGGAAAAGAAGTGAGTAAAAACTAAAAAATTCCTAATATTTATTTTAAAATGCTTTAGTCCAAAGCAAATTGAAAGTTTTAGGCTTTATGTAAAATTAAAAAGCGAGGAGGAGGGGTTAATAGGTGTAAATTTACGTTGTTTTGATTTTAAGCATTAGCTTCTAAGTCCCAAGTTATTTTGTTTAAACTTGTGCTGTGTTTTATATGTATCTAAGTGATGACATGTATGTCTCCTGAGCGTCTAAAGTGTGTCCGTTACTAAAAAATTAAAGAAAAATAATAGGACATGATTGGATTTGTGTTTGAAATATGCTGGTGCGTGTCCAACGAGTGTCGATGTCCAACATAAACATGGTGCCTTCTTACAAATGGTCATGCTTTTTAGCAAATCAAATTGGTGCCTGTTTTCTTTTCTCTCTACTCCGAACTCTGGCTTCTTAGAAGTCCTCTCCTCATTAACCATGAGTCTCTCTCTCTCTCTCTCTCTTGATAGACTAATTGATAGATGGATCTCCATAGATCCGTTGGTTAATCTTATCCAATGGAGATATACATGTGTTTATATAGTGAGTACAATAAATTGATAAAAGTTCCATTTTGTTTGGAATAGTTACATAGCATTTTTTGGTTGCTATGTAAATGTAAGAAAAGGGAAAAAAAATCCACCTAGCAGGGCCAGGAGTTCATTCCTAAATAGGGATGTGGTATTACATCCCAACTCGTGGTGAGCTTCTTTGTTTGGTTGGGGGGGGGGGGGGGGTGCAAGAGGGGTTTTCCCCATTAGGGGCAGGGTAGTGTTAGGGTAAACCTGTTCTAAACCGACCCCTAGGGATGTAAATTTAGCTTGAGGCCCATGGCCCGCCTGAGCCCGACCTGGCTTTAGCCCGGTCCAAGCCCGACCCCCTATGAACGCTCTTGAGCCTTACCCTTGGTAGCTCGAGCCCAGCCAGTTAGCCAACCCAAAAAGCCCGACTTGAGACCCGCCCAAATTATAAATTTATAAATAATAGTATATTTTTATATAATTAATAGTTTATATAGATTTATATTAATCAATACTTTATAAGTTTAATCGTTTAATCATTTATATATTTTTGTATAATATTTATAAGTTTGACTCAGTCTCTAACTTAGTTGAATCATTATTGATTATTAATTACTAATTAAAAGTATATGTCTTATATATCCAATAATTTATATAAGTTTACATTAATCAATACTTTATAAGTTTAATCATTTATATTTTTTTGTATGATTTTCATAAGTTTACTAATTCTCTGAGTTAGTTTTAACCATTAGTGATTATTACTTGTTAATTACTAATTTAAAAAATTAAAATTAAAAAAAAAATGATCAAGCCCACCTAAAAGCCTGTCAAGCCCACCCAAAAGCCCAAGCCCAAGGCTCGAGCCCACCCTTAGGGCCATGGGCTGGGCTTGGGTCTAACATTCTCAATTTTGACACAGCCCGAAATTTGGCGGGATCCCGCAAAGCCGGTGGGCCACGGTCCCCAATTGACATGCCAACCCACCCCATTGCCATATCTGAGAAAGATATCGACATGTTGAACCTTGATGTATGTTTAAGAGGAGAATACTGGTTTGTGGTCCCGTGGTGTCGAATGTTCTCCTTAACCACATAATAGTCATTATAGGAGCAAGGCCCATTAGGCTTTTCTCCTTTAATTTGAAATGAGGACCTACCATATGTTTTCCGTGAACTCCTGTTCATGTTGCATTAATAAGATAATTCTCGTTTTGTTTTTGGCATCTCACATAATACCTTAATTGAAATTATGGGGAGAAAATCCATCTGAGAATAGTGCAGTTTCTAATTATATGTGGCTTGTTGGATGGCCGTAGACTTGAATGTCAATGAGAGAGAGAGTTAAAGTTTGTGGATTTTTCCTATTCAAAACAATTTCTTGATACTTCAATTTGTCACATTGGAGAACTTGGATGACTTATTGCTCTGCTAGGTTTGTTATGCTTAAATTGTTATGATATGAGGTCAACACTTCTGCTTAAGTGGCTTAAAGCTGTCCAGCTTGATCAGGTTGGTGTGTTTAATACTTTAATTTTAAGTCAGATTTGATTTTCAGTCCATGTTGGCATTCTCAAATATGGCCTGAAAACCACATTGGCCATGGGCTGAAGCCTCACTGCCTCACCCATTTGAATGCAGAAGTTGCCTTATCTATGGTTGTAACCAAATGTCCCTATTTTTATGTTTATTTGTAGTTATGTGCAGTAGTGTTTTTGTAATACCTTTTTTCTGTGACACGATTTGGTTCATAACTTGCACTAATTTTTCTAACATAGATGATGTGCTCCTTGGTATCAACTTGTTTCTCTAGAAAGAGAAAGTCAAGCTAGAGCAACTCCAAACTTGGAAGCCTTGATAATGCAAGTTTGAAGCTAATATTTCATTAAACTGCAATACAATGAAACTTCAGTTCTAGTTTTGTGAATCTAGAGGGGATGATGTTGTGCATGATAAAATAAAAGGACAAATCAGGAATTTTGTATGCAGTGTGCTTTGGACCTTGTCAAATTAATATTAGACTTTATTTGTCTCCAAATATTATGTCTTTTTAAAATTAGTATGCCACCTCTTAGGTATCGAGAATAGTTTCATGATTTGAAGATTTACAAGACATGGGAAATGGAAGGCATTCCATGGGTGTTATTGTGTCATTTACGTGTATTTTTTATTAGGTATAGAATAACCTACTTGTCAAAGAGTTGTAGTTTCCTGTTCTTGGTTTGTAGTTCATGGAGAATTAGGAGAGTCTAGTAGCCTACAGATATTTGTGTAATTCTATTTCTTGAAGAACTTTGAGTTATGAGAATTTGATATTTTGTTTGTGTGGTCTTGCTTAACCCTTCAAGGTTGCTATTTCTTCTTCGTCCCTTGTTTTTCTTCTTCTCCTTATCTTCTTCTCTTCACTAGACAGCAGAAAACACTGTTGACCCAAAACACTACTTAATGAAGCGTAATTTAATCATCGCCCTTTCCCTATCCTTTTGGCTTTTAATTCCAGAGTTGAAGAATCATAAAGTAGTTTCTATCCAGAAAGTCCAGCAACTCAGATCTTTATAACTCAAATTCCATCAAATAAAGTGATTACACAATTTTTTAAGACTTCAGGGAGAACAACTGTTTCAAGTAGGACTAAGACGTCAAAATAGGAAACTTACACTTTGACCATTAAGACTCTTCTAGACATATACATACGTGTACCATAGCATAACTTGATCCAAAATAAGAACAATGAGTCCATACCTAGTAAGCATGGACACTTATAAGAAGGTGCCGCGTCCATGGTGGACATTGTACACTCTCCAACACGTTGGACACTGGTCCAAATGTGTCCTACAATTTTTTAATTATTTTTTAAACCAAACACGTTTTGGGCAGTTGGGGAACACTTGGATACTTGTCTCTATCACTTAGACATTCTTAAAACACATTGCAAGTTTGAATAATATAATTTGTGAACCAATTGTAATATAAAAGTAATGTGATTAAATACTTAATTTACGTTTAAGTTATGGAATACACAATGTTTAACTTGAATTTTGCATTATCTTGGAGTAGAATAGTCCTATATAACATTATTATAATTAAAATATATGCTTTTCTCATGTACCGCCCCGTGTCCTACTTGTCTATGTCATGTCATGTCTGTGTCCTGTGTTGCGTGTCGGAGCTTCTTAGGCCCATACTATGCTTTCCATGTCTACAAAACTGATGACATAACTGAAAAGGGACTAGTAGCACAGTAACTAATAAACATAAATAGGACTTTAAACATAGACCAAGGATGGAAATGGGCTGAGCTAGTCAGTCTCAAGCCAGGTTTGCACTACATATTAAGAAAACATATGTTAGCCCTATGTCATAGCCTTGTACTTCCACCAACGCAACCGTACCGGCACTTAGCTTGAATCGCCCTCATGGCAAAGCTAAGTCAGCTTACAACTTGAGTTAGACAAAGGTTTAGACAAAGGAAGGCTAGAGAGTTTGAGAGAATATGATTTTTGTATTGCACTAGAGAAGATTACAACCCTCCTGGATTGGTTTGGCCAAATGAGGCCTCCCTTTTATATAATTTTCTACTTCCTTAATGGATGATGGTGATTGATTTAATCCTATGGTGGGGAGTGATCTTCCATAATTTTTTCACCTCCTTTCTTACAAAATATCTAAAATATTTGCATAGAACATTCTAGCGATATTTTAGGAGATGTACAAATCTAGACTACTCTAGAACATTCTAGAAAATTCTAGACTACACGAGCCTTGTAGAAAATTCTAGATAAACTCTCCATAATTTTAGAATTTTCTAGATCCTTCTAGAACATTCGAGAGCCTTCTAGAACCTTTAGATATCTCTCCACTATTCCAGAATTTTCTAGGTCGTTCTAAACTTCTGTGCACAAGGAATTCGGTGTTTCCATGCGGCGTGTAACACTCTTCCCCATCTATTCCAGCGACGCACTCGTCGCTTGATCATCTCTGTGTTGCCATAGGTGGTCTTCAAATTGCAAAAGGCCTTCTTGTGATTTCCAACTAGCCTCGCTCTCTGGCAATCCCTTCCATTTGATCAAGAGTTGAGTACTCAATGGTACTCCTCTCCATCGCACTACTCGGTCGGTTAGCACCTTCTCAACCTCTCTATCAAATGACTTGATCATAATTAGAGGTGCCCTTCTTGAGACGTTCTTATTTGGGTCATCCTCGCCTTCATGATAAGGCTTCAATACGCTTGTGTGAAAGACAAGATGAATCTTTAAGTTAGGGGATAGGTCAAGTTTATAGGAAACCTTGCCTACCTTACTAATTACCCTGAAAGAGCCTTCATACTTGCGTTTCAATCCCTTGTGCACCTTTCTGAAAGCCTTGGACTGTTGGGGAAGAAGCTTCACCATCATCATATCTCTCACGCGATACTCTGTTGGTCGCCTCTTCCGATCTGTCCATTTCTTCATCCTCTTAGCAGTTTCGACAGGGTAAGAGCAGATTATATCAGCATGCTCCTGCCAAGTCTTAGCCATATGATATGCCCCTGGGCTTTTCCCTTTATAGGAAGTAGCCAGTGCATGTGGAGTGAGCAGTCATTTTCCGGTTGCTATCTTGAAGTGGCTCTTTCCTGTAGACTCACTCCTCTTTAAGTTGTAGGAAAATTGTGCCACATTTAGGATCTTTGCCCAATCCCTCTGGTTAGCACTTACAAAGTGCCTCAGATAACATTCCAATAAGGCATTCACCCGTTCAGTTTGCCCATCTATTTGTGGGTAAAAACTTGTGGAGAAGTGGAGTTCCATCCCAAGAAGCTTGATGATGTAGAGAAGATCATCCTCCATCCAAGACCTCTTGATCTTGCCTTTTCAATCCATCTCCAGAAGTTGCTTGGCAATCAGATCAGATTTGAGCCCTTCTTTAATTCGTGAAATCATGTCTCCACTGGCTTGGTTTATTGCTGCCAACTCCACCTTACGGTTGAAAGCATTTGCCACCACGTTGGCCTTGTTGGGTTTATACTCTAGCTCATAGTCAAACTCGACCAAGAAGTCTTGCGATCTTGCTTGCTTCTGAAATAATTCAGGTGCTCTATAAGGCGCCTTTGATGGCTTGATCTGTCCTGTATCAAGTCCTTTTAATTGTCTTTTGAGCTTCTTCGACTCTAGCAGTGCTATCCTGTATGGTGCCATGGCGGGCTGCTTCACTTTTGGTTTCAATTTTATCTTATGGTCCACCTCACACTTGGGTGGTAACCATCTTGGTAGCTCGGGTGGCATCACGTCCTTGTACTCATTAAAGACATCCTTGATAGCTTGGGGAAGGTCTTCATCAAACTCCTCCATAAGATGAATTTCTTTTAAAACCGCAAGGTAAATGACGACTCCTTTCTTTAAGCCCTTTTTAACCTGCATGGATGACAAGGTCTTTGTGGCCTGAGGTCCAGGTGACGCTGGTACCAAGCAAGGAGAGCCTTTCTCCAAGATGTATATGGAATCATAATATGGCATGGGAATCATGTTCACCCTCCATAGAAACTCCATGCCAAGAACAATTTTGAAGTCATCCATATGTGCCACCGAGAAATCCACCATTCCTTTTCAAGTGCCAAGACATAACTCAACCCTGTGAGCTACGCCATTAAAAGATTTAGCCGTAGTGTTGACTGTTTTAAGCCATCCCCCCATTAGAAACCCTTA
The DNA here is from genome assembly GCA_033060915.1 of Euryodendron excelsum. Classification (NCBI taxonomy): domain Eukaryota; kingdom Viridiplantae; phylum Streptophyta; class Magnoliopsida; order Ericales; family Pentaphylacaceae; genus Euryodendron; species Euryodendron excelsum. The sequence goes on along the minus strand of CM065378.1, from coordinate 481,556 downwards.
GGCCAATTCTATTGGCCTCATTTGTAGTGATGAAATTATAAGTTGTCCCGGTGTCCATCATCACCTGTGTGGGCTTTTCATTCAGCAGTACCTCCAGGTACATAAGTCCTTTGCTTCCTTTTGCTTGACGCAAAAGTTTAACTTTCAAAGTGTTGAGAAGCCGTATAGATCCCGCATGTGTTATATCTTGATCTTGGCTAGTCTGAACTTCTTGCTCTTCCACCATGGCAGCCAATGACCTGAGCTTGGGGCAGTCTCGCATCCGATGTGGTCCCTTGCACACAAAACAGCTAATATGAGAGGAGTATGTCTTCTTTTTGTCTTCATAATATTTCCTCGAGGAAGGTTTGCCATCACCTCCCTTGGTGGTATCCTTTAGTGTAATTATTCTTGAGATGCTTGGGTTTGGAGAACTCACCTTTATCACTTCTTTGATATTCCGTGAGAGACTCGGCTATCGCAATAGCTTCGTCCACGTTTTTCACTCCACGACGTTACAACTTTTGCTTTGCCCAATTTTGGAGTCTATCAACGAAATAAAATAGGAGATCATTGGTAGCCATGTTAGGAATTTGAAGCATAAGAGTTGTGGATTCCCTTATATAGTCATCGATAGTGGTCTTATGTTTGAGTTCTCGTAGTTTCTTCCTCGCCTCGTAGACCACGTTCTCTGGAAAGAATTGCCTCTTCAATTCCTTCTTGAAGTCCTCCCATGTAGCTATGGTGCAAAGACCTTTTTCCATATCAGCATGATTCCTTTGCCATCATAATATAGCATTATCGGTGAGGAACTAGGTAGCAGCACGTACTTGGGCTTGTTCCTTTTTGAGTCTCAAGCTTTCGAAGTATCGTTCCATCTACCACAAGAAGTTCTCTACCTCTTTGACATCTCTCACGCCCTTAAACTCTTTAGGTTTGGGCATGTCCAACCTTGGCATGTTCCAAGCCCCGCTAGAGCTTGCCACCACTGGAGCTCGTCCTTGGTTAGCTTCCAAGGAAGTCTTGAGGGAGTTGAGCTGGGCTTGCATGGTAGTGATAGCATCCATAACCTTAATCTCCAATGCTTGCATGCCCATAGCTCGATCCGTCTCGGTATTATGACAGGATTTCACATCTTCTTTGAGTTGATCAAGTTGGCCTAACGTATGAGACTCAATGGTTTCAAAGTCATGCTCAACCTTTTTAACTCGTTGCTCCATCACCTGTAACACATTCTCTATAGCAGCAACTTTATCCTCCAGGGTAGAGAGGTTCTCACCTCTTGACTTACTCTTGCCACGAGCTTTCTTTCCTCCCTGAGGAGGTTGGGGTCTCTTACCCCTTGCATATTCCTCAATGGAAATCGCCACTTCCTCAGTCTCCCCTGACGTGATGCCTACTCGAAGATTACGACCTTTTGTGAACCTTGCTTTGATACCATGTTGTCACAGCCTTGGGCTTCCACAAACGCAACTGTGTCAGCACTTAGCTTGAATCGCCCTCCTGGCAAAACTAAGTCAGCTTACAACTTGAGTTAGACAAAAATTTAGACAAAAAAAGACTAGAGAGTTTGAGAGAATATGACTTTTTTTGCACTAGATAAGATTACAACTCTCTTGGATTGGTTTGGCCAAATGAGACCTCCCATTTGTATAATTTTTCACCTCCTTAATGGACGGTGGTGATTGATTTAATCCTACGGTGGGGAGTAATCTTCCAGAATCTTCCCACCTTGTTTCCTACAAAATATCTAATATATTTATATACAATATTCTAGAGATATTCTAGGAGATGTACAAGTCTAGACTACTCTAGAACTTTTTAGAAAACTCTAAACTACACAAGAACCTTCTAGAAAATTCTAAAAAAATCCAAAAATCTCTTCATAGTTCTAGAACCTTCTAGAGATCTCTCCACTATTCTAGAATTTGACTCAAGGTTTTGTGGTCTAGGGCCATAAACTCCGCCACGGCAATTGGGGTAACAGAGGAGAGTTGCTGTTTGTATTTTTTCCGAACAACTACTTAAGCAGATTCATGAACTTCCCATTGTTAATGAGACTTGGAAGTGCTCAATTTAGCCTAACCTCCAGAGGATGGGGTGTTCTGGAATGGGATGAAGGATGTTATCGGGAAGAAAGCCAGCCACAAGAAAATATTGAAAAAAAAAATTGCCTCCCCTCTCTGTCATCATCATCAAGTATCTGAATTGATTCAATCCACAATTGGTATATATAGATATAAATGTATTTATAATTGGGATGGGCCGGACTACAAATCTTCATCCCAAGGCCAGCCTAAAAGAATTGGGCCTAGGAATTCCGCCCAGCCCTACGGGCCTATTTGTTGTCAATCCCAGGCCTTAAAATAATTGGGATGGGCTGGGCTGGGTGGACTTTGTTAGTCACCGGGCTAGTGTCCACGGTCCACCTTGCCACAGCCATTTTCCTTTGTTTAGGCTTTGAAAGCCTAACATTTTTGTTCATCCATAGATGCGGCATCAGATTTGCACGTGATTGTAGCCCACACACGAGTTGACAAATGAAGCATTTATTTGTCAAATGTATACCCCCAGAGAAAGTTTTGTTATGGTTCAATTAAATTAGTATAACTGGTGATAATGCAGTAACTGTTGAGACAACTAGGGATCCTAGGAATTCAGCCCCACACCTACGGGCCTATATATCAATCCCAGGCCCTACAATAGTCGGGTTGGGTTGTGTGGACTTTGTTAGCCACCGGACAAGTGTCCACGGTCGACCTTGCCATGGACACTTTCCTTTCTTTAGGCTTTCAAAGCCTAATATTTTGGTTCATCCACAGATGTGGAGCTTACACACGTGATTGTAGCCCACACACGGAGTTGAAAAATGAAGCACTTATTAGACAAATGTATATCCTATGCCCACAGAAAGTTAAGTAAAGGCTGTGGTTCAATTAGATTAGTATAGCTGGTGATGAGGCAGTAACTGTTGAGACAAATAGGGATGTTATGGTAGTTCTGTACAAGGAGTCAAGAAATACTGGAACTGACTAGAGGCATGTTGGGACTTGTTGAGCTCAAATTGAAGTAAACCAAATGAGTATGGTGTGAGTTTTGCAACACGTTTGCTAAGTATTTGTTACTTTAACCTATCAGGTCATGCCAGGATATGTTGATTATATGCTTTCTAAATATATCTATTTACTGATAAATGACAATTTTCATGTTTACAGGTCAAAGAGACTGGTCAAGTGGTATTAAAGCACACATTAACTGGTCACCAGAAACCAGTGTTGACTGTCTCATGGAGCCCTGATGATTATCAGCTCCTTACTTGTGGACTGGAGGAGGTTATCAGACGCTGGGATGTAAATTCTGGTGAATGTCTTTATGTTTATGAAAGACCTGGTATCGGCCTGGTATCCTGTGGATGGTTTCCAGATGGTAAGGGGATAGTTTCTGGCATGACAGACAAGAGCATTTGCTTGTGGGATTTGGATGGAAGAGAGCTGGAATGTTGGAAAGGGCAGCGGACAGTCAATATATCTGACATGGCCATAACTGATGATGGGAAGAGGATCATAAGCATTTGTAGAGAAACTGCAATCTTGTTGCTTGACAGGGAAGCAAAACTTGAGAGACTAATTGAAGAGGAGCAAGTAATTACTTCATTCTCGTTGTCGAAGGACAACAAGTTCTTATTGGTTAATCTTATAAACCAAGAAATTCATCTTTGGAGCATAGAGGGTGATGTAAAACTTGTTTCGAAGTATAAAGGTCACAAACGTACTCGATTTGTCATCAGATCTTGTTTTGGTGGACTTGAGCAAGCATTTATTGCCAGCGGGAGTGAGGATTCACAGGTACAGTTTTCTTTTCATTTTGTTTTAAGTTAACAAGATTTAGGGTTGTTATTTCCACTTTTCAAATATAGGAGACAATTGTTCTCTCAATTTCTCTCTTCAATAGAGAGGGAGGGGTATGCCTACACTTCTTTCTTTTGTTGTGTTTATTATATTTTTCAGGTGTTCTGTGCTCTGGAGTTTAGATAGAAAGTTTTGACCTGGCCCATTTTCTAATTTATGTATTTGTTTGTTGTAGTTGCTTTTATTGTTTGATTGTATGTTAAGGTTAGCTCAAGCATGGTTTGTAGGTAGCAATCTTGGGGTATGTCTCATCTATTAACTCTTGGTAGGGCCAGTTCTTTTGAAGGTTAACCTAGTAAACTCGAAAGCATTTACTCCAGGAGGCCCTACAACATCTATATCCTTCTGTTGTCGTGTAATTTAAGTTAGCAGATAGAGGAAAGTGTTAGATGTGCCAATAGGATTTCTCCAGCTTGGGTGCCTGCTGACCCCAAGGCCTGTTGGGGTCAGCGCCTTGACTTGAGTATTCCAGTTTAAAGGATGCATGATGGTGGGTACCTGAAAAGTATCCTCCAGCAATTGGTGCTTGTCAACTTACAACCCTGCTTTCATATATTGTAAATATAGGATCGTTCTTTTATTTTAATTCTCAATTGGAATAGGAAGATGAAATGAGAATAACTTATTGTATTTTCTAGCAGTTTGGTTTAGATAGACAAAGGGCACCTTAGACTCTTTTAGGTGTCTATATTGATGTGATGGGCATGACCCTTTTTTTACCCATGTGATTTAGAAATTTGGCTAATTCATGAGATGGGCAATTAATGAGCCTGTCAAATTGGTTGGCAATGACGAACTGTTGGGTGTTTTAAGTGAAGGGGGGCCAGTTGGCAAACAGCAGACTTCATGAAAGGAGAAACCTCCCTCTTGATCACACAATGCACCTGCATGCAGGACACATCTTTATTCTGTCTGAGATTACCCTTAAATTCTTTTTATACTTTACATAGGTATATATATGGTTTAGAAGCACTGGGGAACTCATATCTGTACTGCCTGGGCATTCTGGAGCTGTTAATTGTGTCAGTTGGAATCCCAAAAATCCTCACATGTTGGCTTCTGCCAGTGATGATCGTACAATACGAATATGGGGTCTAGATGATCTGAACTGCAAAGGTACTTGCAGCAATGGCGTTGCTCACCAGTCCAATGGAAGAACTTGAGATAATTCTTAAGGAGTTGGAAAAATCCTTGAATTCATGATAGATCGAGGTTACTTTCGAGCTTGTCTACATTTGTATAAATTCCCCTTTCATTGGCTTTCTTTTTGGCATCTGAAGCAGGCAAAAGACCTGTGTCAATTATGTAGTCTGCCATCTGCCAATAATCTCTGTAACTCACTTGCCATTGTTTTACTTCAAATATTTCATTTATCGTTTGATTTGATTGTCCAAGTGGTTGGATTCATGTTACCTTTATGATTATATATTATGTTCTTTGCTTTCTTCTTCATTAAAGAGGAATGATAATGTTTCCCTAAACCCTGGTTGACCATTTTGCCCAAAATTGTTTTGGCTGTCTCCGCATCATTCCAGGTAAACAGCTGAGCGTTCATAAATGACCTTTCAAGTGTAGATTTAGAGACTTTAGATGATTGGTAACTGTTGTTTTGAAGTAATTTCAACTGTTGAGACAGTTGCTCTGAAATTACCAAGGAGGTCACAGATTGCACCGCTGATATGGTCAAAAGTAGAGGGTTGGTAGGCTTGCTCTTGGATTGCTCTAATCACATAAGAGTCTCCCTCCAAAAGGATATCATATAAACCCAGGTCCATTGCAAATTGGGTAGCCTTGAGAGCAATGGTTTCAATGCTGTCAACATGATTCATAATTGGGATTTATTTTCTGACATGGATGCTATAACCTCCCTGCTATGGGGGTGCCCTCCATTTGCAATTTCCATCTTGAGCCTGCAGATGGTCACTTGCAAACGTGGCAACATCACCTGCCCTTTTGTGCTTCTAATTAAATACCCGTGCAAACCAAAAAGAAAATCCCAAAGTAGCTTTGTCACTGTTTCATTCTCTTCTATTGATGGGTTCTAGCTAGCTCCGAAGTGCATATACATGGAGCCATGATGATGCCCTGGGACCAGGCTCGAGGGAAGGAGAAGCTACTTAACTTAGCGAGCTAACAGGATCTAGAAGATGTGAGCCATGTAAAATGTCTAGACAGACTTTCCAAGCAAAGATTTTAATTTTGTTGGGATTACTAACTACAACTTTTCAAGAACTATTTACTTCTTTCCTTTCATCTAATGTGCATGCTAGCATCCTTATATTCATCGCCAGGTGATAGGCCAACTTTACTGTGAAAGCCCTATTCTTGGACAAGTGCCAGACTAGCGTGTCATCCGGAAGCATCGGGCATAAAGGTATGCTTTGCCATCAACATCTAAGAAGACTTGCTTCATCAAATCTACATTCAAGCAGCCCCTGTCAACATCAATTACAGAACTCTTGCCTCAACAGGAAGATTGACTAGTGGTGAGATAACCTTGAACGACTGAGGACGTGACGTGGTATCAATTGAACTTCCCAAACTCGACATTCTGCTTATTCCCAATGCGCCATCTCTCACTCCAGCTTCCAGGAGAGATTTTGCATTTCAGATACTCCTCCAAGTAAAAGAAGGATTATTCCCCGAAGCTACTCCCAAGAAATCTGTGTTCGGAAAGTACTTAGCTTTTAGAATTTGGCCAGCTTAGTGCCTCCACCAGGATCTTTACATAGTAATCTCCGGCCTTGCTTTGCAAGCATAGCTTTGTTAAAAGCAGTCAGGCTTTGAAATACGAACTTTTCCAATGTATTTTTCTCTTCTCTACTTTCTCTTTTAACTCCACTAGAAATGACTAATTAGCAAATCAATTTCCATACAGAGTCTCTAGAAGTTGAAAGCAAGACATAGCATATGTTGGAATTGAATGAGCTACTGCCTTGATCAAGATTTCCCAACTGCAAACTGACAGTAATTCCTCTTTCCATCCATTGAGGCATTTCCAAATCCTTTCCTTAATGTGATTAAAAACCTCATGCTTTGATCTTCCCACAAAGGACGACATACCCAACTATTTGCCAAATATTGCCATCACACCAATGCTTGAAATGCCTCTAACTGTGTCCTGTACAACACTACTGACATTCTTTTTCTTAAACACACAACAGACTTGTCCAAATTTGTTTGTCGACCCAAAGGAGCACCATACGTTTGGAGAATATCTACCATTTTGGTAGCTTCGCTATCATTTACTACGACAAATAACAAGCTATCATCACATTACACCTTGAAGGAATGGCCATTCCACTCAACATCAGATTCATGCTTTCAGTTACGTACACAAGGCTTAATTGCTTCAATAGTGGGGTGAGGTGGTCTATATTGTAAGGAAAGGATGTGATGTAGCAAACAAATCCTGAAAGCAAGATAGTATTATAGTCTTTTCAACTTCTTCAGGCTTGGTATGCCAAACAAATCCCATTGTTATCTTCCATTCGACACCTTCAATTTTCTTCATCTTGAGAAGCCTTGGCATGGAAACAAACGGTATTTGCGATCCCTTGCTTGCTTTTTGAGACCGTAATTTTTCCTCACGTTCCAGCAATTCACCAATCTTAGAACTTACACCGTCTATTCTCGTCATCAATAGTGGCCGTCGAATTAGAGAGTCTCGTGAATGGATTCTAGAGGCACTTATTATTTACAATGTTAATATTAATTAATAAATGATAAAAAATAAAAAAAAGTGCATGTGGCTCATATTTAGCACCTCAACTCCACATCCTTTTTTTTTTGGTACATTAAAATGGATTGCATTGAGGAGGGCCTACGCCAAGGAGGGGATCAGGGGAGGGAGAATCAATCTCTTGATTAAAATTTTGGCCAACTAGGCTAGTCTAGTTGGTTCACTTCACATAGTTTTACATAATACATATTGTCAACAGAAGGAGAATATATATATATATATATATATATAGTTCTGATTTATGTTACTGGGGCTTTTTTAACATGTATGAAGTATCTGTGTCGGATACTCAACTCTTAACTTCGATACTTTGGTTAAGGGTATGGGTACGATATAAGTGTCAAAGATTTATTGTTGGATATTACTCAATAAAAATATGTAGCAATCCAAGTTTATTTTATAGATATGCATAAAACTCTCGTATTATGCATGAAATATTTTATAACATATTGTAAACACTATTTTATATTATAAAATAAATGAAATCTATCAAAAAATATGAATATGTTGTCGTGCCCCCATATACTTGAACATATGACTTGGGATAAATCCGATACTTAAACACATACCTGCACCTAGCACCCATATCCGAGTCCATACAATATTAAGTGTTTACAACTCCAAAATAGTCAAAATTTTTGCATTTTAAAATTAAAAAATAAAATTTCTTATTAAAATTATATTTTGGAATTACTTTTAAACTCTATCAAACTCATTCAACATTAATTAATGATAAAGCAAAATCCCCTTAATTTAAAATCTAAACTCTTTTTTGTTACTAAAGTATTCTATGTAATCATGAAGTGCGACAAAAGCTAACCCTTTGTTTATTAAGTGAATTTTTAATTTTAAGCAGCATAATTTGTCACTATCAAACACTTTTAGTTTGCTTTTGTATTCATAAATTCAAAATAAAGGGATTTAGATTTACTTGTCAAAAAAAATAGGAATAATTGCAATACTCATTAAATTATGACTCAGTATCACTATAGTACTGACACCCAAATAGTTCAGTGATATTTGGTTGGCTGTAAAGTACCTCAGTTATTGAGGTCTTGAGTTACACCCAAAGTAGTGTAGTGGTTTATTTGTGATTACTATTAAACTTATTGCGATTGCTTATTTGTTAGACTTTCTCACATAAATGATTGTACAGTATAATGTAGTTCTTTCATGTAATTATCTCGATTGGCAAAAAAAAAAGTATCACTATAGTCCTCTACTCTAAAACATGACATGTTTACCTTGACAATCAACACATTATGTTAATAATTTGTTAGCAATTTCTTAAAAGAATTGATGAAAATTTATCATGTAACTTGAACATATTCACAAAAATATAAGTTTATGTTTCAATTAACCTTATCTTTTTATAATAGTTATCTAATAACTTAAATACCCTTATATTTACATGTCAATCAAATGGACATTTTAATTATTTTACAATTATTATAATAACATAAGGTCAATTCAGATATAAAATTATATTTTTATAAACAAGTGCAAGTCACAAAACAAATTTTCATTTATTTTTTTAACAAATTGTTAACTGAATGTGTTAATTAATATAAATTAATAGTTTAAAGGTCAATAATTCACATTTTAAAATTTAAAAAAATTTAGTAATACCAGATCTTGATTCAAGATTGTATTTGTATTTATCCAAAAAAACACCTTTAGTTTATGAAAAATGCTATTCTTTCAGAATTTATAACCAGAATTTTGAACCAGAATAATGTGGCAGTGATAGTTTGTAATTAAAATGCATCTTGTTAGGTTCTTTGTTTTAAAGTAATAGGCCCACAACTCAGCTATATCATTCTGATTATATTTTTTAGTTATATATTTTGATTGTATAGCATTACTTTTAGTTTATATTGAACAACATACGCTTTAGATATACAAATAAATGTAAGGATGCCTTGCAAAATATATATATCAAAGATGTAAGGATTTGAGTGTCTTATTACGAGTAGATGTGAAATGATAGGGTCAAAGCAGTTGAAATCCACCATAACAAGAATTCCATCTTTTTTTGGATGCACACCACAAAAAGAATTCTAGTTGTACAGAGACGTCTTACAATGTCTAAACTTACAACTTTTTCATTTTTGGGCTTTTAATCTAACTCCAACAATTAGCTCGCACTCATATGCATGATATTGTAAGGTGAATCAAGCTACTTGTATTCGTTTTATTTGAAATTAGTTTGTTAAAAAATTTTTTAAGATCGACTTGTTATGTAAACAAACTAAACTTGAACACATTTTAAATTTCGTTAATTTTTTAAATTCGGCTCAAACTCGATTCGATAGATAACTTTATATACACTTAAAAATTCAAGTTACTCAATGTCGGCTCGATTAGAGTTCATTTGGACTCAGCTTAAAAGTTAAACAAATTAAGTTTGAATACATTTTCAAACTCGTTAAGCTTACTAAATCAAATTTAAATTATCTTTTGTTTAGCTTGACTCGGCTCGTTTACAACCCTACATACACATTTATAAATTAAAACCCAAATACATTAATTTCGAATGGATCCATCGAATTGCAGGTACTAAAACTTTGTAGTTTAAGTACTTAAAATTTGAGGGTTTTATGAAATGGGCTTAATCATGCAAGGATGAAAAGTAAGGGCTAATTACACTTTGCTTTCTTTTACTTTCTGTGATTTGAGTAAAAAATACATGGCCTCTTGTGATTTAAAAGTGAACGCATGACCCTCTGTGATTTGCAGATGAAAACCGTTAGATATGGTAAAAATTCTATTATAGGAATATTTTTGTTATTTTATCACTCTAAATTAGAACATAAAAAGATGATTTAATAAAATAACAAAAAAATAATTTTCATAGGCAAGTCTTTATTTTTGACATAAAAGGGCTAAATTATTTTTTAGATATTCTAATTTAGAGAGATAAAATAACAAAAATACCTTTATGATAAAATTTTCGTTAAATTTAATAGTTTTCATCAATTTACAGATAAGTACAAATCACACGAGTTTATGTGTTTACTTTTAAACTACATAGATGTGATGTGTTTTGCTTAATTACAAGATGTAAAATGTAATTATTCCAAAAGGTAATTAATCAAAAAAATTTTTTGTTTAAAAAAAAAGGAAGAATAAGTTTTGGTAATCTATTCCTAATATAAACCATTTTAACAAATTATTTTGTCTTTTTTCTTAATTTAATAATTCATATTGTCTAGCGTCGGACTTTGTGTTTCTGCGGTCTGCAGAGCAAGTCCAGCGCCCTCTTTTCTAGCCGTCAAACTCAAGAAGAATCGAGAGTGAGAGAAAAGCAGCGAAGCGAAGCAAAGCTGAGGTCACAAAAATGGGAAGCGCAGCACAGATACCAACCAGCTTCGGCCACGAGCTGAGGGCATGCCTTCGCTGTAGGCTTGTCAAAACCTACGACCAGGTCTCTCTCTCTCTCTTTGCTTCTCAATAATCTCTTCTTTGATTTCAAAATTTACATCTATGTAGTTTTTACTATGAAATCACTTTTTAATTTTTGAGGATATTGAAACTTGTATCTGTTTGTAACTAAAAAGAACGACTGGAACTTACTACTGGATTGATTGGTATTTATATGTCGTCGCCCACCCCGGTATAAGTATCTCTCATTCCGTAAAAGGTTTTAGTTTTGGTTTTTTACTTTCTCCTGTCATCTATTTTCTGAGTTGCCATGGCTGTTAATTTATCATCTATCTATTTTTCTAATACGTCTATTTTATTTATTTATTGTTAACTCTATTAATAATTCCGGAATATTTCGATTGATCATGTCATTCCGCGGCTGCGGTGCTGCACCAAACAGTTTAGGGAATCGGGCTGCGAGAACTGCCCCTTCTTTAAGATGGATGAAGATCACGAGCGTGTTGTCGATTGCACCACTCCTAATTTTACTGGGTAATATTCATATATCTTTCTTTCAGTGCGTTGGCATTACTTCTACACTCTTCTTTTATATGATTCAGTTCTATAGCACTTGACTCTCTGTATACATTGGTAAATGGGGTTAAACTGGCGAGTTGCAGCACGAGAGGTCCCTGATAGATGTTGAGAAAAGATTTTCCTTCGGAAAAAATAGAACAAAGATGGAAAAATCCCATTATTATTATTTTCTTACTGTAAAAAGGTACAAGACAGTACTGGACTTTTTGACAATTACACTGATCTCCTCTATCAAAGATTGTGGAAAAATGGCAATAACTGAGATTTTTAAATTAATTTTTACCCTTTTCTCATTAAATCTTATTTTAATGATTTTTTTTTATTTTGGGGTAAAGAAAAAAATCTCTAACGTCTTGAACATTTTTTTCCTCTCAACCATTGTCTCCCTCTGCCAAACCAGTGCCCTCACCCCCCTCCGGGCCACACCCTCCTGCGCCACCTCCACTTTGCTGCCAATCCCATCACCACTTCCCTCTTGGGTCAGCACCTATATCCACCCTTGTCCCCCACCTCCACTGCTCTGCTGGCCCCCATTGCCCCTTCCTTCTCCGGCCACCACACTAGACCCACCTACCAGCACTCTCCCTGTCACCTGTCCCTCTCCTTACACCAACCAAACACCACATCTATTGCCCCCACCCTCCATTCCTGGTGGTAAGTTGGGGCGCGGTAAGCGGTTTGGCTAGCGTGGGTGGGGGGAAGGAGAGGGTGGTAGGGTGGGGTGGATTCAGGGGGGAGGGGGGAGATTGGTGAGGAAGATGGTGATGAAATAAAGAAAATAAATATAACATTGATAATAATAAGTGCCACATGTAAGTCTTTCTGTGGTTTTTTTTTTCCTATTGTTTTATGTAAACAATTGGATTGGTGGCATTGTTTGATTCATGCATATGTTATTAGTTTGTCTATTAATGAACCATTTTAGTGGACATAAACAAAATCTATTACTCTCCTTAACGGCAGGTTGATGGGATTGGGGGAATGTATTACACAAAATTTAAAGTAGGGGAGAGCGGTGTGATTGTCAAAAGTGATGGGTACTATCTTGGTTTTCATTAAATCTCAGGGGTGGGGTGGTCAGTGTAATTTACCCATTGTTTTATTATAATTGGTTCTACATATTTTTCTTGTCATTGTTTGTTGAGTGATTGTGTTCTTTACATCATTTCACTCTTCAGTTTCAATGTAATACTTGTGATATAGGATTATCTCGGTCATGGATCCAAGTAGAAGTTGGGCTGCCCGATGGCTTCGAATTGGTATGGGTGACCATTTTTCTCGTGCATATTCAAATGCATCCTATTCTTTTACAAATCATAGAAGCTTGTCTCAGTTTTAACACTTAAAAATGATCATCAATATACATTGTGTTTTCCTACTCAGCCAGTGCATTATAAATTTTACCCTTTTGTCAATGGTTACCCTTCCTTCCCACACACATTCCTTTGTGAGAAATGGTTGGAATATTTAGGTTTTTTTTTTTCTTCTTCAGTTGTTCAAATGTAGTTAAAAAAACCTTGATTTATACAAGGACGATGCAAGATGGTGAATTTTCATAGTTAAGGGTTTAGCTTTTGAATTTTGATTTTGAAGAGCACCTTTTAGGCCTTTGTAATATGCTTTCTCGTAGGGTCGTTTTACCACAGGGTGTTTCTTCAATTGACCTTTGGCATAAAATAAATTACTTGCACTCCATTGGAACTCCGTAATACCAATTTTGGAGCTTCCAGTCACTTTTGCAATGCAAGAAGGTTGTTAATTATGTGATCTTTGCTGCCCTTTCAGTAGATATGAAATGTCTTCATCACATCCTTTTCCCCTATTTAAATAAGCTGGAATTAGAATTGTACTTAATGTCATACTATACAATAATTAAATATAATAGAGAATGAGGCAACATCATGACCAAAAGCAACCAGGGTTGCTTAGCGGTTTAAACCCGAAGGTCTTGTATTTAACTCCCATTGTTGTGTGTGGTCTTGTGGGTGGGTTTGTGTGCCCCATAGTATACCCGGCCCAACAGGTTCAGGGTTCTATGTGTTACCTTAAAAAAAAAAAAAAATGACCAAGGTAATAAAAATCACTGCCTTGTTCTTTAATGTTTCATTCTTCTGGTTAACCAGATGGATCATAAGATGGACACATATCTTTATGAATGTAGAAATTTGGCCAGTTATATTATATTAATGCAAGTCACAGGAAAAGCTTTGTTCACAGGATTCACTTAGCTCTAATAAGATAATTTTTTTAAGATATTAATCATTCCTCATTTTTGGGGAGAATTTTTATTTTAAAATCAAGTTTTTATGTTTTTGTTAGTACAAGGCTTGCATGACAATGGTTTTATAATGAGCCACGTGAACCTCCCCCCCAACCAAAACAAAAGAAAACACACACACACACACACACAAAATAAAATAAAAATGACTCATTGTCATTGGCTTTGTTGGGTTAGCAATTGGTGGCATTTGAAGATACATCACATGGTAAGTCATAGTGCATTGATGCTTCAGATATGTAAAGTACCCATATTGGCAAGGTAACCTTAGGTTTTTTAAGGTTTGAAGCGTTGTTTGAGAACATCTATTTTCATGAATTGGGCACTTAACTCCAAACCAATAGAAAATCATATGCATACTATGTTTAACAAAAATAATGCCAAATAGGCAAAGGAATGTCATTGGTAGTTTTGCAGAAACTCTTGTTTAAAATTGGAGTCCTTGCAAATAGTTTACTACCTAAAATTTTAAGGCAAATGAAAAGGATTCCTCTGTTTTTGTGATAAGAAAGATGAAAAGAGTACCCACAAATCAAACAATTGCATTAGTTAAAAGTTGGACTAAGGACTCAGGGAATATGGTACAAGACTAGTTAGGCATCAAGGTTGGTGATGGTAGGACAGTAAAAATTATAAAGACAAGTGAAGATGGTTGGCCTAAGGACAAGTTGGAAGGAGGAAAGAAGGAACTTAAAAGAATTGCGAAGGGGAAGGGACTGTGCAAATCAAATGAGAATTCAAGGCTGGTGATGGGAGGAGTATAAAAAGGATAAAGACAAGAGAGATGGCTGGGCAAAAGATGAGTTGGAGGGCAGAAAGGAGATATTTGAAAAATCCCTGAGAGGAGACATGGTGCAAAGTGGACTTCAAAGCCTCCTTAACATAGAGGAAATGCAGTGGATGCATGTAATTAGGCTAGCAAGCTATCTCCAACATAAGCCACCTTAAGGAAAGCTGAATGTAAAGGGAAGAGATAAAAAAGATGAAGGAGAAAAAGAATATTAAGGATAAGTAATTTGAGCAGTGGCCCAAATTACTCAAAAGATGTTTAAGCCTTTTGTAACCAACATTGGGACATGCTATGTTGAAATAGAAGGAAATTTTTTAATTAAATGGATAAGATAAAGAGAACTACAAACTTTTGGTTGCTTAAATTAGTGGTGTTGAAAATTCCGTTTGCCTAAGATGTGAATTTATCTTTTGATTATTTAGCGCACACAATGTAAGACACAATTTTATACGTGAAAAAACCCTAGTAAGGGTAAAAACCACAGAACCTAGTCTAGTCAAGCAATCAATATCAAAGAGCTGAATACGAAAGAGTCAACATATAACCCAACTCTAGATATTTCAATCTTCAAATGATGAATCCTTGCGCTTTTGGGCGTGCTCTCCTTATATTGATCAAGCACCACAATCACGTATCGATTCTTCCCGATATGGTTCTTTAGCATTTGCTTGAGTGTTGAACACCACAACACCGACATAATCCACCAAGCACTAGTCTAGATCCACCACTTGTGAAATACCACCAAGACAATCTCCACATGAAGTAGAAGCAGTGTGTAAAGGCTTCAAAGATTCTTTTTCACATGAACAATAAGCTTTTTGTTGATAGGGATGGCTCTCTTAATACGGAGATCTTCTTCTAAGGTTGCAAAGAGGTATTAGATTTGTCTTTCTTGTATATCTTCTTCTAAGGTTGCAGAGAGGTATTAGACTTATATGTCTTGTATTTTGGCCTTCTTCTAGCTTCATATTTATAGTAGATGAGTTTGGATATGTTGATTCGTAATCCTTATCAGGGTGGGGGTTGGCCGGGAATAAGGAAAGGTGATGCAGGTCGGGTTGGGAGGAACCTCTACCTGGGGTGTGGGCGGGATTGGGAGGGGTATTTGTAGGCGAGGTTGAGGTCGAGTAGGGAGGTCTTTGTCCCATACCTTAACCGTTGCCATCCCTAATCAACCTTGATATACCTGAACCATATCCTTTTTTTTCAGTAAGTAATAAGAAGATATATAAAGATGATCACCAATAAAAGGGGGGAAACCCTATACTCCCAACCAAACAAAATCAACCTATATATCTCAGGCATGTATAACTCATCAGAAAACCTACTAGACGAGTAAAACAAACTTTCTCAACCACAAAAACAGGAAAACGAGAGTGATTCCCTTAAGCAATGAACATACCCAGAAGCTTAAACGGATGGGAATCTGCTTTGGTGTGGAATGGGTTACGCCAAATGCTCTACCTAACGCAATGAGGAGCTGCTACCCAAGCATGTCTCTCTCTTCCTCTCAGGCAATTACGATTCCAACAAGCTAAGAGATGAAACTTTGAATTTGGCATACCTATTCCACACCTAAAATAGAATAAAGCAAACTCTAAACCTCTCTTGCCACAAAACAATGAAGAATGAGATGATTCACTGGCTCTTAACTATTCGTACACATGTAGCACCAATCCTTCATCAACTGTCTCATTTTCCTCCAATAATCATAGTAAAAATCGCCTTAAGAGAAGCCATCTGGACAAAGAAGACCACCTTAGTGGGAGCCTTAGTTTTCCAAATGCTTTCCACAAAAGAGCAACCCAGCCCCCTCTCCCAGAGAGAGAACTGTAGGAAGAATAAACTGAGAAGGAGCCCCCTTTTGAAGACTGACAAATCCATTTATCTTCCCAACAAGGGGATTATCATGAAACATCCCAATGAAAGCTGTCATAGACTTTATCTCTCAATCTTGGAGGTTCCTTTTGAATTGTGGAGCCCAAATGATCTCCCAAGAGGACAAAGAAAAGCATTCCCCAAACATCACCTCCTATGAATGCCATTGGATCCAGAAATTATATATTGGATGACTCCTTTATCAAATATATACCAACATAAGAAAAGTAGTATAAATAAATAAATAATATATCCTTATCTTGACTTTGTATCATATCACCAGAAGTTTGGGTTTAGATGTGTTTGACTTTCTTTTTGTGTATACCCAGCAAGATGATGCTTCTGATGATATAAGACAGTTCGGGGAAACTTGAAATAAAGCCGCTTATGATTGGGTGCGTGGTGGGTTTTGGTTATGAAAAGTTTGTTGGTTTAGGACTTCAATAGTAGGAAGAAATGTTGTAGGCTCCAACGATTAAAAATTGAGGGAGTTCTCTTGGTTTTCAAAGTGATTGATCGCTGAATTGGTAGAAATTAGTCATAATCTCTAGTGGACACCTATTTTATGGGTTAAATTGAAAGCCAAGTGGTAGGAGAAGGGTTTTCTGTTTATTAGGACTCAATAGATAGGGCTTTGGGGCTAATTTGGTGGCTTAAAATAGTGCTCTTTTTTTAACTATATACTTGTTGCTAATGAAGGAGAAGAATCTAACCACTTTACCCTTGATGGGTTTAATGCAATCACACAAACAAAGCCCCAAAGTTTCTAATATTCAAATCTATTGAATAAAGAGATTACATTGGTATTTAAAGACTTTATAACAACTTCAACTCAACTAGGACTAAGACCTCATAATAGGCAACATTGACACTTAGACGGTTTAGACTATTTTTGACCTAACAAAAGCCATATATAATAACCGAATATCATAATTCAACCCTGTGTGGCATGATCTCAGGGTGCGGGTGTCGGGAGTGGGTATGTGTTTAAGTATCAAATTCATTTAATTTCTATACTCAAGGACACAGGGACACGACGATGTATTCATATTTTTTAATATACTTCTTTTATTTTGGAGGATAAAATAATGTTTACAACTTACAAGGTGATGTAAAACATTTCATGCATAAATGGGAGTTTTATGCATATTTATATGATAAACTTGATTTACTAAACATTTTTGTTGGGTGAATATGTAGCAATACATGTCAAACACTTATCTCATTCCCATATGGTTAGCCAAGTGTCGAAGTCCAACTATCGAGTGTCCGACATGGGTACTTCATGCATCCGTAAGATTTATGTAGTATCTAATTGTATGTTGTTCTAAGTTAGACAATTACAAATCCCATCTTTTGCCTCGAAAAAGGGAACCTAACAAAAGGAAGCTATTTTGAAGGAAGTGGATCTCTTGTAGATTTCCCTGTTTGGTTGCACTTTCTCCTGCTCTAAACATACTGAGGGACTTTTATTATTGCTGCTGCTGTTAATTTTGTTCTTGTTCTGTTGCTATTATTGTTATTGGTGAACGAAGAAATGCGCTAAAGGAAGAGGGAACTCTTGGGGAGAAGAGATATCCCACTGGAAAAAAACTAGAAGTCATTTTTCTCGTAAGATAACTGTGAATGAATGTGGCTACTCTGAAGTTCTTGAAATGCATTGAATATGAAATGATAATAGACACAATTATTTCTTTTCCTTTCTCCATAAACATCTTGATTCGTGGACCCTCATGTGATTGGCTATTTGCTTATTTATTTCAGTAGAAAATTAGGTTGCAACTATCATATTAAATCTTTTGCAGGAAGATTTGTCCCTGGTTGTTACACGCTTGCAGTCTCTGAGGCACTCCCGGAGGATCTGCAGGTTTGCATTTCTTTACTTCCTATAATTTATAAATTTTTGTTCTGTGAGAGGGCATTGTTTTTCTATTAAGGTGGTCCCTATTTACCTTCACACTATACGTGTTAGGAAGTGAGTCATTACATTTTATTGTCTTCTGAAATATCCATTCAATAGTCTTTGGATGTGTATCTTCAGAAATCAGTTGATAACTGTCCATTCCCACAAATGAATCTGTTGAATATCTCAACCAGAACTCTCAAGTCTGAGACTCTTCTTTCAATCATCTAAGATGTCCTGGTTCTGGATTTTAGTTCATTATATTCTTGATCCGAGCAATCATTGTTTGAACTTATGTTACCCGGACACTTCTAAATTCGTGGAATGCCCATGTCTTCGTGGAATACCAGTGTTGGACACTCGACACCCGGATAATGCTATGGAATATGTGTCCGGTATGACTAGTTGGACATGCATCCTACAAGTATGTATAAGTAATTGAGTTTACTATAGAAATATGCATAAAACTTCTATTTTATGCATGAAATGCAATATTTGAGTTTATAAACACTACTTTACCTTAAAGCGAAAGGAGAATTTAATAATATGAAATTTAGCCATGTCTTAGTGTCTTTGGACATAAGAATTAGATGAATCCGATACTTAGACATGTACCTACACTCGACACCTGTACCCAAGTCCAGGTAACAACGATTTGAACAATTTAACTTTGGAAGATTGTTGAAGGATAGTTTATTGTTTCATATGGTAGTTTCATACTATCTCCCTTCCGTGGTCACTTTAGAAGAAATTACCTGAGTTTTTCTTGCTACTATAATGGAAATACCTTATTTTTTTGTTTTACCCCGGAATGCTTGCACTGCATATTTGATGGTGCTTTCTCTGTAATTTCTATTGCTATGCTTGATTTAATTGACTGTTCGATTTTGTTTCCCTGTAACTTGCTCTGACCTACTCCTCATTTGTTGGACTTATATGGTATATGTGCCCAAGCAATTGACATACATTTATTGCCCCCAGTTGGCGGGAACTCAGGATTGATGTCCTCGAATTGGTTCATATGATCTTTATGGTGTGCCAGTAAATTTAGATAGTTTGATTTGCTATGTATGAAAATCTGAAGAAAAAAACTTAGCATACCTGGGGAGCTTGTTTCTAGTGCACAATTTAGTTTAATCTGTTGAAACACTCGTGTTAATTTTTCTAATATATATAGTTTGATGGTATCCTGAAACTGATGTGAATTAATAATTGTCTGAATTTGCAGAATCTGTGTGAAGATGAACGTGTCCAATATGTTCCGCCGAAACGTGTATGATTGGAACATCACGCCACCCAGCTGTTAGGGTTAGCAATATTTCATTGTAATCAGATTCTCACTAGTAAAAGAAAAAAACGGTTGTTCAAAACCGGGGACCGTTCGTGCAGTTGACACGCTTACTTTGCCTAATACCTCAAAATGGGCTCCACAGACTTCAACTCTGATGTTTTGTATTGGAAGTTTCCGGGTATTTGTTCTTCTGATCTTATATTTGTAAGAACCTTTGTGTGTGTGTGTGTACGTGAGAGAGAGAGAGAGAGAGAGAGAGAGAGAGAGAGAACAAACAAACAAACTAATGGGGAAGGTGGGGGAAGCGGTACGAGAAGCGAGTGCCAAAAGTTTAGAATTAATTATGTTAAGATGTGTTATGCCCTCTGGGAAAAATATTCAATATAACGGTGATGCTGTGTTATTGTTGCTGACGTGATATTATAAGCTAATGAAATTTATCTCCATATGTATATTGTGATGAAATGTTAGTTAATGAAATTTATCTATATATATATTGTGATGAAATGTCATGTCGATTAGTAAGGTAGTGTGGATAAAATATCTTAATTAATTCTTTAATTTTAGGTGATGGGAATAAAAATTGTATTTTTGTGCATTTTGACTGATTGCAAGAATCTTGCATGCACTTAGAGACTTGCAGTACTAGAAAGTTTGAAAATAAATATATAAAAAAAAAAACAAAGGTGAAATTCCTTACCCTCGCAAACTAAAATCTGACGGAACCACTCAGTTCCTAATAATCAGTTAACGCGTAGCTGGAGGAAGGAACACAACCAAATGCCTGGGAATTTATAGTGGGGAAGGGGGGGAAAATTGAGAACGAAACGAGTGTCAGTTCCATGCTATTGTTTGGTTCAGTTGGGAAAATGAGAAGGGAATGAATAAGCGTTTCTCAATGTATCTTTAATTTCTAGTTTAAGCACTCAACCTCAAAGCAAATCAAACTCCAAATAAACAAATCAACACCCCAACCCCCACTCTATTTTCTGAGAAACTCATTTAGGCAAAAGTGGCAGAGTTGGAGTAGAAAGATCATTGTAGAAATCTGCAAACACTAAGATTTAATGCCGAAGGGTTGCCAAGGAACGGCGAGGGCTTACCTATGTTGTAATCAATTTTATTTTACGGTATATACCAGTATTGATTCGTATCAGCGTATCTAATAGAATTTATCATATATCATAGAGGCATAAGTAAAACCTCATTCTAGCAAAACATGTGCAAGTCTTAACAATTTCAAAACTGTAAATGATGAGTTCCGAGTATACTTAAATACATACTCATTATCTATTACAAACTCAATAAAAAATTTAACCATTTCAATATAACAAATCACTACTAATTGGTATAAGGACGAGATATGCCAGTATGCTCAGAATAATTTGGTATAAGACCGAGATATGCGGGTACACCCGATACAATCGAGACTCTATGCACCGTATGAGTACTGGTGTAGTACGTACCAGACCGCACTGAGCGATGCAGTGCGAAATCAATAACTATAGTAGTTGGAGGAGGGGTTGTTCAGTTGTTGCTTGCTTCAACCGTTTTGTAGCTCAATCTTGATTTGCTGTTTTTTACCTTTTTTTTTTTTTTTACCAAGGTGTCAAGATCTTTAGCCAATTACTCTTTCGAGTCCATACAGAATCACCATCTACATGAATTATGTAAACTTCATGCATTGCATGAATGATGGCTGGCCATAACGCGGCGTAATTTATTCTTATTTACAAGAAATGGGCTTTTTCAAGATCATCCAACCTCCTTAAAGAATCATCCTTTACAGTAGAACCAGTTCTCCATATATAAATATGTTGTGAA
>CM065378.1:437500-455000 GCA_033060915.1 Euryodendron excelsum | reverse complement strand
GATTGAAGATTGGAATTTAGAATTTTGGAATTGAAAAGGTTGGATTTTGATTTGGAAAAATAGAACCTGGAAGAAAGATTTAGACTTGTTTTTGGAAAGATGGAGGTTTAAGAAACCTAGACTTAGGAAAGAGAGAAGACTTAAGAAAAATTTTGACTTGGAAGGGTTTAAGAAAGATTCGACTTGACTCAAAAGAGTTTTAGGAAAGGTTCAAATTAGGAAAGTTTTGAAAAAGTAAAGGTTTCACTTTAGGAAAATTTCGATTTAGGAAAGTTTTAACTTAAGAAAGTTTCGAATTTAGAAAGTTTTCAAAATAGGATAGTTTTGAATTTGGAATGTTTTGAAATAGGAAAGTTGCAAAAGCAAGAAAGTTTTAGATTTGGAAAGATTTGAAATTTAGAAAGTTTAGAGTTTAGAAAGTTTGGGAGTTTAGAAAGATTTAACTTAAGAAAGTTTTGAATTTTAGAAAGTTTTAGATTTGGAAATATTTGAAATTTAGAAAGTTTAGGATTTAGAAAGATTCAAAGTTTGATTTTTAGAAATTCTTGAAATTAGGAAAGGTTTTGAGTTTAAGAAATGTTTGAAAACTTAGATTTGGAAAGTTAAAATTTGAAAAGGAGGAGAATAAGGAAAAGGTTGAATTAGGAAAGATTTGGATTTTGAGTTTTAAAATTTAGGAAAGATTTTTATGTTCAAGTTTTGGAAACTTAAGATTTAGGAAAGTAGAAGATTAGGAAGGAGTTGAATTAGGAAAGATTTGGACTAGGAAGGGTTAAGATTCCTATTTCCTAAAACAAGGGATTGAATTTTGTTTCTAAAAAGAGATGTTTTGATTTTGTTTCCAAAAACGGAGGATAGGATCTAGTTTCCTAAACGGGAGATTGGATTTGGTGTCCTAAAGGGAAGCTGGATTTGGGCAAGGATTTGGAAAGGGAAATTTTAGAAACCCTAAATTTGGAAGACTATAGTTTTGACATAGAAAATAGGTTTTGGAAATATATAGTTGGGATACGAAAAGAGGGATTTTAGAAACTTAGGTTTTAAGGTAAGTTTGAAAATCATATTTTTGGAAAGGAAAATTAGAGTTTCCTAATTGTGGTTTTAGGGCTTGGCTTGGGCACTAAGAAAAAGAATTTTTGGAAAGTGAGTTTTTAGAAACGAAGATTTTGGAGGAAGATTCTAAAGAGGAGTTTTTAGAAAATGTGTTTTAAAAAGAATTTTAGGAAGGAAGTTCTTGGAAAGTAAAACTTTTAGAGAGTTTTGGAAACAAGATTTTAGAAGAAGTTTTTTGGAAAGAGTTTTTAGAAAACAATTTTGGAAAGGAATTTAAAGAGAGTTTATGGAAAGCATGTTGGAAAAGAGATTTTTAGGAGGAGATTTTTGAAAAGAGAGCTTTTTGGAAAGTATATAAATGTTTCACTTTCCTAAAACGATTCTAACCATAAGAAGGTTAGAACCACTTTAAGAAAGTGATTTTGAAAACAACAAGGAGTTGAAAATATGGACCATATTGATCACTTTAAATGTAACACTTTCATAAAGCAATCATAGCCATGGAAAGGTTAGAATCACCCTAGGATTGTGATTTTGAAAACAAGTTTTGAAAAAGAAGACTTTGATGCAATTTTGAAAACATGTTTAATGGAAGCTTTGAAAACGAGTTTGAAAATGATTTTTGGAAGAATACAAGATATGATATGCATAATGCAGATTGGGGTTGTGAACATACAAGGTTAAGGCTTCACCACATAATCAAGGGGGGCCGAGCCCACGTGGTCTCCGGTTAGACAAAAAGAAAGCCCTCGACACGGTGACTTTCAAGAGCCTAATTCTACACATGAACCGGGAATCCCCTTGTTTCAAGCATTCAAAGAAAGGGGGGAAGAAGATGGGGGATTAAAATAGAGGAAAACCCAAGTGGGTTAGAAGGGAGAAGAGAGAGGGGGAAGTGCAAAAACTTAAAGAGAAAACCTACTTTGTCTTGTTTATTTCACTTTGCTTTGCTGGCCTTGCTTTTCTTGCTTTTTTTCGGTCTTCGCTTCAGTCTTTGAGGGCTTATCTTTGATCTTCAAAACTTGTAGTTGCAGCAATCCAAGTCTTCAATGGAGGGTTGGAGGCTAGTGTATAAGTGTATAGGAGGCTAGGATTTGTGTATGGTGGTTAGGGTTTGGAAAACCTAGAGAAGCTAGGGTTTAGGGAGGCTACGAGCTCTGTATATCGAATATTAGGATTTTCAGATTGAGTTTGCGGGCCTCTTTCACGCTGGAGGAGGCTATGTATTTATAGAGATGGGATAGACCTGACGCCTGTTGCAGTGGCGCTAGGCCAATTTTCCTCTTGGCGCCAGCCAGTTAGGAAAGTGTTTAGGTCGGCAAGCAACGTATCTTTGGAAGATTTGGGCGCCTGTACTAGTGACTACCATGTAATTTTTAGCGTGGCTTCACTAGGAGTGATTCTGGAAAGTCTGGGAACAATTTAAAGAGGCCGGGAATGACCCGGAGAGCCGGAAAAGGGCAGGAACACTTAGAATAGTGTCCCGGAGGTGTTTAACTTGAAAAATGGGGATAAGATGTGTCAGAAGGATTGACCGAGCCGTTAGGGGCAAAACGGTCAACCGGGTTGGAGAGCTGCCGGGACGGACTTGGATTGTCCCGGAAAAAGACTCGAGACTTGGAAACATTACTTAGAATGTTCCCAAAGGTTACAGGTGTGGTTGGAAAAGGCGACCGGCCCACCAGGGGCAAAACGGTCATTTCGCACCAGGTTTGCCGGGACTGACTTGGAATGATCCAGAAAGATAGAGGAAGGTTGAGAATACTATAAGAAGCAATCTCAGGAGGTTACTGGTTTGATACCCAGAGTCGGTGTGGTTTCAGGGGCATTCGAATGCTTAGGGGCAAAAATAGTCATCTTGACCGAAAAGTCTCAGAATTGGCTTGAAATTGACTAGCAGGCACCTAATCATGCCAAATTGCCTTTAAGACAATCTTGGAAGGTTGGACTTACCGTTCTGAGGATTCAAATGTGTTCTCGAGAAACATGCCGAAAAATACCCAAGGGGCAGTTTGGTCATTTTTCACCGAAGTGGGCTAGTAGGCACTGGTGTTGACCTGGGTTTTGAGTGTTTCCGCCACTCTGACGGCGGTCGCGTGATACGGTGATTTGTTGACAATTCCCTATATCGACCTGTTTACGAGTATTTCCGCTAGTCTGACGGTTGCGATGTTTGCGAGTATTTTCGCTACTCTGATGGTTCGCGATCATTCCCGAGATTGCCTGATCTCGGGAAGCTGCTAAAGGGACTTAGTGCCTAAGAATCAACTTTCTCGAAAGGTGTGCCTAAACAGACATTTCTGCATTGGCGGGCTAGCAGGCGCCAAAGGTGGACCGTTCTACCATCTAGGGGACTTGAGGTCTCGTCCCGGTCGATAGGTTTAAAGGGACTTACCGTTTCGAAGAGACTTTCTTCAGAAAATGTGCCGGACCGTCTCGAGGAATAAACTATCTCGAGAGAGGGATTGGATTTGAAATTGGACTTGAAAAGGGGAATTATTGTCTTCGGAAAGACGTGCCTGAATTGGAATTGGAAAGGGGACTTACCGTCCTCGGAAAGAAGTGCCTAAATTGGAATTGGAAAGGGGACTTACCGTCCTTGAAAAGACGTGCCTAACTGAATAGATTTACCGTCTCGAGGAATCAACTTTCTTGAGAAAGGGATGGGAATTGGAATTAGAAAGGAGACTTACCGTCTTCGAAAAGACGTGCCTAATTTGAATAGATTTACCGTCTCGAGGAATCATCTGTCGCGAGAAAGGGATTGGAATTGGAATTGAAAAGGAAACTTACCGTCTTTGGAAAGACATGCCTAATTTGGAATTGGAAAGGGAACTTACTGTCTTCGGAAAGACGCGCCTGGTTTGGAATTAGAACGAATGATGCCCTCAGGGGCATTTTGGTCATTTTTCTCCATTTGGGCCCGGTGGGGCTCGCGAAGCTATGAATTGACGGGATTAGACTTAGAAAGTTAATTTGGATTAAAATATCCCCTAATGACTTGAACACAAGTCTGGACAGAGTGGAGACCGCTCAATGGGTTGCTTACATTATGGAGACCAAGGCTCCAAGCATGGTTGATGCACTTATCGGTAGGGTTGCTTACATTGTGGAGACCAAGGCTCCAAACACGGTTGATGCACTTATCGATAGGACAGTTTCACCATTCACCTAGGCGGTGATGGACTATCCCCTTCCTTGAAGTTCAAGATGTTGATGGTGGACACGTTCGACGGTTCCAAAGACCCAGTGGACCACTTGAAAACCTCTAGGGCACTAGTGCACCTGTAAGCGGTGCCAGACGAGATCATGTGTAGAGCTTTTCCTGTCATATTGAAAGGCTTTGCAGGAACCTGGTTCAACAAAATCAAGCTAGCGACCGTCTCCACCTTTAACGAACTTAGCAAGTTCTTCATGAGCCACTATATCGGGGCGTAGAGGCAACAAAGGCCAGCTACGCACCTCTTGATCGCGAGGTAAAAGTAGGAGGAGACCCTACGTGAATACATAGGGAGATTCAATCAGAAGACCCTAGCGTTGGATGACGTGGACGATAAGGTGGCTGTCACGGCATTCAGGAGCGGCATAAGAATGGGAAAACTCCTATTTTCCTTATCAAAGAGGCCACCTCAAGACATGACCGAACTGATGCTTTAATCGTAGAAGCACATGAATGAAGAGGATGCACTGAGCGCTAAGCGGGAGAATGATGGGCGGAGCAGTTCGCGCTCCGATAAAAAAAGGTTGAGCAGCACCTCAAACGAGAAAAAGGAGGCAAAGACGAACCGAATAGGGAACTGGTCGCGCAACAGAGCAGAAGACAGATGTGAGCACTATCGCGAGCTAGACCGAACATTCACCTCCCTAATGACAAAGCTGAAAGATGTCTTGATGGAGATAAGGGACGATCCAGAATTGAAATGGCTAGAACGCCTGAAGATGCCATCGAGCATGTGGAACTGAAAGAGGTACTATAGATTCCATCACGATCATAACCATGATACAGAGGATTGCATCGACTTGAAACAACAAATTAAGGATCTGATCAAGAAGGCCAGACTTGGCTGATACGTCGCCGGTCGAGGCCGCTAGTGGGAGGAGTGGCACAGTCCAGCCTGAGAATAGCCCAACAACCAGCCCATCGGAAAAATAAGGGTTATAACCGGAGGATTCGCTGGAGGAGGCAAATCTTCTTCAGTGCAGAAGAAGCGCATTAAAGAGATCCGAACGAGGGCCGAAATGATGTTGGTCGGGAGGCCTAATAAGAAGTTGAAGATGGACGGCCTTGTGATCACATTTACAGAAGAAGAAACTGCTGAGCTCCACCAACCCTATGATGACCCCCTGGTCATCTCGTCGATCATCTCCAACTTCAAAACCTGAAGAGTTCTGATTGACAGCGGGAGCTCAACAGACATTTTGTTCTAGAGAGCCTTCGAGAAGATGCAGATTGGCAAAGAGAAATTGCAGCCCGTCAACTCCCCCTTGGTCGGCTTCACTGGGGACCGGGTCATCCCCCTCGAGTCTATCGTCTTACCGATGACTTTAGGGGAGGAGCCCTACCAAGCAACGAAGCCAATCCACTTCCTGGTGGTGGACTGTCCATCAGCATACAATGCAACTATTGGACGAACTGCGCTGAACCAGTTCAAAGATATAACGTCCACGTACCATTTGCGAATCAAGTTCACGATCAAGAGCAGGGTCGGATGTGCTCGGGGCAACCAGAAGGAGGCTCGGGAATGCTACATGGCTTCCCTGAAAGGAGAGGCCAGCAAAGAAACCTTGGTCACCGAAGAGCTCGAGCCAAGGGATGAAGAAGAAATCAGAAGAGGCCAGCCAGCAAAGGAGCTAGAAGACGTTCTCGTCGGGGCTCAAGGGTAAAACAGAACAGTAAAGATCGAGGCTATAGCACCTGTGGAGTTTAAGCACGGGTTACGACGATTCCTTAGGGAAAATATTGACGTGTTTGCCTGGTCTCATGAGGATATGCCCGGTATTGATACAAGAGTAGCTGCTCACTACTTGAATATCGATCCCAAGGCTAGGCCGGTCAAACAAAAGAGGAGAAACTTCACGCTAGAACGAAACGATATAGTGGCTGAGGAGGCCGAAAAGCTAGTTTAAGCGAAGTTCATTAGGGAAGTGCAATACCTCACTTGGCTCTCCAATGTCGTCATGGTGAAGAGTCTAACGGGAAGTGGAGAATGTGTGTTGACTTCACCGACCTAAACAAAGCATGCCTAAAGGACAGTTTCCCTCTGCCCACGATTGACCTTCTTGTCGACTCCATGGCTGGATATGAAATGCTAACCTTCATGGATGCTTTTTCAGGATACAACTGTTGGGGATTGCGAAATTTTCCACGACTTAGCTATAGTGTATACGTATACTACCAAAAATTCTGATCTGATTAACATATCCTAATCTACGTGATTAAAATCATACCTTCGAGATCTCTCTGGTTTGATTCCGAATAACTAGAATCAGCACTAAGCACGAAGCAACTGCTCGAACTCAACATTCGGATTTCTGCTGTATTCCTCGTACACGCCTTGCTCTACAGAGAGTAGGCTGGCCGCTGCTAGGGTTTCTCTTCCTCACAAAAACGTGTATCTCTCAATTATGTGCAGAGTGTAGCCCTAGCAGCTCTTAGAGTGCGTATATATATAGGCTACAACAGGGACCATAGGATTAGTATAACTAGGGTTTCCTATGCAAATAAGGACTCCTAATCCAACCAAGATTAATCCTTATTTATGTAAATTATAATTTATACCACTAACGAATTATAATTGCACTCCCTGTTATACTAGAAATTATATTTCGAGCTCCATATTATTAAATGCTTATTTATCTCCCCACGTTAAGATTACAGATACCCATCTATTAAATTAAATTACTGACAATTAAATTTAATAGACTTATTTAATTCCTCGAGACCTTCCACTTAACTTATTTGATATGTCCGATTCATAATCTACCTGCAGGGTTTGACATAATCAAAACTTATAAGCTTCCTCAAGGTTGTATCATCAATCCCTATACAGGGACGTGGATTCCATCAATAATAAATATTCACCATACACGTAATGTTATTGTCCAACTCACTGAATTTATTGACCCACAAAGAATCTCACTCTTCTGCGAATCAAAACAATAAATACTACATGTACGTGTCTATTTATTATATTAGGATTAAGAGCATAAGCACTCATAATAATCATGAGGTATTAATTGTCTTATATAGTCAGTATAAAAATAATTACCTCAACACGGTCCTGTTCAATATACACAAAGTGTACTAGTGCAAGGAGTTGGAATTATACCGTTCCCCATAGTTAAGACAGATCTATTAAAACTTTGTACTACAGTCGTACTGATGGTGTATCTATTTTCATCTAAGACTGTGAACGATAAACTTATATTCCATAAGAACCGATGATCTGATCTTCCGTGTGTAAGTCGTACTCTACACACCAAATCATTTACTATGTAGAATAAGAGACACACATGCATAATCATTAAATAAATAACGCAATGCAAACATTTCTCACACAGATTCTCATTAAAATGGAATAACTAATTTATTAATAAATACTAAAGCCATTACATAAAGCATGTCTTTTAGTATAAATTCCCAACAACAACCAGATCCGAATGGTCGAGCTCGACCAGAAACATATAGCCTTCATCACTGATCGGGGGCTTTATTACCACAATGTGATGCCGTTCGAACTGAAAAATATAGGGGCAACATACCAATAGTTGGTTAACCTCATGTTTAAATCACATATTGGGTGCAATGTGGAAGTATACATAGATGACATGTTGGTAAAGAGCAAGAAGGCCATCAGCCACCTGTAACATACCAATAGTTGGTTAACCTCATGTTTAAATCACAGATTGGGTGTAATGTGGAAGTATACGTAGATGACATGTTGGTAAAGAGTAAGAAGGCCATCAGCCATCTGTAAGACGTCGAAGAGACGTTCCGAACCTTGCGCAAATACCAGAAGAAGCTCAATCCAACTAAATCTACCTTCGGTGTAGCCTCGAGGAAGTTCCTGGGTTTTATGGTCTTGCACCGGGGGATTGAGGCAAACCCAGAAAAGATTCAAGCCATCATTGACATGCAAGTGCTTCAGAAAACGAAGGATGTTCAGAGACTAGCCGGGCGCATAGCAGCTCTGAATAGGTTTATCTTCAGATCCACTAACAAATGCTTGCCCTTCTTCAAAATTCTGTGCAAGGTGTTTGAGTGGACCGAAGAATGTGAAACGACTTTCCACCAACTCAAGCAATACCTAAGCTCGGTTCTGCTGCTCAGTCAAACTATTTTGGGGGAAGAACTATATTTGTATTTGGTAGTTTTAACGACAGTAGTGAGCTCAGCTTTCATCAAAGAAGAAGGAAGAATCCAGAAGCCAGTATACTACACCAGTCGGGCACTACGGGGGGTAGAGGAAAGATACCCGAAGATGAAGCTCATGACCTTAGCCCTAGTGACAGCGGCTCGGTGCCTGGGACCCTACTTCTAAGCCCACACAATAGTGGTCCTAACAAACCAACCTCTAAAGCACATTTTGTATAAGCCAGAGACATTGAGACATTTGGTAAAGTGGGCAGTCAAGCTCAATCAGTTTGACATCCACTACCGACCTTGGCTAGAAATCAAGGGGCAGGGCGCTGCAGATTTTATAGTCGATTTCACTAACCCTCCTATTGCCACCCCTGAAGACGACCCCGTCGATAGTCATTGGGTCTTAACCGTTGATGGCTCCTTTACTGACGATTCCAGTGGCACTGGCGTGGTCTTTGGCACTCCTGACGGTCACACGGAGCCGAATATGAGGCACTCATTGCCGGACTTCGGATTGCTTAGCGAATGGAGGCCGAGCAGATAATTGTGCAGAGTGACTCTTAATTGGTGGTGGAGCAAGTCTAGGGAGAGTATAAAGCTAGAGAGGATAATATGAAGCAATACTGCCAAATGGCTAAGAGTTTAGCCAGGAGGTTTGTAAAAATTTTGCTAGAATGTGTCCCTCGGCTCTAGAATGAAGAGACAGATCAGTTGGCCATGATCGCCTCATCTAATGAGCTAGACCCGAACGTACCAATGGAGGTCCTTGATTCACCGAGCATTTAGAGTCCGGAAGTAAACCAGACAGAACCAGAAACGTCATGGATGAGCCAGATCAGGGATTTCTTGCAAAGCGGAGCCTTACCAGAGAATAAGAATAAAGCGAGGCGAGTACAGTACCATTCGAATAGGTACCTGATACAAAATGGGGTCCTTTATAAGAGGGGACACACCTTACCATTGATTTATTGTGCCATGGAGGAAGAGGTAGAGTATGTGATGAGAGAAGTTCATGAAAGGGTGTGTGGAAACCACTCAAGTGGTCGATCCCTTGCCAAGAAGATTCTACGAACAGCCTACTATTGGCCCACCATGGAGAACGACGCCCAAGAATTTGTCAAGAAGTGCGACAAGTGTCAGCGGTTCACCAACATCACAAGATTGCCCACTTAGGAACTGACCTCGATTTAGAGCCCGTGGCCTTTCGCCCAATGTGGAATTGACATTATGGGACTGCTGCCTATGGGTAATGGGCAGAGGAAGTTTGCGGTGGTGGCCATTGATTACTTTACCAAATGGGCAGAGGCAAAAGCACTCTCAACGATCACCAAGGAGAAAATGAAAATTTTTTTATGGCAGAATATTGTTTGCAGGTTCGAAAGTCCTAAGACCATCATCATTGAAAATGGGAAGCAGTTTAAAGAAAGGTAATTCAACTAATTATGCAGCAACCTAGGGATCAGTCATCGTGCTTCTTCCACTGAGCATCCCTAAGCCAATGATCAAGTAGAAATCACGAACAGGTCCCTCCTGAAGATCATCAAGACTAAGTTAGAGAAAGCAAAGGGCTTGTGGGCAGACGAACTCCCTGACATCCTATGGGAATACAGAACAACGGAGAGGGTATTTACGGGGTAGACGCCATTCTCCCTAACCTTCGGCACTAAAGTGGTCATCCCAGTGGAGATCGGCCTCCCCAGCCTGAGGACGATGCAGTACAACAGTGAAACCAACAACGAGGCTCTGAATGTGGAGCTAGATCTATTGGAAGAACGGAGACTACAGGCAGCTATGAGGGTAGCATCTTTCCAGCAAAGGATGCGCTAGTACCACAACTTCAGAGTCCGACTGAAGGACTTTCGGCGACGGATCTAGTTTTAAAAGGGTCAACCAGTCTACAAACGATCTGAGGGATGGCAAGCTCGGACCTAATTGGGAAGGCCCCTACGAGGTGATCGGCAGCACTAGGAAAGAGACATACATATTGAAGAACTTGGGGGGCAAGGACCTACCACATCCGTGGCACACAGAGCACTAACGAAGTATTACTTTCAAAAGGCTCCTAATTGTAACTCGACGGATTATCAATAAAAACAACCGTTCAACAATGGTCTATTCCCAGTAAATCGACGTAGCATAGAAGTCTGTTTGGTTCACGTGACCAAGCAGAGCCAAATGGCTTTTATAGTAATGGCAAAAAAGTCTGCTCGGTTCAGGCGACAGAGTAGAACCAGACGACCTTTATGGCAATGGCATAGAAAATCTACTTGGTTCACGTGACTGAGCATAGCCAGCTGGCTTTTATGGCAATGGCATAGAAAATCTGCTCGGTTCACGTGACCGAGTAGAGCCACATGGCCTTTATGGCAATGGCATAGAAGTCTGCTCGGTTCACGTGACCAAGCAGAGCCAGACGACCTTAATGTCAATGGTATAGATATCTGCTCGGTTCATATGACCAAGCAGAATCAGACATTGTGCAATGGCATTAAAAGATCTGCTTGGTTCACATGACCGAATAGAGCCAAACATAATCAACACGAGTATTCTACTTGGGCATTCAACCATACAGAAACGACAGAAAATAGTTGCACGAATTTTATAGTCATTTTACAAATTATCTAGAGCATTCAACAGAACTGGGCTGAAAAAGAAATTTCCATTAATGATGAAGGGAGTACAAGGATGAATGCTCTTTTTCAAAAAAAAAAAAAAAAAAAAAAAAATGACAAACAGTATACCTCAAGTGCCTCAAGCCTTGGGTTCTGCCTCGACCGCCTTCTCTTCGGCTCCCCAGTGGCTTTCCTAGCCTCAGCAGCTTCTTGGGCAGGACCCCCAACGTTGGAAACTTGCTGGGCAAACTTTTTAGCCCTAGTTATCCCCTCGGTCTCGGCAACCTTTTGGGCAACTTGTTTCGACGCTTTCTTGAGCACCTCCTCCAGACTCTAAGGAACTCCCTCCTCCAAACGATCAAAGTAAAATCCCGCTCTGGTAAGGTCTCAGACGCCCTTTGCTTGGTGAGCTTGAAGCCCTGGGTGAATGTGGGCTCCAGCAAGGCCTGGAAGTCATCCCCATCTTGAAACTCCTGAACTGTCTCGGCTTGGGCCCTGAGTAGCTTCTCTGAAAAGGCAACAGGCTCCATTTCTAGCTCTTCCCTCCGAGCCTGCTCGGTAGTGAAGTCCAACAAAAGCTTGTTGGCTTGTCTACTTAGTCTCTCGCTCTCCTCGCTTGTGGACTTAAGCTCTGCGATTGCTGCATCCCGTTTGGCCCGAGCAGTGGCGGCGTCCTCTTTCAAGGAGTGGACTTCTTTAGTAAGGGCACCACTAGTCTACTTCTCCTCAGGCCTTCTCCAAAGTCCCCAGACGATGACCTAGGGTCATGATCCTGGTTAGAGACTGAACTTCAAACAGAATCAGAAGCAAAACAGAATAAAAAAGGTAGAACAGACATAAACGGAAGTAGAACAGTGTATGGTAACTGTAGATAGCTCACCTTGAAAAGATCATGATTTACATCCTTAACCAAGTGGGAGTTCAGATACTTGCTCAGCCTCTGTATGTCCATAGGTTTTATTGCATCCCCAGATCTCTCCCAAGCCGTCTCCGCGCTGTCGACCACATTACGGGGAGTTGAGGCAATGGGATTGGGGTTCAGCTGGGATGACCGTGCTGCACCTCAGCTCGGCTGGTGGAGGAGGCTTTGTAACGGCAGTCGAGGTTGTGACCTTCCTCTTAGGTGGGGATGCCTTCTTGGGGGGAAAGGCATCTTCCTTCTCCAAGTCTGTGGCTTTGGCCGTCTTCTAGCGTTTCACCCCTGGGGCAGTCGACCCGGCTCCCCTCTTTTCGCTAAAAAGCTGACATTAAAGCTCATTGGGTCGAACCTGGGAGGTGGTTGAGTCGTCGTAGGAGGTGGCTGAGTCGTCGCAGGGGATGAACGATCTGCAAGAAAGATCAAGCATCAGATAAGGATCAGGTTATGAAAAGAATAAATCTACTCACTCCGCTCACGTTTAGCAGCCAACGCCTCCCTGGTCGGCTTGGGCCCAATGAGGTATTGGGCAAGCACTTCGACTGTCACCAGGTTCTTGGCATTACAGCACTCGTACTCTTGGACCTTCTCTATATTCTTCTTCCGCTCATCGGACAGAAGGGGCTTAAGCCTACTTGACACCGGTAAAACACCTAGGTCAGAATGGTTGACACTTCGAAAATAAGTAGGAAAGGGAAAGTAAGAGAGTGTACCCTTCTTACTCGAATAACCCTATTTCCTGGGGACTCGAGCAGAGAAGTCAGTCTCCCAGGGGCAGAACTCCCAGCCTTCTCCTCTAATGAATAAGAATCGAGCTTTCTAGTTCTTATCTAGTCCTCAGGTGTAACGTCCCTTCTGTGGACGATCTGTCAGAGGATCATACAACCACCATGATCCTCCACGTATTCGGTTGAATTTGCTAGGGAGAAAGGCGCAACCTCTGCAAAATCTCCCTAATGGGTCGAGGAAATGGCAAAGAAGACTGCCGACTAGTGCGCCCTCGAACACAGTGATCTCGCCCTCCCTAGATGAGCACGCCTAGTTTCTAGGGTTGGGGACCCTACACTTCACCCCTTTCAGGATCTGGTACGCCCTCCGTAGGGCAATGATTTTCTCCCTATCCACAATAAATGCAATCCCCACAGCCTCGTACTTGGGACCCTCCTCCTCTCCCTTTTCCTGCTAAGCCTCCCCAGGTCGAGCAACTGCCCCAGCAGGCTGGTCCCTTTCTCCTCCGATACCAGAGTGAGCAACCTCTACTTCCTCCGGCTCCCGGACCTCCAGCGACACCCCAGAGTTCCTAACGGAGGCGGCCTCCTGGGTTTCATGTGTAAGCATCCCATTTTTGACCGCTCGGCAGTCTGCACTCCGTCCAGACTTGTTTTTAAGTCATTGTGGGTGTATTCCAACCAAAACCAACTTTCAAACTCCAAATCCCGCTTGTCCATCGCCTTGCGGGCCCACCAGGCCCAAATAGAGGCAAAATGACCAAAATGCCTTAGGGGCATTGTCCTTTCCTTTCCGATTCCAGTCCCACTCTCGAGACAGTTTATTCCTTGAGACGGTTCTAATCCAGGCACGTCTTTTCGATGACGGTAAGTCCCTTTTCCAACCCCTCTCTCGAGACAGTTTATTCCTCGAGACGGTTCCACTCCAGGCACGTCTCCTCGGAGACGATAAGTCCCCTTTCCAATCCCTCTCTCGAGACAGTTTATTTCTCGAGATGGTTCCAATCCTAGGCACGGCTCCTCGGAGGCGATAAGTCCCCTTTCCAATCCCTCTCTCGAGACAGTTTATTCCTCGAGACGGTTCCAACCCAGGCATGTCTTTTCGAAGACGGTAAGACCCCTTTCCAATCCTACTCTCGAGACAGTTTATTCCTCGAGATGGTTCTAATCCAAGCACGTCTTCTCGGAAACGATAAGTCTCCTTTCCAATCCCTCTCTCGAGACAGTTTATTCCTCAAGACGGTTCCAATTCAGGCACATCTTTTCGAAGACGGTAAGTCCCCTTTTCCATCTCTTTTTCGAGACAGTTTATTCCTCAAGACGATCTGAGTAGCGAAAATACTCACAAAACCGTTAGAGTAGCGGAAATACTCACAAATAGGTCGATATAGGAAATTGCCAACAAACCCCTATGTCACGACGACCACCGTCAGAGTGGCGAAAACATTCAAAACCCAGGTCAACACCAGTGTCTGTTAGCCCACTTCGGTAAAAAATGACCAAACTGCCCTTTGGACCTTTTCCGAGACTTTCCGGTCAAGATGACCATTTTGCCCCTAGGCATCTGAATGCCCCGGGAACCACACCGGCTCTGGGTATCAAACCGGTAACCTTCTGAGACTGCTTTTTATAGTACTCTCAACCCTTCCTTATCTTTCCGGACCATTCCAAGTCAGTTCCGGCCAACCTGGTATAAAATGACCGTTTTGCCCCTGGTGGGCCGGTTTCCTTTTCCGACCACACCGGCTCTGGGTATCAAACCGGTAATCTCTTGAGACTACTTTTTATAGTATTCTCAACCTTCCTTTATCTTTCCGGATTATTCCGAGTCAGTTTCAGCAAACCCGGTGCGAAATGACCGTTTTGCCCCTAGTGGGCCGATCTCCTTTTCCGACCACACCGGCTCTGGGTATCAAACCGACAACCTCTGGGAACATTCTGAATAATGTTTCCAGATCCCAAGTCTTTTTCCGGGACAGTCCGAGTCTATCCCGGCAGTTTCCCGGTCCGATTGATCGTTTTGCCCCTAAAGACCCGGTCAACCTTTTCGACCCATCTTATCCTCACTTTTCAAGTCAAATATCTCCGGGACACTATTCTAAGTGTTCTTTCTCTTTTCCGGCCTTCCGGGTTATTCCCGGCTCCTTCAAATCATTCTCGGACTTTCCGGAGTTACTCTTAAGGAAGCTAGGCTAAAAATTGCATGGTAGTCACTAGTACAGGCGCCCAAATCTAGTCAAAGATACGTTGCTTGCCGACCTTAAATATTTTCTAAATGGCTGGCGCCACTAGTAGTGGCACCAAGCCAAAAATTGGCCTAGTGGCGCCAGTGTAAACTTTTGCCTGGTGCCACTACAACAGGCGCTAGTGTTGTCTAACCTCTATAAATACAGAGCCTCTTCCAACGTTTAAGGGATCTGCAAACTCAACCTAAAAATCATATAATTCGATATACAGAGCTCGAGCACCTCCAAAACCCTAGCTTCCCTAGGTTTTCCAAACCCTAGTCACCATGCACTAAACCTTAGCCTCCTATACACTCCTATACACCCCCATACACTCATACACTAGCCTTCAACCCTCTTTTGAAGACTTGAAGGGCTGCCATCTAAAGCTTGAAGACAACTCTTGAAGATTGAAGACAAAGATCAAGACGAAGGCTGAAGATCGAAGATAAGCAAGGCACGTAAAATAAACAAGACATACGGTAAGCTCCCTATTTAAATTTCCGCACTTCCCCCCTCTCTCTTCTCCCTCCTAACCCACTTGGGTTTTCTTTATTTTAACCCCCCATCTCTTTCCCCCCCTTTCTTTGCATGCTTGAAACAAGGGGATTCCCGGTCCATGTGTAGGATTGGGCCATTGGAGAGTCACCGTGTCGGAGGCTTTCTTCTAGTCTAACCAGAGATCACGTGGGTTCGGCCCCCTTGATTATGAGGTAAAGCCTTAGCCTTGTATGTTCACGACCCCAAAATTGCGCTGTGCATATCATGATCTTGCATCTTCCAAAAACCATTTTCAAAGTTGTCTTCAAAATCGTTTTCAAACTTGTTTTCAAAATTGCATCAAAATCTCTTTTTCAAAACATGTTTTCAAAATCACAATCCTAGGGTGATTCTAGCTTTTCCATGGCTAGGATTGCTTTAGGAGAGTGTTACATTTAAAGTGACCAATACGGTCCATATTTTCAAATCTTGTTATTTTCAAAACTGCTTTCCTAAAGTGGTTCTAGCCCTCTTATGGTTCGAATTGCTTTAGGAAAGTGAGATGTTTTTACACATTCTAAAAACTCTCTTTTCAAAAAGTTTTTCTTCCTAAAAATCTCTTTTTCAACATACTTTCCTTAAACTCTCCTCTCCAAAATTGTTTTAAAAAACTCCCTTCCAAAATCTATTTTTCAAAAGTCCCCTTTTCAACTCCTTTCCAAAATCCTCTCCCCAAAATCCACTTTCTGAAAACGTTCCCCAAAAATCTTTCCAAAAACTCTTTTCAACAATCTTCTACCAAAAATCTTCCTAGAAAAACTCTCTCTAAAAATCTTTCCAAAAACTTTCTTTCCAAAACCTTCTTTCTAGAAACTCCTCTCTAGGATTTCATTCCAAAATCTTCGTTTCCAAAAACGCACTTTCCAAAAACTATTTTCTTAGAGCCCAAGTCAAGCCCTAGAACCCACGATTAGGAAATCCTAATTTTCTTTCCAAAAACATGGTTTTCAAACTTTGCCCCAAACCTAGGTTTCCAAAACCTCTTGTTTTCTACATCAAAACTATACATGTTTCCAAAACCTATTTTCTACGTCAAAACTATAATTTTTCAAAACTAGGGTTTCTAGAATCTCCCTTTCCAAATCCTTAACAAGTCCTATCTTCCCTTTAGGAAACTAAATCTAATTTACCCGTTTAGGAAACCAAATTCAATCCTCCGTTTTTGGAAACAAAATCCAAACTTTTCTTTTAGAAACCAAATCCAATCCCTTCCTAATCCAACTCTTTCCTAATTCAAATCCTTCCTAAACTTCCACTTTCCTAAATCTTAAGTTTCCAAAACTTGAACATAAAAATCTTTCCTAAATTTTAAAACTCAACTTTCAAATCTTTCCTAATTCAACTCTCTCCCAATTCTACCTTCTTTTCAAATCTTAACTTTTCAAACCTAAGTTTTCAAATCTTTCCTAAACTCAAACCTTTCCTAATCTCAAGATTTTTTTTAAAACTCTAAAACTTTCTAAATCCTAAACTTTCTAAAATTTGAATCTTTCCAAATTCAAAGTTTCCTAAATTCAAAACTTTCTTAAGATAAATCTTTCTAAACCTCCAAACTTTCTAAATTCTAAATTTTCCAAAACTTCAACATCTTTCCAAATCTAAGACTTTTCTAAGCTCAAAACTTTCTTAATTCAAGACTTTCTTAAATTGAAAACTTTCCTTTTTCAAACCTTTCCTAAAACGAAACTTTTCTACTTTCAAAACTTCCCTATTTCAAAATTTTCTAAATTCAAAACTTTCCAATTTTCAAAACTTTCCAATTTCCAAACTTTCTTAAATTCCAAACTTTCCTAATTTCAAACCTTTCCAAAAATGGAACTTTCCTAAATCGGACCTTTCCTAATTCGAACATTTCCTA
Source organism: Euryodendron excelsum (assembly GCA_033060915.1). Lineage (NCBI taxonomy): Eukaryota > Viridiplantae > Streptophyta > Magnoliopsida > Ericales > Pentaphylacaceae > Euryodendron > Euryodendron excelsum. Next base: position 437,705 of record CM065378.1, on the reverse strand, counting down.
AATCCAATCTTTCTTAAACTCTTGAGTCTTTCCTAAGTCGAGTCTTTCTTAAGTCTAGGTTTCTTGAACATTCTCTTTCCAAAACAAGTCCAAATCTATCTTTTCAAATCAAAGTCCAATCTTCTCAATTTCAATTTCCAATCTCCTCTTCTAATTTCAAGTCAAATTCAATTTCCAATTCAATCTTTTTCTTCCAATCCAACCT
>CM065378.1:337500-432500 GCA_033060915.1 Euryodendron excelsum | reverse complement strand
AACCCCGTCCGAGTAGCGGAAATACTCACAAATCATCAACGTTGTCCGAGTAGCGGAAATACTCACAAATCATCAACCCCGTTCGAGTAGCGGAAATACTCACACCGTTAGAGTGGCGGAAACACTCAAAACCTAGGTCAACACCAGTGGCTGTTAGCCCACTTCGGTGGAAAAGGACCAAACTACCCTTAGGACCTTTTCCGAGACTTTTCGGTCAAGATGACCATTTTGCCCCTACGCATCCGAACGCCCCGGGAACCAAACCGGCTCTGGGTATCAAACCGGTAACCCTCTGAGATTGCTTTTTATAGTGCTCTCAACCTTCCCTTCTCTTTCCGGATCATTCCGAGTCAGTTTCGGCCAACCCGGTACAAAATGACCGTTTTGCCCCTGGAAGGCCGGTCTCATTCTTCGACTATACACTAACCCTAAGACAGAGAGTCGGAGGCGATCAAAAGGTAGAGAAAGGTGCGAAATGCTATCATCCAATCTAGATGGGGTTGAGCTAGAAGAGAGGCTAGACCCCCGAGGAGGAGGGAGTTACCATTCCCAAGATTACAAGTCTAACAGCATCCTGTGTCATTCTATTAACATATTTCTATCCTGTGCATATGTGTAAAATAATAATAATAATAATAAAATAAATTAAAAAAAATCGGCATAAGCTTTGCACACATAGGATATAACTCCCCGTAGAAATAAGAGTCATTAACATCAACTCATGTAATATATATCTAACATCATCATACATCACATGCATCTGATCATATGCCTAGCTGTAAAGATCATAAATGTATCTGTCTATCCATGCATCTAAGTACCATAAATATTCATTTTATACAACATATCAAAAATAACTGTCTAACATAAATACAACTCAGGGACCAGGGGCACAAGAAGATCATGAATGCCCTCTGAATTTTGCAGGTGGGTTGACCCGTGGACTTCCCCTGGCCCCGAGTAGATGGCCAGATGAATTGGGGGCATCTGATAGTGATGTTTTCCTGGCCAGACCAGAGACCTTCCTTAACGTTTGATCGGGCCTCAACCAGAGCCTCACCTTGGCTCCTAAACAGACCAGCCCTTTAGGACGACCTTTCGCTCTGTTAGTCCTCCCCATCACATCGGTGGGGCCCATAACTAACACTGGATACTGTAGCGCTCACTCAGAGCGTGAGCGTGGAGTGTGCAGTGGACAACCATCCTACCCCTGATGCAGTTCTGACACACGTCATGATAGAGTGTAGGAGCGACCCTCTCGAATGCCCTGCCACAGACCTGGCCTTCCAATGATACACCGCCACGTGGAGAGGTCACCAATTGTCGCACCCCAATTTTTTGCACCCGAAAAAGACAAGTAAGAAAAATACAGTGCTCTCTTGTTAGAACTCATCCGCTTAAAAGGACGAGTGCGACTAGGTTTGAATTAGAAATTGATTTGATTAAGGGCTTTTGGAAAAGATTTGGAGTCGCCACCTAACTTGATCAAGGTGAGTTAGGTCACCTAAAACTAAGCACAATCCGAAGATTTCACTTAGGGTTTTTGAAAATGATTTTGAAAACTTTCTCAAGAGAGGACTTTTAAGAAAATAGGTTGTTTGGCAACCTTTGAAAATATTTAAACCCTTTTTGAAAATAACTCCATCTGGTCCTTGAAAATAGTGATCTAGGTTCGGAGGTTGGTTACGTGTAGGGAAGACGCACTAAGCCATCACCCTACCTTGCCCTTGCGGTACCTACATGTCTATTCACCCTATGTTCACGCATTCAGAATCTTTGATTAACACTTATCCAAAACTATCCATTTTAGAAAAGAATTTTTAGAAAGAAATTGACATGATGCATGATATGCAAATGCAATAGAAAGATTTGATTTGGAAATAGATTTGAAAACAATTTGATTGGATTTTGAAATGGATTTGAAAAGATAAATTTGATTTGGAAAGAAAGTTTTAAAAATTGAAAATAGAGATTTGAAAATAGATTTTTGAAATTAGAAACTTGATATAGATCATGGAATTAGAAACTTGAAAAAGGTTGTGGAATTGGAGATTAGAAAAAAGTTATGAAATTTGATGAAAGTTATGACCGTACCCATGAGGGTTGCCTACGTATCTCTTTTGGAAAATCAGGTCAGTCGTAGTTTAGACAAGAGTTCGATTGAAAATAGAAGATTTTAATTAGAAAAAGAAATTGAATTGGAATTTGGATTGGGAGATTAGGAAATTCGAACTTTGATTGGAAGATTTGAAAAGATTGGTTTTAGAATACTTGGTTTTAGGAAACCTAGACTTAGGAACTTAGGAAAGACTTGAGGTTTAAGAAAGATTGGACTTGACTTGGAAAGGTTTTAGAAAAGATTTGACTCAAATGTTGGGCTTGGAAGATTAGGGAAAGATTGGATTTAGGAAATGTTCGAATTAGGAAAGTTTCGTTTTAGGAAAGTTTTATTTTATGAAAGTTTTGATTTAGGAAAGTTTTATTTTAAGAAAGGTTTTGAAATAGGAAATGTTTCGTTTTAGGGAAGTTTCAAATTTAGGAAAGTTATGAATTAAGAAAGTTTCACCTTAGGAATGTTTTGAATTTAGAAAGGTTTGAAATTTAGGAAAGTTTACTTTTAAAAAAAAGTTGATTTTGAAAATGTTCAATTTTGGAAAGTTAGGATTAAGAAATATTTAGACATTGGAAAGATTTAGAATTTAGAAATTTTAGAGTTTTGGAAAGGTTCGAATTTAAAAAAGATTTGAATTAGGAAAGATTTGAATTAGCGTAGTTTCAAGTTAAGAAAGTTTTGAATTTGGAAAGTTTAGAAATTGGAAAGGATTGAATTAAGAAAGGTTTTATTTTTATTTTCAAAAAGAGACGATTTGATTTTGTTTCAAAAAATGGAGGATTGGATCTAGTTTCCTATGTGGGTGATTGGATTTGGTTTCTTAAAATGGAAGATTGGATTTGGCATAGAATTGGAAAGTGAAGTTTTGGGAATCCTAGATTTGGAGAGCTACGATTTGATGTAGAAAATAGGTTTTGGAAAATGTTGTTGTTGATGTAAAAAAGGAGGTTTTGAAAACCTAAGTTTTAAGGTAAGATTGAAAATCATGTTTTAGGAAAGAAAATCAGGGTTTTCTAATCGTTGGCTCTAGGGCTTGACTTGGGCTCCAAGGTAAAGAGTTTTTGGAAAGTAAAACTTTTTGGAAAGGAAGATTTTTGAAAGGAGATCTTAGCAAAGAGTTTTTAGAAAGTAAACTTGAGAAGAGTTTTAGAAAGGAGATTTTGGAAAGTAAAACTTTGAGAGAGTTTTTGGAAAGAGAGGTTTTGAAAAGAAAGCTTTTTAGGAAAGGGATTTTTGAAAAGAGTTTTTGGAAAAGAGAACATTTTTAGAAAGTGAATTTTGAAGAGAGCTTTTTGAAAAGGAGTTTAAAAAGAAGTTTTCGAAAATAGATTTTCGAAGGGAGTTCGTAGAAAGCAATTTTTAGAAAGTAACTTTGAAAAAGGGATTGGAGAGAGTTTTTAGAAAGAGTATTGGAAAAGAGATTTTAGGAAAAGAAGTTTTTAGAAAGTGAGTTTAAAAAAAAGAGATTTTGGAAAAGATTCAAATGTTGACTTTTGCAAGCCTCTAAAAATATTTCACTTTCCTAAAATGATTCTAACCATAAGAAGATTAGAACCATTCTAGGATTGTGGTTTTGAAAACAACAAGGATTTGAAAATATGGACCATATTAGCCACTTTAAATGTAACACTTTCCTAAAGCAACCCTAGCCATTGAAAGGCTAAAATCACCTTAGGATTGTGATTTTGAAAACAATTTTGGAAAAAGAAGATTTTGATCCAAATTTGAAAAACAATTTTAATACAAATTTTGAAAACAAGTTTGAAAACGAATTTTAGAGGAATGCATGATTATGATATGCACAATGCAAGTTAGGGTCGTGAACATACAAGTTAAAGGCTTCACAGCATAATCAAGGGAGTCGAACCCACGTGGTCTTCGGTTAGACTAAAAGAAAGCACTCGACACGATGACCTTCAATAGCTTAATCTTACACATGGATCGGAAAGTCCCTTGTTTCAAGCATACAAGAAAGGGGGAGGGGGGTAGAAGATGGGAGATTAAAATAGAAAAAAATCCAAGTGGGTTCGGAGAGAGAAGAGAAAGGGGGTGTAAGAACCCCATTTTTGACCGCTCGGCAGTCTACACTCCGTCCAGACTTGTGTTCAAGTCATTGTGGGCATATTCCAACTGAAACCAACTTTCTCGGTCCAAATCCCATCTGTACATCGCTTCGCGGGCCTGCCAGGCCCAAATAGAGGCAAAATGACCAAAATGCCCTTAGGGGCATTGTTCTCTCCAATTCCAACTCCAACCCCTCTCTCGAGACAATTGATTCCTCGAGACGATAAATCTACTCCAATCAGGCACGTCTTTCCGAAGACGATAAGACCCCTTTCCAATTCCAATCTCTCTCTCGAGACAGTTTATTCCTCGAGACGGTTCCAAATCAGGCACGTCTTTCCGAATACGATAAGACCCCTTTCCAATCCCTCTCTCGAGACAGTTTATTCCTCGAGACGGTTTCAAATCAGGCACGTCTTTCCGAAGACGGTAAGTCCCCTTTCCAATCCCTCTCTCGAGACAGTTTATTCCTCGAGACGGTTCCAAATCAGGCACGTCTTTCCGAAGACGGTAAGTCCCTTTTCCAATCCCTCTCTTGAGATAGTTTATTCCTCGAGACGGTTCCAAATCAGGCACATCTTTTCGAAGACGGTAAGTCCCCTTTCCAATCCCTCTCTCGAGACAGTTTATTCCTTGAGACGGTCCGAGTAGCGGAAATACTCGCAAACAGGTCGACATAGGAAATTGCCAACAAACCCGTGTGTCACGATGACCGCCGTCAGAGTGGTGGAAACACTCAAAACCCAGGTCAACACCAGTGCCTGTTAGCCCACTTTGGTAAAAAATGACCAAAATGCCCCTTAGGCCTTTTCTGAGACTTTCTGGTCAAGATGACCATTTTGTCCCTAGGCATCCGAACGCCCCGAGAACCACACCGGCTCTGGGTATCAAACCGGTAACCTCTTAAGATTGCTTCTTATAGTATTCTCAACCTTCTTCTATCTTCTCGGATCATTCCGAGTTAGTTCCGGCCAACCCGGTATAAAATGATCGTTTTGCCCTTGGTGGGCCGGTCTCCTTTTCTGACCACACCTGCTCTGGGTATCAAACCGGTAACCTCCCGAGAATGCTTTTTACAGTACTCTCAACCTTTCTTTAGCTTTTTGATTCATTCCGAGTCAGTTCCGGCAAACCCGGTACAAAATAACCGTTTTGCCCCCGGTGGGCCAGTCGCCTTTTCCAACCACATCAGCTCTGGGAATCAAACCGGCAACCTTTGGAAACATTCTGAATAATATTTTCAAATTTTGAGTCTTCTTCCGGGACAGTCCGAGTCCACCCCGGCAACTTCCCGATCCATTTGACCATTTTGCCCTTAGCGGCCCGATCAACCCTTCTGACACATCTTGTCCTCATTTTTCAAGTCAAATACCTCTGGAACACTATTCTAAGTGTTCCTACTCTTTTCTGGCCTTCTGGGTCATTCCCGATCTCTTCAAATCATTCCCAGACTTTCCGGAGTCACTCCTAGTGAAGCCAGGCTAAAAATTGCATGGTAGTCACTAGTGCAGGCACCCAAATTTAGTCAAAGATATGTTGCTTGCCGACCTTAAACATTTTCTAAATGGCTGGTGGCGCCAAGCCAAAAAATGGCCTGGCGCCACTCCTAGTGGCACCAGTGTAATGTTTGGCCTGGCGCCACTGTAACAGGCGCCAGGTTTGTCCAACCTCTATAAATATAAAGCCTCCTCCAGCATGAAAGGGTTCCGCAAACTCAGTCTAAAAACCCTAATTTTTGATACACAGAGCTCGAACACTCCTTAAACCCTAGCTTCTTTAGGTTTTCCAAACTCTAGCCACTATACACAAACCCTAAGCCTTATATACACTCATACACACCCCCATACACTTATCCACTAGCCTCCAACCCTCCTTTGAAGACTTGAAGAGCTACAATCTGAAGTTTGAAGATTGAAGACAACTCTTGAGGATTGAAGACGAAGATCAAGACCAAGATCGGAGACAAACAAGGCGCGCAAAATAAATAAGACACAAGGTAGGCTTTCGTTTTACGTTTCCGCACTTCCTCCCTCTCTCTTTCCTCTCCTAACCCACTTGTGCATATCATGATCTTGCATCTTCCAAAAATCGTTTTCAAACTCGTGTTCAAAATTTGCATTAAACTTGTTTTCAAAATTACATCAAAATCTCTTTTTTCAAAACATGTTTTCAAAATCACAATCCTAGGGTGATTCTAGCTTTTTCATGGCTAGGGTTGTTTTAGAAAAGTGTTACATTCAAAGTGACCAATATGGTCCATATTTTCAACCCTTGTTGTTTTCAAAACCACTTTCTTATAGTGGTTCTAGCCTTCTTATGGTTAGAATCGCTTTAGGAAAGTGAGACGTTTTCATACTTTCCAAAAAACTCTCTTTTCAAAAGTCTCTCTTTCTAAAACCCTCTTTTTCAACATGCTTTTCAAAAACTCTTCTTTCCAAAGTTGTTTTCAAAAACTCCCTCCAAAAATTTATTTTTCAAAACTTTTCTTTTTAAACTCCTTTCCAAAATGCTCTTTTCAAAATTCACTTTCTAAAAACGCTCCCTAAAAATCTTTCCAAAAACTCTTTCAAACAATCTCTTTCTAAAACTCTTTCCAAAAACTCTTTCCAACAATCTTCTACCAAAATTCACTTTCCTAAAAACTCTTTCCAAAATCTTCCCTCTAGAAACTCCTCTCTAGGATTTCCTTCTAAAAATCTTCGTTTTCAAAAATGCACTTTCCAAAAATTCTTTTTCTTGGTGCCCAAGTCAAGGCCTAGAACCCACGATTAGGAAACCCTAATTTTCTTCCCAAAAGCATGGTTTTCAAACTTGCCTTAAAACCTAGGTTTCCAAAACCTCTTGTTTTCACATCCAAACTATACACATTTCCAAAACCTATTTTCTACGTCAAAACTATAGCTTTCCAAATCTAGGGTTTCTAAAACTTCCTCTTTCCAAATCATTGTCAAATCAAATCTTCCCTTTAGGAAACCAAATCAAATCTTCCCGTTTACGAAACTAGATCCTATCATCCGTTTTTGGAAACAAAATCAAACCTTCCCTTTTAGACCCAAAATCTACATCTTTCCTAATTCAACTCTCTCCTAATTTCCTACCTTCCTAAACCTTAAGTTTTCTAAAACTTTCAAATCTTTCCTTAAACATTAAGCTTCTAAGTCTGTCTTAATTCAACCATTTCCTAATTCCACTCCTTTTCAAATCTTAACTTTTCAAATCCAAGTTTTCAAACCTTTCCTATTCTCAAGATTTTCTAAAACTCTAAAACTTTTTAAATCCTAAACTTTCTAAATTTCAAATCTTTCTAAATTTCAAATATTTCCAAATTCAAAACTTTCTTAAGTCAAATCTTTCTAAACCTAAATCTTTCAAATTTCAAATCCTTCCAAATTTCAAAACTTTCTAAACTCAAAACTTTTCTATTTTCAAAACTTCCTTGTTTTCTAAACATTCCAATTTTCAAAACTTCCCTGTCAAAACTTTCCTAATTCGGGAACTTTCCTAATTTGAAAACCTTTCCTATTTCGAAAACTTTCTAAATTCGAAACTTTCTTAATCTAAAACTTTCCTAAATTGAACCTTTTCTAATTCGAAACTTTCCTAAACCAAAAACTTTCCTAATTCCAAAACTTTCCTAAAATGATACTTTCCTAATTCGAAACTTTTCTAACCCGAATCTTTCCTAAATTCCACCTTCCCTAATCTTCAAAGTCCAACCTTCAAGTCAAATCTTTTTTTCATCTCAAGTTCAAATCCTATCTTCCTAAGTCTAGGTTTTCTAAAACCAAGCTTTCCAAAATCAAATCTTTTCAAATCTTCCAATTCAATCTCTTTCTTCCAAATCAATCTCTTTTCAATCGGACTCTTGTCCGAACTACGACTGACCTGATTCCTCCAAAAGGATACGTAGGCAACCCTCATGGGTGCGGTCACAACTTCTTTCAAATTTCAAATTCCTCCACATTTTTCAAATCTCAAATTTCACAATCTTTTCAAATCTCCAATCTATTTTCAAATTTCCAAATCTCTATTTCGAATTTTTCAAACTTTCCAATTTCAAATCTATCCTTTCAAATCTCTCTTCTAAAATCAAATCAACTTTTTCTTTTCAAATCTATTTTCTAACTTTCTTCTATTGCACTTGCATATCATGCATCATGTTAGTTTCTTTTCAAACATTGTTTTTCAAAGTGAATAGGATTGGACATTGGTTAGTTAAAGATTCTCATAGGTGAATCTAGGGTAGATTGACATGTAGGTACCGAAAGGGCGGGGTAGGGTGATGGCTTAGTGCGTCTTCCCTACACGTAACCAACCTCCGAACCTAGAATCACTGTTTTCATAGACCAAAAAAGGAGTTATTTTTCAAAAAGGGCTAAATGTTTTCCAAAGGCTGCCAAACAACCTGTTTTCTTAAAAACCCTCTCATGAGAAGATATTTTCAAAATCGTTTTCTAAAAACCCTAAGTATAGTCTTCGAATTATTCTTAGTTTTTAGGTGACCTAACTCACCTTAATCAAGTTAGGTGGCGACTCCAAATCTTTTCTAAAAGCCCTTTATTCAAAATCAATTTTCGATTCAAATCTAGTCGCACTCATTCTTCTAGGAGGGTGAGTTCTAATGGGAGAGTACAACATTTTTTCTGCTTGTATGAGTATTCCTCGAGTGCGAAAAATCTGGGCACGACAGGGGGGGATGCGTAAACGTAAATAGAGAGCCTACCTTGTATCTTCTTTATTTACTTTGTTTTGTTTGCCTTCTTTACTTCGCTCCTTGCTTTGCCGTGCGTCGATCTTCAAGGGCTTGTCTTGATCTTTGGGAGCTTTGGAATTACAGCACTTCAAATCTTCAATAGAGGCTTTGGAGACTAGTATATGAGTGTGTGGGGGTGTATGAGAGTATATGGGAGGTTAGGGTTTAGTGTATGGTGGCTAGGGTTTGGAAAACCTAGAGAAAAATAGGGTTTGGAGAGGTTTCGAGCTCTGTATATCGAAGATGAGGGTTTTTAGACTGAATTTGTTGATCCTTTTCACACTGAAGGACGCTCTGTATTTATAGACAGAGGATTGACCTGGCGCCTATTGGAGTGGCACCAGAAAAAATTTCCTTTTGGCACCGTTCAAGCTAAATTTTGGCTTGGCGCCACTTAGGAAAGTTTTAAGGTCAGTAAGCAATGTATTTCTAGAAGATTTGGGCGCCTGTATTAGTGACTGCCATACAATTTTTAGCCTAGCTTTCGGAAGGTCCGAGAATGATTTAAAGGGCCGAGAATAGCCCGAAAGGCCGGAAAGGGACAGGAACCCTTAGAATAGTGTCCCGGGGGTAGTAGACTTGAAAAATGATGACATGATGTGTTAAAAGGGTTGATGGGGCCATTAGGGGCAAAACAGCCAATCAGACCGGAAAGCTGCCAGGATAGACTCGGAATATCCCGAAAGAAGACTTAAGGTTTGGAAACATTACTTAGAATGTTCCAGGAGGTTGCCTGTTTGATACCCAGAGCCAGTGTGGTTAGAAGAGGCGACTGGCCCACTAGGGGCAAAATAGTCATTTTGCGTTAGGTTCGCCGCAACTGACTCAGAATGATCTGAAAAGGTAATGGAAGACCAGGGATACTATTAGAAGCATCCCCGGGAGGTTACCTGTTTGATACCCAGAGCCGTTGTGGTTCTCGAGGTGCTCGGATGCGTATGGCCAAAACAATCATTTTGACCGAAAGGTCTCGGAATTGGCTTGAAACGGACTGGAAGGCACCTAATCATGCCGGATTGTCTTTGGGAAGATCTTGGAAGGGTGGATTTACCGTTCTGGGGACTTAGGTACTTTCTCAAGAAACGGGCCAAAAAATGGCTCTAGGGGCAGTTTGGTCATTTTTCACCGGAGTGGGCTAGCAGGCATTAGTGTTGACTGGAGTTTTGAGTGTTTACGCCACTCTGGCGACAGTCCTGTGACACAAGGGTTTGTTGGCAATTCCCTATCGACCTGTTTACGAGTGTTTTTGCCATTCTGACGGTTGCGATGTTTACGAGTATTTTCGTTACTCTAACGTTCGCGATCATTCCAGATACTGCCTGATCTCGGGAAGCTGCTAGGTGGACTTATCGCTTGAGGAATCAACTTTTTCAAAAGGCGTGCCGGATAACGGATATTTCTTCATTGGCGGGTTAGTAAGCACCAAAGGTGGACCGTTCTACCATCTCGAGGACTTGGGGTCTCGTCCCGGTCGACGGGTTTGAAGGGACTTACCGTTTCGAAGAGTCCTCTCGGAAACGTGTCAGATTATATGGTCTTACCGCCTTGAGGAATTAACTTTCTCGAAAGACGTGCCAAATTTAATTGGAATCGGAATTGGACTTGAAATTGGATTTGGGATTAAAATGGGGACTTATCGTCTTCGAAAAGACATGCCCACTGGAATTGGACCGAACAATGCTCCCAAAGGCATTTTGGTCATTTTTCCTCTATTTGAGCCCAACGGGCTCGCGAAGTAATGGATTGACTGGATTATGTTTAGAAAATTAAAATATGTCCATATTACTTTGAACTCAAGTCTGGACAGACCGAAGACTGCCAAGCGGACAAAAACTAGGGTGCTTACACAACCACTCCTATGCATACATACAAAGGGAAACAACGGTCTTTCCCTCTAGGTAGGCATCAGAGAGAAACCCTAGCAAACTACACACTTTCAAGTAACATTATTCTCCCAAATCTAACTAGAACATCAAAGGGTCTTTGGTAGGCACCACACTAGTGTGCTTGGAGCAGGAGATTACCAACCAATGGAAGAGAGCTTATCAAAGGCATGGGGGCAAGATACCACGAGATTGCTGCATCATCACCTACCTTTGCTGAAAACTAGACATAACACACTGAAGATCCATTAGAACCATTGAGTAATTCATGAATCCACTCTATAACCATAATCGGGAATTATAATCAGAGGCGAGGTAGCTTATGCGCAGTGGGCGCACCATCCCCCTCCAAATTTTAAAGTTGTATTTTTAATCATAGTTTTAAAAAATAATTTTAATTTTTCCCTTATAAATTTATATATGCCCCCCTCAAATTTCTAAAAGTTCTATTTTTTACCAATAATTTGTGTATATTTTTCAACTTGCTTCTTCAAATGTATAAATGCTCCCTCTAATTTTTGAATTTTCCATTTTTATGTACAGTTTTAGAAATAATTTTTCATTTTCTTTTTTGAAAATTTATTTATTTATTTATTTTTTGATGCAAGACAATAGGGAAATGAAAAGGGGCTTGCAGGGTTTGAACTTTCACCGAATGAATGGGTCCATAACACCTCAACCACTGGGGAAGACCAAACATTCCTTTCTTGAAAATTTATAAATGCCTCTTTTAAATATTTATTTTGACCCATTTATATATTATATGATAAACTTCACCTAGACCCATGTGTTTTTGTATATTGACACCTAGACCCACTAGGTTTGAGAAATAGGCAGGGATCACCTCTGTCGTCATTGTCGATAATGAGAAGTTATTTTTTATCAGATGAAATTTATCAAGCGTGTATATCATTTTTACGTCCAGTGTTAGATGTAATATAAAGTCCTTGAAATTCTAAGAAAAGACATTATGTTTTCTTTTTTTTTTCCTTTCCATTTAAGACCTTTCTTTCTGTCACCATCTTTTCTCACATCTGTCTTTTTATATCTCTCTCTTTCTATTTCACTAAAACGGATATTAGGCATGTACCTGAAGTACCCTCTACCAATTAATGAAAGGAACAAACAGAGAAACAAGAATGAAGCATGCATGCTAAGAGTCTTAAAAAAGAAAAGAAAAAAAAAAAGGAAGCATCATGGGTTTTGTGCTTCTTTTTTTTAACCAGAAGTATATATGAATGTACCCCAATGAGAAATTAACACATAAAATTTGTAATAACTTTTTATAAATTTATTACGGTGATTGCATGAGTTCTCATTAGAAAAACAAGGGGATAATTATAGGCTACCCCTCCCTTTACACATATACAAAAATAAAAATCAAAAAGTGGGATTTCAGTGTAGGCCCTGTAATAAACTTTAGAACAAGTAAATCAAGCTCTTATCAATTTTGTGACAAATGAATAGCAATTTCTAGCTGTGTCTCATAAAATACTTATCTCTTTCTACAATGATTTGACTTAATTTATTACAGAGCTTGTAGTAGATGTCAACTATTGGTTAAAATGTTTTGTAGAGTAGCAGAGTTTTTATAGCAGCAACATGTTGAGAGAGAGAGAGAGAGAGATTATGTTATTGTGTGTAAGGCAAACGGCCTTTATACACAATTTTATAAGCATGGGAGTACCAATGAGTATCAATTTGTCTTTCTTTTTCTTCTTCTCCTTTGGGTGTTGGTTTTCTAATAGAGAGAGAGAGAGACATATGGGGGCCATTATACACAATTTTATAAGCATGGGAGTACCAATGAGTATCAATATGTCCTTTGTTTTTTTTCTTCTTTGGGTGCTGGTTTTCAAATCTAGACAGAGAGAGAGAGAGACATGGGGGGGGGGGGGGATTTGGGTGCTGGTTTTCGAATCCCAAGAGAGAGAGACATAGGGGGTGGCAAAATGAAAGTAGGAAGAGAAACGCAAGCAGAGGGATGATGATGTTAAGAAGGGATTCGAATGACATTAAAGATGGTGTCTACTCTCTTGCTTATTAATCTGAGTTCGTACCTTGATCTCCCTCCCCTAGTCTAAGCCTGTTGTTCATCCATTCGAGCTCGAGTGCTTACCTAAAAAAAAAAAACCTTAAAACTTTGTGGATGTAAATAATCTGGTTGTGGACCTTGTTGTTGGCTTTAGGTATGTGTTTAGACTAATGTTTCCTTTGTTTAAAAAAAATCAATTACATTTTTCACCCTTACAGTTTACACCGTGTCCCACTTTGCTTCCTGTACTTCGAATTGCGGTAGTTAACACCTCACCTTTTTGGTCAAGCTCCAATGTGACCCCTTTTAGAGACGCCGTCTGAAATATAGATGAAAAAGAACCACGTTATCATCATGTGGGTTGCTGGGAAAGGCTTTATAGGGATTTTGCATTCCATTCCTGCCCAAATGCTAAGGCGTTCACTTGGTGTATTGACTTTGGTGATGCATCGATCAAGAATGTAAGAGCAGGGCATAGAAGATGTGAGACCCCAACCTCATAATTTCATAATTAGTTTAATTATATATTAGAATTAATTGAATTAGTTTATTTAATTTAATTACATTTATTGCATGGTTAATTGGTATGTAAAATTATATGGGTGCATGTGTGTGTGACATGTGTCATTTCATTATTGGTGAGATGGTTGGTAAGTCATTGGTGAGTTAGTTGATGGACTTTTTGGTGGAGATGTTAGCTAGATTGACTAGGAGTTAGGAGAGAAAAGTTAGGTGGGGAGCTTGTTGACACCTCATCATTTGGATGGAGGAAAGATAGAAAGAGAGAAGAGGAAGAAGAGAAAGAAGAAGAGAAAGAAGAGATTGAAGAAGAAGGCTTGTGTCTTAATTCCTAAGGTGAGACATCTCATGTTTATGGTTGTGTGATGGTGTATTCATAGGTTCTTGCATGTTTATATCTTATATACCATGTAAATGGGAGTAGGAGGTGAGGGTTTTCATGGTAAAAACTTGGAATTGTCCATGGATGTTATAACTAGAGTCATAATTGTGATAGGGCTACTGTTTTGAGATGTTTTGACCTAACTATAAATTTTATTTGTGGTTGAATTATTGATCTGTGATAGGATTGCTGTTTGAAGATATTTTGACCAAACTATAAATCTTATTTATGGTTGAATTACTGATCTGTGATATGGCTATTGTTTGGAGATGTTTTGACCTAACTATAAATCTTATTTATGGCTAAATTATTGATCTGTGATAGGGCTACTGTTTGTAGATGTTTTGACCTAACTACAAATCTTATTTGTGGCTGAATGATTGAACATTTTAACTTAGAGTTATGATGGTAATTTGGGCTTTGATTTCACTAAAAAATATTGTAATTTTGAATTATGGTGAATTTTTTTAAGTTAAACTGTCTCTACACAATTCTAATGCCTAGATTTGCGATCCCTAGTTTGACAGAACATTAGACTAAGTTAGAATAGTCAAAAAATTATAAAATTTTTACTGTATCTATTAGATATGTGATTGATAATATGAACCAAATTTCAAATTATTTGATGTCGTTTACTTATGTTAAGAACCTCTAAAAAATAGACCATCTATTGTTGGATTCTCGTTTCTGCAGTACTGCCCTATCTTATGAAATACCAAATAAATACTTAAGCTTGTTCAAAAAATGTAAAATTTGGTCTGAGTACTCTTTAAGATGTCTATATTTCTAAAGTTTTGAAATTTTTTGGAATAAACTCACGAAGTTGTGTCCATATTATGAGGCCTGTGTCAGTTTTGGCAAATTAGAAGATTTATTGGATTTTGGTACTTTCTGCTATTGCGTTACATTGGGAGCTTAATTGAGGTTATCATATGACATTTCTAATATATCATGTCAGTTCTATGACTTGTTTGGAGGTGTATGCATTATGACAGAATTATACATTGAGGTTCTTAAATTAACACGGTTATGGTGATAGGAGTTAATTGAGGGCAAAATCCTTCAACGACATCTAAGGAGTGATCTTTTTGTGGTATGTGTGTATAGTGACAGGTGAGAATTAAGATAATCTTATTCATATAGAAGTGGATATATTGTTTCTATTGTTATGAATGTTGGTATTAATTGTGAAAAAATAGATAGTTTTGTTCATATTGAATTGCTTGATGATTATCTATAACGTAATATTGATGAGATTATATATGTGCGGTGATATTGATGAGGTTATATATGAGGTGGCATTGCATACCATTCATATCGTATGCCAATGCATTTTATGGAGGAAGGTTTTGCCAATGTGGGGCTAACCTAAAGATTAACCGATGTGGAGTTGATCTAAAAGGGTATCGATGTGGGGCATCCTTGATAATGAGCCATCACTCATTGGGCCAACGTTATCTAAACTTGCACACACATGTGAGTGATACATTCATTGCATTGAGGCATTCATGATATACATACATTGATCATTTATACCTGGATGTGATTATTTATAGCTGGATGTGCATTGTGGGTGCTTGTTATCATTCTTTATGAATTTGATTATCTACCGTGAGCACGCTGACTTTTAGCTTACGCCTACACGGACCTTTTTGACAGGTGAGCCAATAATGGAGTTTGGTTCACTGTAATTCTGGTCGTCGCCACGGTGGTGTCCATGTTGGTGTCAAGAGTGTCGAGTCTTGGGGGCGAGCTTTCGTTGTTTTACTTCTGTTTCTTGTCGTGTTTTGTATGAGACATTAGGACTTAGTTTTATATAATAATTTATGTCACGACTTTGTAAATAACCTATGGTTTACTTTTACTATATAGTATGGTATGGATGTATAGTTCTTGTATATATCTGTTTAGTCAATTTACAGTTTATCGTTTGGTGTATGATAAGGTGTTGTTCACAAGCACGGTGACCTGTGCGATCACGTCGTACCTAATGTGACATTAATGATGTCTAATTAGGTTGCGGGTGTGACAAAAGAAAAGGAAAAGCAGAGGAGGAAAAGGAAGAGAAGGAAGAGAAGTAAACAATGGAAGGAAAGATTTGTGCCTATGGGAGACCAAAAGTATGAGGACCTCATGGACTTCTGCGAACCTAGGCAAGAGATTTGCTGGATGTAAAAAATATAAGATAGGCATATAATATGTTTGTATAAATGTCTGTATGAATAAATTCCTGTCATACCTTCAATTTTGTAATGTATATTTATGTTATTTCACAGTAAGAAGGAGGGTGTGGATTCTTTATCTGGTATGACCCTCCAATGTACGACTACTCGAAGCAAGTCATACCAGGGCTGTTGAGGAAGATGATTAAACTGGAGAGTGATCTGCAGAACAAGAAAAAGAGAAAAAATGTGATGTAGGCATGCCTTGTGTTGGCTTGGGTGTTAGTTGTGGTGATAGGGTGTTGCTTTGGAAAGGAAAAATGGATCTTCAAACTTGAGATTGAACAATTATGTTTACTGTAATGGGGTGGTATAAGAGTTGGGTTGTGGTATGGAATTTATGGGGTTGTTTTTGAAATGTGAAAATCCACCTGTTGTATTAAGGTTCATATTCTTAATGAAAAGTATTTTGCTATTCAACTGTAATCCATATTCAATTGTGTTTATTGAATGTCATGGCTTGTGCAAAAGCAACCATCTCCATAATGTGCTAAATGAACAAGGGCTTGTGCCAAAGGAAAGAAGGCAAAATAAATAATAATATCCATTGTAAACATAACATGTCTATCACCCACATTTTTGTAATGTGCTAAATATTAAAACATTCCAACTTTGAAGAGTTGCCAAACATAATATGTAAACAAAAAGCAACAAATATTTATTGTTTATGTCTATGACCCACAAAAAAATCCAAACCATCCTTTAAAGCCTAATTCTTGGTTCATTTATTTTTAGAAGCAGATGCTTGTTATAAGGATGACAATGTCACTACTCGTTTCCCTCTCCACAGATATGGAGCTAGAGTAGCTCTTGGTCTTGTGCTTGGTGCTACTCCAGCTGCTGCCCTAGTTGCTGTTGCTCCAGAGCTTTGACATAGTCTTTGAGATCTTGCTCCTGGTGCTGCTTCTACTCCAACTCCAGTTGCTGCCCCAATTGCTGCTCCAAGTGATGCTACTACCCCAACTGTTGCCTCAATTTCATGATGACTGTGCTATCAGGATTGGTCCTCCGTATCTCGTCACAATAATTCCAAAGTCTATTGTACTATTCCAAAATTGTACCTCTGATCTTGTCCATTATTTTCCTCTTTGCCCTATATAACTGACTCCTAGAAATCCAAACTACAAAGCTTGTTGAACAGTCTCTTTGAATGCTTTAACTGGCCAAATTAGATTGGATCTGACGCTATTAATGTTCTTCTTTGACAACCATGTGGAGTTAACATTTCTGTTTTGGAAAGCTCTGCCACAATTGTGTACATTTCTATATGTCTTAATTTGTACAATTTGTTGATTTTGCATCATGGAAGCAAAGATCACCCAATCATAATCGTCCTTTCAAACAGCCCTCCCCCTTGTGGGCTCATTCTTAACAAATTTTATGTTCTTACCATCCTTTATTGCATACTCCCTCACTGCTACCCTAAATTAAGTGGCTAAACTAAATAACATTCTAACTTTGAATTCCACAGTGCCCGTGTTTGTATAAGGATTGAATTTTGGATATCTTTGACCTCTGTTTTCCTCATCATTGGAGTTATAAATACTTTGGAGCTCATCACTTGATGCACAATCAAATTTTATTAATGTATGATCTATGTCCACCTCATTAGTATATGCCACCACTCCCAACTCCAGTCCACTTAACACTTCTATCCACATAACAATGAAACATATCATTATCATCATCATTTGTCATTCCATAATCACTATCATAGAAATCAATATCATCATTATCTTCTTCACCTTCCTCATCTTCACCGTGTTCCTCACCTTCATTATCATTATCATCTTTTTCACTTCCATTATCATAACCGCCTGCCTTAGTATGACCGTCAATATGACCATCATTGTCATCAACACATTTTTCATTTATTTCTTCTATCTCTTTTATAACAACTCTAGATTGACTACTATTGGGGAAGTCATAGGACCCCATTTGACTCTGCAAAAAATCCATCACACTTATATCTTCTAAGTACACTTCTATCACTCTACTATGAGGAATGTGGCTAAACATTGCAATAAGATGACCCTTAGTTACTAGTAATCGTAGACCATCCTCTAATTCTATCCCTGGTATTCTATAGTAATAGTTTACAAACCCCTCATATCCAATAACCTTTACATACTCATTAAAATCCATCAAACAAAATTTATTAGGGTGACAATTATCCACGTACGAAATTGTTCCCCCCATGTACACCTTACTTGGTGTGCGAATAAATTGACCATTGTGGTGGATCTCAATGCTGAAGTAGTCATTAGTCCCTGCAAGCTCAATGATAAAGTACTAATCAATTCAATTATGAATTAAACAAACATATACTTGTGACCCACACTTATAAAATATGCATTACAACAAAAGGTCCTCTGAGGGACCACATTGTAACAATCAAGAAAGCAAACACAGTCAGGACAGCCAACACCCCATTCATGTAGGACTAACAAAAGCTAAACATGAACTACTTTTTCTAACAAAGATAAAATATATATGAAACCTAACAAAAGCTCTACACATTGAAATACTAAACATTCAAGACAAAACCTACCTGCAGAAGTACCATAAGAGTGCTTCTCGTTGCCCCCATTAGCACTGGTCATCCCTCTTGTGCTTTTTATCTGCCCTAAACTTAGTCGATTCCTCTCCATCTTCAGTACTTGCTTGTGGGATTTGCCTATTTTCACCACCGTCTTCAACAAGCTAACTCAAATTTGGTGTATTTAGGGTGTCGTGCCCTGATTTTTTAGACCCCAAGCCCTCTTCGCTCGGGAAAAAGCATGGTACTCTCTCGTTAGAACTCAACCTCCTAAAAGAACAAGTGTGACTAGGTTTGATTTTGAAATTGACTTGAACAAGAGCTTTTGAAAAGAGTTTGGTGTCACCACCTAACATATTTAAAGTTGTATTAGGTCACCTGAATCTAAGTGTAATCCGAAGACTAAATTTAGGTTTTTTTTTTTTCGAAAAGGTTTTGAAAATGTCCTTTTTAAGAAGGTTTTTGGAAAAGAGGTTTTAATAACCTTTTGAAAGCCCTTTTGTAAACGTGACACCGATTTTGGTCTTCGAAATAGAAATCTATGGTCTGGAGGTTGGTTAAGTGTAGGGAAGATTGTCGTGCCCTGATTTTTTGCATTCGAGGAAAATATGCATGAGTAGAAAAAATATGATACTTTCTCGTTAGAACTTATCCTTCTAGAAGGACGAGTGCGACTAGGTTTGAATTGGAAATATATTTGAATAAGGGTTTTTGGAAAAGATTTAGAGTCACCACCTAACTTGATTAAGGTGAGTTAGGTCACCTAAAACTAAGTGCAATCCAAAAATTAAACTTAGGATTTTTGAAAAGGTTTTGAAAAATTTCCTCAAGAGAGGGTTTTTAAGAAAATAGGTTGTTTGGCAACCTTTGGAAAGATTTAAGCCCTCTTCCAAAATAACTCCATTTTGGTCTTTGAAAGCAGTGATTCTAAGTTTGGAGGTTGGTTACGTGTAGGGAAGACGCACTAAGTCATCACCCTACCCTGCCCTTGCGGTACCTATATGTCCATTCATCCTAGGTTCACTCATTAGAATATTTGATTAATAAATATCCAATTATATCCACTTTAGAAAAAAAAACTATATGAAAGAAATTTGATATGATGCATGACATGCAAGTGCAAGTAAAAGATTTGATTTTGGAAATAGATTTGAAAAGAAAGATTTGATTTTTGAAATAAGGTTTGAGAAATTGGAATTGGAGATTTGAAAATAAATTTTAGGATTAGAAACTTGAAATAGATTATAGAATTGAAAACTTGAAATAGATTGTGAAAATAGGAACTTAAAAAAGGCCGTGGAATTGGAAGTTTGAAAAAGGTAGTGACCGCACCAACTAGGGTTACCTACGTATCCCTTTTTTAGAATCAGGTCAGTCATAGTTTGGATAAGAGTCCGATTGAAAATAGACATTTTGAGATTTTAGAAAAGTTTAATTTGAAAATGTTTGATTTGAAAAGAGTTTGGTTTGAAAAATAGTTTGATTTGAACTTGAAATAGAAGATTTGAAATTGAAGCTCGGATTTAGAATTGACCTTAGAATTGACTTTGATTTGAAAAGATGAAACTTGGAAGAAGAACTTGGACTTGATTTGGAAAAGAAGGGGTTGAGTTTTGAAAACATTTTAACTTGGATTGAAGTTAGAAAACCATCATGGTATAGAAAGGAGTTTTAGAAAGGAGTTGGAGCTTCTTAATTTAGGACTAGAGTGGAACTAAGGTTTAAGTATTCTAGGGTTTATGTAACTTAAGGTTGGAGCATGTAATCAAACTGGATTTATGAAAGGTTCGGATCAGGAAAGTTGGACTTAAGAAAGATTTAAAAAGAGATTTGATTTGATTTAGAAAGACTTGACTTAATTACTTGGTTTGAATGAATTTAGAAAATTAGGTTTAGGAAAGACTATATTTTAGAAATCTTTGAATTTAGAAAATTTTCAAAAAGGAAAGTTTCGTTTTAGGAAAGTGCCAAATTTGGAAAGTTTAATTTTAAGAACGTTTCATCTTTGGAAATTTTTGAATTTATAAAGTTTTGAACTTAGAAAGATTTTATTCCTATTTCCTAAAGTAGAAGATTAGATTTTATTTCTAAAAATAGATGATTTGATTTAGTTTCTAAAATTGGAGGATTTGATTTAGTTTCCTAAACGGGAAGATTTGATCTAGTTTTCTAATTTGAAAGATTAGATTTGACATGAAATTATAAGATTGTGATTTTGATGAAAAATAATTTAGGTTTTACACCCAAAATATAGACTTTAATGGTCACAATGAATATAATACTTTCCTAAAATAACTCTAACCATGGAATGACTAGAATTGCTTTAAGATTGTGATTTGGAAAACAAGATTTTAAATGCAAGAGTTTTGATGCAAGTTTTGAAAACAACTTTTGAAAATAATTTTCAATGGATGTATGATATGCACAATGCAATTAGAGTTGTGAACATACTAGGTTAGGCTTCACCACATAATCAAGGGGGCCGAATTCACACGGTCTAAGATTGAACTAGAAGAAAGCCTCCGATACGATGACTTTCAACAGTCCTTCCTACTTATGAATCGGGGAATCTTTTGTTTCAAGCATGCAAGAAAGAGAGTTAGAAGATGGGAGATTAAAATAGAAGAAAATCCAAGTGGGTCAGGAGGAAAAAGATAGAGGGGAAAGTACGTAAACGTAAAGAGAAAGCCTACCTTGTCTTCTTCTTATTTTGTTTGCTTTGTTTGCTTTGCTTTTCTTGATCCTTGAGAGCTTCCAAGTTGCAACACTTTGACTCTTTAATGAAGGCTTTAGAGGCTTGTGTTTAAGTGTATAAAGTGTATGGATGTTAGGGTTTAAGTGTATAGAGGCTAGTGTTTGAAGAGACTAGAGAGAGCTAGGGTTTGGAGGGACTTCGAGCTCCGTATTTCGAAAAACAGAGTTTTTAGACTGAGTTTGCGGATCCTTTTCATGCAGGGGGAAGGTCTGTATTTATAGAAATAAGACTAGCCTGGCACCTGTTGCAGTGGCGCCAGGGCAAAATCCCTATTGGTGCCACTAGGAGTGGCGCCAGGTAATTTTTGGCTTGGCACCACTAGCAGCGGCACCAACCACTTAGGAAAGTTTTAAGGGTGGCAAGAAATGTATCTTTCGACCCTTGATATGCAAGGCAAGAGATTTGGACGCCTATACTAGTGACTACCATGTAATTTCTGGCTTGATTCCACTAGGAGTGACTTCGAAAGGTCCGGGAATGTTCCACGAGGCCAGAAATGGGTAGAAACCCTTGAGATAGTGTCTCGGGGGTAACGGGCTTGAAAAAAAATGTCAGGATTGTTGAAAAAAAAAAGTGTCTCGACCGAGCCATTAGTGGCAAAACGGTCAACTAGACCGGGAAGCCACCGGAATGGACTTGGAACGTCCTATGAGAAGGTTTGAAGGTTGGAAACACTATTTAGAATGTTTCGAGGGATTGCTGGTTTGATACCCAGAGGCAGCGTGGTTGGAAAAAAAGATTGGCCCCCTAAGGGCAAAACGGTCATTTTGCATCAGGTTTATCGGAATAGACTCGGAATGTTTTGAAAAGGTGCTAAAAGATTGAGAATACTATTAAAAGCATCCTTGGGAGGTAAACCGGTTTGATACCCAGAGCCGGTGTGGTTCCCGGAGGCGATCGGATGCCTAGGGACAAAATGGTCATTTTGACCGGATGGTCTCAGAATTGGTCCAGAACCGAATGGAAGGTATCTGAACTTACTGGATTGTCCTTAGGACAATCTTGGAAGGGTGGACTTACCACTTTAAGAACTTTGGTACTTTCTCGAGAAACGTGTCGAAAAAGGCCTAAGAGGCACTAAGTCATCACCCTACCTCGCCCTTTTGCTACCTATATTTCTAATCACTCTTAATTCACTCACTTGAATAACTGGTTACTAATATTCACTTAATATCCACTTTAGAACTTTGAAAAATGAGTTTGATCATCACTTTTTGGATGAATGATATATGATGTATGTTTTCAAAAAGATGTTTGAAAATATGGAAGTTTTGGAAGGATTTGAAAAAAAAATCTTAAATTGATAAAAACTTTTGAAAAGAAAACTTGGGTTGAAATAAAACTTATGACCGCACCATTTTAGGTTGCCGATGTATCTTATTTGGCGAGAATCAAGTCATTCATAGTTCGGGCAATGGCCCGATAGAAAAAAAGCCTCATTGAGGCTTTTGGAATGCTTGGAAAATGGTATGCTGTCGCGGGCACCCAAAAATAAAACTAATACCCGAAAAACAAATATGTAGTAGTGCAAGTAAGGATCATTCCCACGAAGAGTGTTTAGCCTAGTTTTATGTTATGTGAATAAGGATTGGGGGGTTTTGGATTTAATGAAAACTATTTTAATAATCACAACTACGAAACAATTCAGATTAAAGTGTTGAAACCAATCAGAAGAACAAACCTTGGTCTAGGTCAACATCCACCATCAGAATTTACAACTAATCATTGTTGCAAGCATATCAGTTCACACATTGAATATTCACTGTCGAAATTATGTTCCTATCTCTCCTTGGTTGTAGTTAATCAGAAACAAGCGATCTGATTAACCCTAACTATTAAACAACCCAGAAAAAGCACACAAGGTTTAATCTAGCAGCAGTCTTAAGAATTAGAGAGATCGATGAAACTAAACAACACAAGCACAAGCGGTTGCATTTAATTTAGTCGAATGCCCTTCCCAAGATATAATAATTTCCAACGCAGTAAATCATTAAATCTTAGTTGCTTCACAAATTAGAGGAATCAAACAATTACGAATTTGATATCTAACTTAGCAGTAGATTGCAATGATTAATAAACTAGTAAGCCTCCTAGCGATTAAACAAGACAATCATGAAAATAAGCATAGAATAACATTCGATACTCAAAGCATAAATCGAATAATGAAAACAAATTAGATCTCACAGTTTACTATTAATTCCGAGGTTTCTGTCTCCTTTGACCAAGATTCAGGGTTTAGCCACGCAAGGCCATGAAAAACAACTCAAAGAATAACCTAGAATAATACGAAAAACGTAAACAACCCTAAAAACAAAACAGTCTTAGCTTTTATAGGCTTCTAAAATTCTGCAGCTGCGCACGACCGTTCGAACGCCCTTCCAATCGTTCGAACGCACTTCGAACGGTAAAACATGCTCTCTGAATCTTTCGAACGCTCTTCGAACCTGAACTTGACGTGTATCCGTCTAACGTAGCGTTCGAACGCATCTACTACCGTTCGAACGCCTCTTCGAACGTTGCTTCTAATCTTGTGCGAATTCGCTACTTTTAAGCTAGGATCTTCTTCTTGGGCATTCCATAGCACCCTAAGTCAAAATATAAGAATAGTGAGTATCTTAGGTATCAAATAAGTATAAAAAGACTAAACATTAAGGGAGAAAAATATGACATTTGCATTCTCATTAAATTTCCCCACACTTAACCTTCACTCGTCCTCGGGCAAAATTCAAACTCACTTTCCTGAGATATCAAAGTCTCAACAAAGAATAACCAAACTCTTCAAAACTCACAACATATCATGAACAACGTTCTCAAACAACTCACAATCACTTAGGAAGCATTTCTACTTAAAGATGGAGTAAACTGAATATGCAGACCTTTACGGAAATAAACACTCTACTCTCATGTATTTAAAGGGTATGTGTATCACTCAAATTCATTCTAATGAAAATGATCTATCATAGGCTTGCATATCTTCTCATTCTCCGCCACTAAGATCACATACAGAACACAAATCATAAGGACTTTTCAAGGGTTATAACGGGTTTAGGATCAAGGTGGGAAATATTTGAGAATGTAGCTCAAAAGTCATCGAAACTAATGGAACAAAAATGAATCAACTCAATTTCGAATATATAAAACATGTAAAACCAATCACTCCATTCAACAACTTCTATCTTTGTATAAATCCTATATAAACAGACCTATTTCTTAGAATTTTAGGAGGAATTATGAACATGGATAATTTGTAACATTAAAAGCAATTTCCTCCATCACTTCCCCTCTCTTTTTTCTTTCTTTTTTTTCTTTTTTCTTTTTTTCTCTTTCAAAATTACATCAACAGTGGAACTCATGAATTGAGAATGAAAACATGTCCCTTTTCACCAACCATAGCCCTACCACAATTTCGGACACCCCCACACTTATTTCTCCAGCACCCATATATATCATAAGGATGAACAATGCTCCACTAGCTCTACGGCTTGGATAAAGGCATTATTATTTTTTGGGTTTAAAACTTGTAATGTGGGTTCACAATAATGACATATCAAGCTCAAAGCGGTTCACAAAGGAAAAAATTAATTACAAAATAGGCTATTTAGCTTATATAGCTTATAACAAAGATGACCTTAATCATGTTCATGCATGCATGTGTCAATATGACCTCGAAGAGAATCAAGACAAGTTCTAGAGAAACAAATCCACGGAAGAATATCTCACATGAAAGAAAATAGTGACTGATATGAATGTGTTAGTCTAAAAGCTCAAAATCTCAACAGCTTTTTGTCTACCAAATTCAGTCACTCCAATCTCAAGTAAAATAATTAGACTAATTAATTCTAAGTTGGAAGATTACTTATTCAATCATGTTATGAATTCTTCAAGCTTAATTGAATCTTGTTATTGTTTTTTTTTTTAATTTCAAATTAGAACACAAAAACACTACCTAAATTCCCTCCCCCATACTTAAAACTTACATTGTCCCCAATGTAAAGTAAAATGCACAGAAATGGTAGAAATAACCAATATATAAATGCGAAAATAAGAAAAGAAAAATGAACTTCTCTTGGGTTGCCTTCCAAGAAGCGCCTTTGTTATTGTCATGGGCTCAACTCAATACTTCCTTCTTCAATCAGTATAAATCGGATCCTCAAGGTCCAATTTCTCCACATTCTTTACTTGGAAACCTTCATGGAATTGCTTAAGTCGATGGCCATTCACCTTGAACACTTTAAAAGTGGCTAAGCTTTGAATTTCAATTGCACCATGAGGAAAAACATTAATAACGACAAAAGGTCCAATCCAACGAGAACGCAACTTACCCGAAACCAAACGAAGTCGTGATTGATAGAGCAGGACTTTCTGACCAACTTTAAACTCCTTCCTAGAAATCATCTTGTCATGAAAAGCCTTCGTCTTTTCCTTGTAAATCCTTGCACTCTTATTGGCATCATTGCGAATTTTCTCTAACTCTTGTAATTGCAATTTCCTATATTCTCCACTTTCATCCATCTTCATGTTAAAACTCTTGATAGCCTAGTAAGCTATGTGTTCTAACTCATCTGGTAAGTGGCACGGTTTTCCAAACACTAATCGATAAGGTGACATACCAATAGACATTTTATATGTAGTCTTGTACGGCCACAAAGCATCATCCAATCGCAAACTCCAATCTTTTCTACTTGGATTGACTGTCTTTTCAATGATGGACTTGATCTCTCGGTTAACACTTCCGCTTGTCCACTAGTTTGCGGATGATATGAAGTTGACACCTTGTGCGTTACATGGTACTTTCTCAACAAAGTCGCCACAGTTCGATTGCAAAAGTGAGTACATCGATCACTTATTAGAGCTCTTGGGATTCTAAACCTGGAGAATATGTTAGATTTAATAAATCTGCAATAACTTTTGAATCATCAGTCCTGGTGGCTTTAGCCTCCACCCATTTCGAGACATAATCAACATCAAGCAAGATATAAACATAACTGAAAGATACAGGAAATGGTCCCATGAAATCAATGCCCCAAACATTAAAAATTTCACAAATAGTATGGGATTTTGTGGCATCCCATTCTTGTGGGATATAGTACCTATCTTTTAACAAGGATCGCATGACTTACAATAAGAATATGAATCTCGAAATAGAGATGGCCAATAGAAACCACATTCTAGCACTTTTCTTGTCGTTCTCTTAGCTCTAACGTGACCTCCACAAGTATAAGAATGACAAAAGATTAAAATAGACATGATTTCATTTTCAGGCACACACCTTCTGTTTACTTGATCCACACAATGCTTCCATAAGTATGGGTCATCCCACACATAGTATTTAGCATCACTCTTAATCTTATCTCTTTGAGCCTTAGACAAACCAGGAGATATTATGTTAGTAACCAAATAATTTACAGTATTTGTATACCAAGGTAATGTCACACTCACAGAGAACAATTGCTCGTCATGGAATGTTTCCTGCAAATGAAGTTCATCCTCGACATGAGCTAAACAACTCAAATGATTGGCGACACAATTTTCTGTCCCTCTTTTGTCTTTGATCTCCAAATCAAATTCACTCAAGAGAAGTATCCATCTAATTAATCTTGGTTTTGCCTCTTTCTTCGTCATCCAATAATGAAGAGCTGCATGATCGGAGTAAACAATAACTTTAGTACCAAGTAAATAAGATCAAAACTTTTCTAAAGTGAAAACAACATCTAAAAGTTTTTTTTCAGTAGTAGTATAATTTCTCTGAGCATCATTCAAAGTTCTGGAAGCATAATAAATGGCATGAGATGCTTTTCCAATTCTTTGACCCAAGACAACGCCGACTGCATAGTCACTGGCGTCACACATTATTTCGAAAGGAACGCTCCAGTCAGGAGGCTGGATAACTGGGGTATGTAAGCACCCCATTTTTGACCGCTCGGCAGTCTACACTCCGTCCAACTTGTTTTCAAGTCATTATGGACATATTCCAATCGAAACCAATCCTCTAGTCCAAATTCCGTCTTTCCATTGCTTCGCGGGCCTGTCAGGCCCAAATAGAGGCAAAATGACCAAAATGCCCTTAGAGGCATTGTCCTTTCTTATTCCAATTCCAATCCCTCTCTCGAGACAGTTTATTCCTCGAGACGGTCTGAGTAGCGAAACTACTCACAAAACCGTTAGAGTAGCGGAACTACTCACCAAACCGTTAGAGTAGCGGAAACTACTCACCAAACTGTTAGAGTAGCGGAAATACTCACACCGTTAGAGTGGCAGAAACACTCAAAACCCAGGCACGTCTCTTCGGAGACGATAAGACCCCTTTCCAATCCCTCTCTCGAGACAGTTTATTCCTCGAGACGGTTCCAATCCAGGCACGTCTCTTCGGAGACGATAAGACCCCTTTCCAATCCTTCTCTCGAGACAGTTTATTCCTCGAGACAGTCCGAGTAGCAAAACTACTCATAAAATCGTTAGAGTAGCGAAAATACTCACAGAGCTGTTAGAGTAGCGGAAATACTTACAGAACCGTTAGAGTAGCGGAAATACTCACAGAACCGTTAGAGTAGCGGAAATACTCACAAATCATCAACCTCGTCCAAGCAGCGGAAATACTCACAAATCATTAACCCCGTCCGAGTAGCGGAAATACTCACAAATTATTAACCCCGTCCGAGTAGCGAAAATACTCACAAATCATTAACCCCGTCCGAGTAGCGGAAATACTCACACCGTTTGAGTGGCGGAAACACTCAAAACCTAGGTCAACACCAGTGGCTGTTAGTCCACTTCCGTGGAAAAGGACCAAATTACCCTTAGGACCTTTTCCGAGACTTTCCGGTCAAGATGACCATTTTGCCCCTAGGCATCCGGACGCCCCCGGGAACCACACCGGCTCTGGGTATCAAACCAGTAACCCTTTGAGATTGCTTTTTATAGTGCTCTCAACCTTCCCTTCTCTTTCCGGATCGTTCCGAGTCAGTTCCGGCCAACCCGGTACAAAATGACCGTTTTGCCCCTAGAGGGCCAGTCTCCTTCTTCAACCACACCGGCTTTGGGTATCAAACCGATAATGACCTGGGAACACTTTTTATAGTGTTCTCAACCTTCCTTTACCTTTCCGGACCATTCCGAGTCAGTTCCGGCAAACTTGGTGCAAAATGACCGTTTTGCCCCTAGTGGGCCGGTCTCCTTTTCCGACCACACCGGCTCTGGGAATCAAACCGGCAACCTCTGGAAACATTCTAAATAATGTTTCCAGATCCCAAGTCTTTTTCCGGGACAATCCAAGTTTGCCCCGGCAGTTTTCCGGTCCGGTTGACTGTTTTGCCCCTAAAGGCTCGGTCAACCTTTCCGACACATCTTTTCCTCACTTTTCAAGTCAAATACCTCCAGGACACTATTTCAAGTGTTCCTGCTCCTTTCCGGCCTTCCGGGTCACTCCCGGCTCCTTCAAATCATTCCCGGACTTTCCGGAGTCACTCCTAGTGAAGCCAGACTAAAGTTTACATGGTAGTCACTAGTACAGGCGCCCAAATCTAGTCAAAGATACGTTGCTTGCCGACCTTAATTGTTTCCTAAATGGCTGGCGCCACTAGTAGTGGCGCCAAGCCAAAAAATGGCCTGGCGCCACTCCTAGTGGCGCCAGTGTATAATTTGGCCTGGCGCCACTGCAATAAGCGCTAGGTTTGTCTTCCCTCTATAAATACAGAGCCTCATTCAACGTGAAAAGGGTCTGCAAACTTAACCTAAGAATCCTATATTTCGATATACAGAGCTCGAGCACCTCCTAAACCCTAGCCTCCTTAGGTTTCTCCAAACCCTAGCCACCCTAAACAAACCCTAGCCTCCTATACACTCATACACTCCCTCATACACTCATACACTAGCCTTCAACCATCCTTTGAAGACTTGAAGAGCTGCCATCTAAAGCTTGAAGACAATCCTTGAAGGTTGAAGAAGAAGATCAAGACAAAGACCGAAGACCGAAGACCGAAGACAGCGCAGCGCGCAAAATAAAGAAGACATACGGTAGGCTTTCTCTTTAATTTTCTGCACTTCCCCCCTCTCTCTTCTCTCTCCAACCCACTTGGGTTTTCTCTATTTTAATCCCCCATCTCTTTCCCCCCCTTTCTTTGCATGCTTGAAACAAGGGGACTCCCGGTCCATGTGTAGGATTAGACTGTTGGAGAGTCACCGTGTCGGGGGCTTTCTTCTAGTCTAACCAGAGACCACGTGGGTCCGGCCCCCTTGATTATGTGATGAAGCCTTAGCCTTGTATGTTCACGACCCCAAATTGCATTGTGCATATCATAGTCTTGCATCTTTCAAAATTCGTTTTCAAAAAGTTGTTTTCAAAAATCGTTTTCAAACTTGTTTTCAAAATTGCATCAAAAGCTCTTTTTCAAAAACATGTTTTCAAAATCACAATCCTAGGGTGATTCTAGCCTTTCCATGGCTAGAGTTGCTTTAGGAAAGTGTTACATTAAAAGTAACCTTTTGGTCTATATTTTCAAGTCTTGTTGTTTTCAAAACCGCTTTCCTAAAATGGTTCTAGCCTTCTTATGGCTAGAATCGCTTTAGGAAAGTGAGATGTTTTTATCCCTTCTAAAAAGCTCTCTTTTCAAAAATCTCTTCCTAAAAATCTCTTTTTCAACATACTTTCCTAAAACTCTCCTCTTCAAAATTGTTTTCAAAAACTTCTTTCCAAAATTCTCTCCCCAAAATCCACTTTCTAAAAACGCTCCCTAAAAATCTTTCCAAAAACTCTCTTTTCCAAAATCTCCCTTCTAGAAATTTCCCCCTAGGATCTTCCTTCCAAAATCTACGTTTCCAAAAACATGCTTTCCAAAAACTTCTTCTTTCCTAAAATCCTTTTCCAAAAACTCCCTCTCCAAATTCACTTTCCAAAGACTCCTCCCTAGGATTCCCTTTTAGAAAACCCTCGTTTCCAAAAATTCACTTTCCAAAAACTCTTTCCTTAGAGCCCCAAATCAAGCCCTAGAACCCACAATTAGGAAACCCTAATTTTCTTCCCAAAAAAGTGGTTTTCAAACTTTGCCCAAACCTAAGTTTCCAAAATCTCTTGTTTTCACATCAAAACTATACATATTTTCAAAACCTATTTTCTACGTCCAAACTATAATTTTCCAAACCTAGGGTTTCTATAATCCCCATTTCCAAATCCTTGTCAAATCTTATCTTCCCTTTAGGAAATCGAATCAAATCTCCCCGTTTAGGAAACTAGATCCCGTCCTCCGTTTTTGGAAACAAAATCAAATATTTTCTTTTAGAAACTAAATCCAATCCCCTCCTAATCCCTAACCTTTCCTAATTCAATTCCTTCCTAAACCATAAGTTTCCTAAACCCAAACTTTAAACTTTTCCTTAAATTTCAAAATCCAACTCTTTCCTAATTCAAATCCTTCCTAAACTTCTACTTTCCTAAATCTTAAGTTTCCAAAACTTGAACATAAAAATCTTTCCTAAGTTTTAAAACTCAACTTTCAAATCTTTCCTAATTCAACCCTTTTCTAATTCTACCCCTTTCCAAAATCTTTTTCAAATCCAAGCTTTCAAATCTTTCCTAAACTCAAACCTTTCCTAATCTTAAGATTTTCTAAAGCTCTAAAACTTTCTAAATCTTAAATTTTCTAAATATCAAATCTTTCCAAATTCAAAACTTTCTAAATTTGAAACTTTCTCAAGTTAAATCCTTTCTAAACTTCCAAACTTTCTAAATTCTAAACTTTCCAAAACTTCAAAATCTTTCTAAATCTAAGACTTTTCTAAACTTAAAACTTTCTTAATTCAAACATTTCCTAAATTGAAAACTTTCCAATTTTCAAAACTTCCTTAAGTTGAAGTTTCCAATTTTCAAAACTTTCCTTTTTCCAAACCTTTCCCAAAACAAAACTTTCTTATTTTCAAAACTTCCTAGTTTCAAAACCTTTCCTAAAACAACACTTTCCTAAGTTGAAACTTTCTTAAACCTAAAACTTTCCTAATTCAAAACTTTCCAAAAATGAAACTTTCCTAAACCTAAAACTTTCCAATTCCAAAAATTTTCAAAAATGAAACTTTCCTAAAATGACATTTTCCTAATTTGGAACTTTCCTAATTTGAACATTTCCTAAATTCAATCTTTCCTAATCTCCTAAATCTTCCAAATCGAGTCAAATCTTTCCTAAGTCTCTTCTCTTTCCTAAGTCTAGGCTTCCTAAACCTTCGTCTTTTTAAAATAAGTCTGAATCCCTCTCTTCCAAGTTCGATCTTTCCAAATCAAAATTCAATCTTTTCAATTCCAAAATTCCAAATTCCAATTTTCAATCTTCTATTCTAAGTGCAACCTCTCAATTCAATTTCCAATCCAACCTCTTTCTTCAAGTCAATCTCTTTGCAATCGGACTCCTTTCCGAACTACGACTGACCTGATTCCCCCAAAGGGATACGTAGGCAACCTTTGTAGGTGCGGTCACAACACTTTTCAAATTTTCAATTCCACCCTCATGGGTGTGGTTTTCAAAATCTTTTCAAATCTCAAATTCCAACTTCAAAATTTCTACTTTCAAATTTCTATTTCCAAATTTTCAAACTTTTCAATTTCAATTCCATCTCTTCAAATCTATTTTCAAATCAAATCAAATCAAATCAATTTCAAATCAATCTTTTTCCAAATCTATTTTTCCATTCTCTTTCCTTGCACTTACATATCATGCATCATGTTAGTTTTCAAACATTATTTTTCTAAAGTGGATATGATTGGACATGGGTTAATTAAAGACTCTCATAGATAAATCTAGGGTAGATTGACATGTAGGTACCGAAAGGGCGGGGTAGGGTGATAGCTTAGTGCGTCTTCCCTACACGTAACCAACCTCCGAACCTAGGATCACTGATTTCAAGGACCAAAAGGAGTTATTTTTCTAAAAAATGGCTAAATGTTTTCCAAAGGTTGCCAAACAACCTGTTTTCTTAAAAACCCTCTCTTGAGGATGTTTTCCAAAATCGTTTTCTAAAAACCCTAAGTATAGTCTTCGGATTATGCTTAGTTTTTAGGTGACCTAACTCACCTTAATCAAGTTAGGTGGCGACTCCAAATTGTTTTTCAAAAGCCCTTTATTTAAATCAATTTTTCAATTCAAACCTAGTCGCACTCATTCTTCTAGGAGGGTGAGTTCTAACGAGAGAGTACATCATTTTTCCCGTTTGTGTGAGTATTCCTCGAGTGCGAAAAATCTGGGCGCGACAGGGTAGAAGTCAACAGTTCCTTTAGCTTATCAAACACCTTTTTACATACTTCATTGAACTCAAAAGCCACGTCCTTTTGTAGTAACTTGCATAGGGATACTGCTATTTTGGAAAAGTCCTTGATGAATCTTTGATAAAAACCTGCATATCCAAAAAAGAATGAACTTCCCGCACGCTAGTGGGATAAGATAAAGATTAAATAATGTCAACTTTAGCTTTGTCGACCTCAATTCCCCTAGATGAAACAACATGACCTAACACTATACCTTGTTCAACCATAAAATGACATTTTTCAAAGTTTAACACAAGGTTAGTTTCCATGCATCTTTGAAGAATAAGTGTAAGGTTGTGCAAACAATTATCAAAGGAGTCTCCATAAACTGTGAAATTATCCATAAAAACTTCTATGATATGCTCAATATAATCTAAAAATATGCTAACCATACACCTTTGGAAAGTGGCGGGGGCGTTGCAAAGGCCGAAGGGCATGCGACGATGTGCGAAAGTTCCAAATGAGCATGTAAAATTTGTCTTTTCTTGATTCTCCGGCGCAATTGCAATCTGAAAATAACCGGAAAAACCATCAAGGAAACAGTAATAAGAATGACCAGCTAACCTTTCAAGCATTTGATCAATAAAAGGTAGAGGGAAGTGGTCCTTGCGGGTTACAGCATTCAATTTTCTATAATCTATACAAACCTGCCAACCATTCTGAACACGGGTAGGAGCTAACTCGTCATTTTAATTTTTCACTACAGTTATTCTAGTCTTTTTAGGAACCACTTGAATTGGGCTAACCCAATTGCTATCCGAAATAGGATAAATCATTCCAACTTCAAGAAGTTTAATGATCTCCTTCTTTACTACTTCCATCATAGGTGGGTTTAATCTTCTTTGCAGTTGACGGGAAGGTTTTGCTCCCTCTTCAAGTAGTATACGATGCATGCATGTAGATGGGCTAATTCCTTTAATATCTATAATTGTCCAACCAGTAGCCGTCTTATACTTCTTTAGGACCTACACAAGTTTTTCTTCTTGCAACTCGCAAAGTTTACTAAAGATGATCACTGGTAATGTTCCTCCGTCTCCAAGGAACACGTACTTGAGGTGACTGGGGAGAGGCTTCAAATCCGGCATGGGGGCCTGCAAAATAGAGGGTAAAGGCCTCTCGTTAGAAACTGGTAATGCAACATAAGGCACGGTACCTAACTGCTGTAACTTCAAAAAATCATTCAGTGCTGTAACAGTTTCTTGCAGATCAGTACTCAATGCTAACTCTCCATTCTTTTCCTCAAGATGCTTACTGATGGCAACTTCCAATACATCTTGTCCATCAAGTTCAGAAACTTCCTGTGCTGAAGAATCAATCACATCAATAGAATAAATAGGATTATCATCACAAGGGTATTTCATGGCATCATAAATATTAAACTTAACAATTTCACCATCAAATTTCATGGTAAGCGTGCCACTATGGACATCCATCTTAGTCTTAGATGTCTTTAAAAATGGTATTCCTAACAAAATAGGGGCATTTTGGTCTCTATTTTTCATATCAAGCACATAACAATCAGCAGAAAAAACCAAATCGTTAACCTGTACAAAAACATCCTCAACTACACCCTTAGGATAGGCATTGGACCTATCAACCAATTGAATCACAACACTAATTTTATTCAAAGATCCAAGTTTCAAAGAAGTATATATAGAATATGACATGACATTAATAGAAGCTCCTAAATCTATCATGGCCTTCTCAAATCTAGTGTTACCTATCGTACAAATGATAGTAAACATACATGGATCCTTGCACTTTGCAGGGAGCTTTCTTTGAATAACCGCAAAAACATTCTCCCCTACTCTCACCTTCTCACATCCTTTAAGTTTCTGTTTTCTCTTAATTGTACACAATTCTTTAAGAAATTTAGCATAACGAGATACTTGTTTAATATCATCTAAAAGTGAAATATTTACCTCGCATCTTTGAAAAGTCTCATATAAATATTTAGTTTGCTCATCTTTTCTAGATTCTGCTAAAGCATGAGGAAAAGGAGGTACAGGTTTATAATTAGAAAGAGGTGAGAACTTACGCTTAGGTACGTCATCGTTATTGGGAACGTTCCCGTCTGCTATGATGTTTTTCTCATTTTCTTGATTTGATGGTGCAGGGGCTGCCTTTACTGGAATCTCAATCTCTTTACCACTTCTCAAGACGATTGCACTTGCATTTTCTCTTGGATTTACTACTGTCTGAGAGGGTAATTTTCCTGAACTTTGGGCTTCTAGCCGATTAACTGCGGTTGCCATCTGGCTCATCTGATTGTCCAGACTTTGAATACTGGCCCTCGCCTCTTGTTGAAATTATTTTGTCTCCTGTTGAAATTGCAAAGTATTAGTGGCAAGAGACTTAACAATATCTTCTAAAGACATACCTGAATTAGAAGTTTGGCCCGGTTCTTGTCTAGGGGGGTATGGTTGCTTATATTGCTGGTAGCTTGGACGATTTTGAATCACGGGCTGATTTACTTGTGAATTCCCATAGCTAAGATTGGGGTGATCCCTTATACGTGTTCGAATATGGATCATACATTCTTTGCAGTTGTCCAGGAAAACCACCTGCTGTATTCACTTGCTCTATGGGCTCCTTGTAAGCACCCCATTTTTGACGGCTCGGCAGTCTACACTCCGTCCAACTTGTTTTCAAGTCATTATGGACATATTCCAATCGAAACCAATCCTCTAGTCCAAATTCCGTCTTTCTATCGCTTCGCGGGCCTGTCAGGCCCAAATAGAGGCAAAATAACCAAAATGCCCTTAGGGGCATTGTCCTTTCTTATTCCAATTCCAATCCCTCTCTCGAGACAGTTTATTCCTCGAGACGGTCTGAGTAGCGAAACTACTCACAAAACCGTTAGAGTAGCGGAAATACTCACAGAACCGTTAGAGTAGCGAAAATACTCACAAAATCGTTAGAGTGGCGGAAACACTCACAAAACCGTTAGAGTAGCGGAAATACTCACACCGTTAGAGTGGCGGAAACACTCAAAACCCAGGCACGTCTCTTCGGAGACGGTAAGACCCCTTTCCAATCCCTCTCTCGAGACAGTTTATTCCTCGAGACGGTTCCAATCCAGGCACGTCTCTTCGGAGACGATAAGACCCCTTTCCAATCCCTCTCTCGAGACAGTTTATTCCTCGAGACGGTCCGAGTAGCAAAACTACCCATAAAACCGTTAGAGTAGCGAAAATACTCACAAAGCCGTTAGAGTAGCGAAAATACTCACAGAGCTGTTAGAGTAGCGGAAATACTCACAGAACCGTTAGAGTAGCGGAAATACTCACAAATCATCAACCCCGTCCGAGTAGCGGAAATACTCACACCGTTAGAGTGACGGAAACACTCAAAACCTGGGTCAACACCAGTGGCTGTTAGCCCACTTCGGTGAAAAATGACCAAATTACCCTTAGGACCTTTTTCGAGACTTTTCGGTCAAGAGGACCATTTTGCCCCTAGGCATCCGGATGCCCCGGGAACCACACCGGCTCTGGGTATCAAACCGGTAACCCTCTGAGATTGCTTTTTATAGCGCTCTCAACCTTCCCTTCTCTTTCCGGATCATTCCGAGTCAGTTCCGGCCAACCCGGTACAAAATGATCGTTTTGCCCCAGAGGGCCGGTCTCCTTCTTCAACCACACCGGCTCTGGGTATCAAACCGGTAATGACTCGAGAATACTTTTTATAGTGTTCTCAACCTTCCTTTACTTTTTCGGACCATTCCGAGTCAGTTCCGGCAAACCCGGTGCAAAATGACTGTTTTGCCCCTGGTGGGCCGGTCTCCTTCTTCGACCACGCCGGCTCTGGGAATCAAACTGGAAACCTCTGGGAACATTCTAAATAATGTTTCCAGATCCCAAGCCTTGTTCCGGGACAGTCCAAGTCTGTCCCGGCAGTTTTCCGGTCCAGTTGACTGTTTTGCCCATAAAGGCTCGGTCAACCTTTCCGACACATCTTATCCTCACTTTTCAAGTCAAATACCTCCAAGACACTATTTCAAGTGTTCCTGCTCCTTTCCGGCCTTCCGGGTCACTCCCGGCTCCTTCAGATCATTCCCGGACTTTTCAGAGTCACTCCTAGTGAAGCCAGGCTAAAGTTTATATGGTAGTCACTAGTACAGGCGCCCAAATCTAGTCAAAGATACGTTGCTTGCCGACCTTAATTGTTTCCTAAATGGCTGGCGCCACTAGTAGTGGTGCCAAGCCAAAAAATGGCCAGGCGCCACTCCTAGTGGCACCAGTGTATAATTTGGCCTGGCGCCACTGCAACAGGCGCCAGGTTTGTCTTCCCTCTATAAATACAGAGTCTCATTCAACGTGAAAAGGGTCTGCAAACTTAACCTAAAAATCCTATATTTCGATATACAGAGCTCGAGCATCTTCTAAACCCTAGAATCCCTAGGTTTTCTCAAACCCTAGCCCCCTATACACTAATACACTCCCTTATACACTCATACATTAGCCTTTAAAGACTTGAAGAGCTGCCATCCAAAGCTTGAAGACAACTCTTGAAGACTAAAGGTGAAGATCAAGACAAAGACCGAAGACCGAAAACAGCGCGGCGCGCAAAATAAAGAAGACATACGGTAGGCTTTCTCTTAATTTTCTGCACTTCCCCCCTCTCTCTTCTCTCTCCAACCCACTTGGGTTTTCTCTATTTTAATCCCCCATCTCTTTCCCCCCTTTCTTTGCATGCTTGAAACAAGGGGACTCCCGGTCCATGTTTAGGATTAGACAGTTGGAGAGTCACCGTGTCGAGGGCTTTCTTCTAGTCTAACCAAAGACCACGTGGGTCCGGCCACCTTGATTATGTGGTGAAGCCTTAGCCTTGTATGTTCACGACCCCAAATTGCATTGTGCATATCATAGTCTTGCATCTTCCAAAATCCGTTTTCAAAGTTGTTTTCAAAATCGTTTTCAAACTTGTTTTCAAAATTGCATCAAAATCTCTTTTTCAAAAACTTGTTTTCAAAACCACAATTCTAGAGTGATTCTAGCCTTTTCATGGCTAGGGTTGCTTTAGGAAAGTGTTACATTAAAAGTGAACTTTTTGGTCTAAATTTTCAAATCTTGTTGTTTTCAAAACCGCTTTCCTAAAGTGGTTCTAGCCTTCTTATGGTTAGAATTGTTTTAGGAAAGTGAGATGTTTTTACACCTTCTAAAAATTCTTTTTCCAAATCCCTCTTTCTAAAAATCTCTTTTTCAACATACTTTCCTAAAACTCTCCTCTTCAAAATTGTTTTCAAAAAACTCCCTTCTAAAATCTATTTTTCAAAACTCCTTTTTTCAACTCCTTTCCAAACTCCTTTCCCCAAAATTCACTCTCTAAAAACGCTCCCTAAAAATCTTTCCAAAAACTCTCTTTTCCACAATCTCCCTTCTAGAAATTTTCCTCTAGGATTTTCCTTCTAAAATCTACGTTTCTAAAAACACACTTTCCAAAAACTCTTTCTTTCCAAAAATCTTTCCGAAAATTCCTTCTTTCCAAAAATCTTTTCAAAAACTCCCTCTTCAAACACACTTTCCAAAAACTCCTTCCTAGGATTCCCTTCTAGAAAACCTTCGTTTCCAAAAATGCACTTTCCAAAAACTCTTTCCTTAGGAGTCCAAGTCAAGCCCTAGAGCTAACCATTAGGAAACCCTAATTTTCTTTCCAAAAACATGATTTTCAAACTTTACCCCAAACCTAGGTTTCCAAAACCTCTAGTTTTCACATCCCAATTATTCATGTTTCCAAAACCTCTTTTCTACGTCAAAACTATAATTTTCCAAACCTAGGGTTTCTAGAATCCCCCTTTCCAAATCGTTGTCAAATCCTATCTTCCCTTTAGGAAACCAAATCAAATCTCCCCGCTTAGGAAGCCAAAGCCAATTCCCCGTTTAGGAAACTAGATCTCGTCCTCCGTTTTTGGAAACAAAATCAAACCTTTCCTTTTAGAAACCAAATCCAATCCCTTCCAAATCCAAATATTTTCTAATTCAAATTCTTCCTAATCCTCCACTTTCCTAAATCTTAAGTTTTCAAAATTTGAACATAAAAATCTTTCCTAATTCAACCCTTTCCTAATCCTACCCCTTTTCCAAATCTCAACTTTCCAAATCTAATTTTTCAAACTTTTTCTAAACTCAAACCTTTCTTAATTTCAAGATTTTCTAAAACTCTAAAACTTTCTAAATCTTAAACTTTCTAAATTTCAAATCTTTCCAAATTCAAAACTTCCTAAATTCAAAACTTTCTTAAGTTCAATCTTTCTAAACTTCCAAACTTTTCAAATTCTAAACTTTCTAAAACTTCAACATCTTGCCAAATCTAAGACTTTTCTAAACTCAAAACTTTCTTAATTCAAACATTTCCTAAATTGAAAACTTTCCTTTTTCAAACCTTTCCAAATTCTAAACTTTCCAATTTTCAAAACTTCCCTATTTCAAAACTTTCCTAATTTGGGAACTTTCCTAATTTGAAAACCTTTCCTATTTCAAAACTTTCTAAATTCAAAGCTTTCCTAAGTTCAAAACTTTCCAATTTCCAAACTTTCCTAATTTCAAAACTTTCCAAAATCAAAGCTTCCCTTTTTCAAACATTTCTAAATTCGAAACTCTCCTAATTTGAAAACTTTCCTAATTCAAAACTTTCCAAAAATGAAACTTTCCTAATTTGAACCTTTCCTAAGTCCAGTCTTTCCTAGGTCTCTTATCTTTCCTTAAGTCTAGGTTTCCTAAAACCAAGTCTTTCCAAAATCAATCTTTTCCAAAATTTCAATTTCCAATCTCCTTTTCTAATCTCAAATCAAATCCAATTTTCAATTCAATCTCTCTCTTCAAATCAATCTCTTTTCAATCGGACTTCGGTCCGAACTACGACTGACCTGATTCCCCCAAAGGGATACGTAGACAACCTCCATAGGTGCGGTCACAACACTTTTCAAACTTTCAATTCCACCCTCATGGGTGCGGTTTCCAAAATCTTTCCAAATCTCAAATTCTAATCTATTTTCAAAAATTTCAATTTCAAAATTTCTATTTTCAAATTTCAATTTCTAAGTTTTCAAACTTTCCAATTTCAAATTCCATCTCTTCAAATCTATTTTCAAATCAAATTCTTTTCAAATTTATTTCCAAATTTATTTTTCAATTCTCTCTTATTTTGCACTTTCATATCATGCATCATGCTAAATTAGTTTTCAAACATTGTTTTTCTAAAGTGAATAGGGTTGAACAGATGTTAATTAAAGACTCTCATAGGTGAATCTAGGGTAGATTGACATGTAGGTACCGAAAGGGCGGGGTAGGGTGATAGCTTAGTGCATCTTCCCTACACGTAACCAACCTTCAAACCTAGATCATTGTTTTCATAGACCAAAGGGAGTTATTTTTTCTAAAAAGGGCTAAATGTTTTTCCAAAGGTTGCCAAACAACTTGTTTTCCTAAAAAAAACTCTCTCTCGAGGAGATATTTTCAAATCGTTTTCCAAAACCTTAAGTATAATCTTCGGATTACGCTTAGTTTTTAGGTGACCTAACTCACCTTAATCAAGTTAGGTGGCGACTCCGAATCTTTTTCAAAAACCCTTTATTTAAACCTAATTTTCAATTCAAACCTAGTCGCACTCATTCTTCTAGGAGGGTGAGTTCTAACGAGAGAGGACAGCATTTTTCCCGCTTGGGTGAGTATTCCTCGAGTGCGAAAAATCTAGGCGCAACACTCCTCTTGAAGAGTTGGACACATATCGATTGGATGCCCTGCTACTGAACATATTTCACAAGCCTTCGCCGTTTGCATATTACCTACAACCATTTGACGAACAAGAGAAGTTAGACTTGCAATTTGTTGTTCAATCGAGGAAATATTTACCTCATTGACATGCTTGGATGAATGGTTAAGTCTAGTGCCAAATTGTTAAGAATTGGCTGCCATATTTGCAATCAAATTTCTCGCGGCATTGGGAGTTTTATCCACCAAAGCTCTTTCACTAGCAGCATCAATCATACTCTTATCAGTGGGCAAAAGGCCCTCATAGAAATATTAAATAAGAAGTTGCTCACTAATTTGATGATGGGGATAGCTTGCACATAATTTCTTGAAACGCTCCCAGTATTCATTTAGGGAATCTCCATTGTGCTATCTCATACCACAAATTTTTTTTCGAATGTTGGCCGCCCTTGAAGCTGGGAAATATTTCTCCAAGAATAATCTTTTCATCTCGTTCCATATGGTAATACTTTCAGAGGGTAGATAATAGAGCCAATCCTTAGCCGAATCCTTTAAAGAAAACGGGAAAGTTCTTAATTTAATTTGCTCTTCAATTACCCCCGTGGGTTTCGTACTCGTGCATACTACATGAAACTCCATTGGATGTTTGTGGGAATCTTCACCTGCAAGACCATGAAAAGTGGGCAAGAGATGTATTAATCCAGATTTTAATTCAAAGTTAGTAGGAACATCTAAAGTAGGGAATGTTATGCATAAGGGTTGTTGGTTCAGATCAGGTGCATCAAGCTCTTTCAAAATTTGATTTCTAGCCATGACTTCCTCCTCTCCTAAATTAGAATCGCTAGCAAATAGGAATTCAAGAGCTGGGTCGTTCTCTCTAGAATTTCTACGAGCTTCCCTTCTTGACCTATGTAAAGTTCTCTCTATTTCTGGATCGCACTACAAATCACCTTGATTAGAAGATCGAGTTACACTCATAAATACTTAAGAAAACTCTAACCAACCCTGAAAACCGATTCAGAAAAAAATCTAGAGTAATGAAATAAATTGAAATATTTTTTTTTTGAAATAAATAAAGATCACAAGAAGCACAAAAATTAACTAAAATCACTCCCTGACAACGGCGCCAAAATTTGGTATGCTGTCACGGGTACTCAAAAATAAACCGATACCCAAAAAATAAATATGTA
The DNA here is from genome assembly GCA_033060915.1 of Euryodendron excelsum. NCBI lineage: Eukaryota > Viridiplantae > Streptophyta > Magnoliopsida > Ericales > Pentaphylacaceae > Euryodendron > Euryodendron excelsum. Next base: position 391,049 of record CM065378.1, on the reverse strand, counting down.
GTAGTGCAAGTAAGGTTCGTTTTCACGAAGAGTGTTTAGCCTAGTTTTATGCTATGTGAACAAGGATTAGGGGGTTTTGGATTTAATGAAAACTATTTTAATAATCACAACTACAAAACAATTCAGATTAAAGTGTTGAAACCAATCAGAAGAACAAACTTTGGTCTAGCTCAATATCCACCATTGGAATTTACAACTGATCATTGATGTAAGCATATCAGTTCACACATTGAATATTCACTGTCGGAATTATTTTCCTATCTCTCCTTAGTTGTAGTTAATCAGAAACAAGTGATCTGATTAACCCTAACTATTATACAACACAGGAAAAACGCACAAGGTTTAATCTAGCAGCAGCCTTAAGAATTAGAGAGATCGATGAAACTAAACAACACAAGCACAAGCGGTTGCATTTAATTTAGTCGAATGCCCTTCCCAGGATATAATAATTCCCACGCAATAAATCATTAAATCTCAGTTGCTTCACAAATCAGAGGAATCAAACAATTACGGATTTGATATCGAACTCAGCAGTAGATTGCAATAATTAATAAACTAGTAGGTCTCCTAACGATTAAACAAGACAATCATGAAAATAAGCATAGAACAACATTCAATACTCAAAGCATAAATCGAATAATGAAAACAAATTAGATCTCACAGTTTACTATTAATTCCGAGGTTTCTGTCTCCTTTGACCAAGATTCAGGGTTAACCACGCAGGACCATAAAAAACAACTCAAAGAATAACCTAGAATAATACGAAAAACGTCAACAGCCCTAAAAACAAAACAGTCCTAACTTTTATAGGCTTCTAAAATTCTGTAGCTGCGCACGACTGTTCGAACGCCCTTCCAACCGTTCGAACGCATCAGACTACCGTTCGAAAGGTACGTCAAACGCACTTCGAACGGTAACACATGCTCTCTGAATCTTTCGAACGCTGTTCGAACCTGAACTTGACGTGTATCTATCTGACATAGCGTTCGAACGCATCTACTACCGTTCGAACACATCTTTGGACCGTTCGAATGCTGTTTCTAATCTCGCACGAATTTACCACTTTTAAGCTAGGATCTTCTTCCTGGGCATTTCATAGCACCCTACGTCAAAATATAAGAATAGTGAGTATCTTTAGACATTAAATAAGTATAAAGACTAAACATTAAGGAAGAAAAGTATAACATTTGTATTCTCATCAGAAGACTGTCGCGCCCAGATTTTTCGCACTCGAGGATGTCGTGCCCAGATTTTTTGCACTCAAGGAATACTCACACAAGTGGGAAAAATGTTGTACTCTCGTGTTAGAACTCACCCTCCTAGAAGAATGAGTGCGACTAGGTTTGAATTGAAAACAGGTTTGAATAAAGGGCTTTTGAAAAAGATTCGGAGTCGCCACCTAACTTGATTAAGGTGAGTTAGGTCACCTAAAAACTAAGAATAATCCGAAGACTACACTTAGGATTTTGGAAAACGATTTGAAAATATCTCCTTGAGAGAGGGTTTTTAAGAAAAACAGGTTGTTTGGCAACCTTTGGAAAACATTTAGCCCTTTTCAAAAAATAACTCCTTTTTGGTCTTTGAAATCAGTGATCTAGGTTCGGAGGTTGGTTACGTGTAAGGAAGACGCACTAAGCCATCACCCTACCCCACCCTTTCGGCACCTACATGTCAATCTACCCTAGATTCACCTATGAGAGTCTTTAATTAACATATGTTCAACCCTATTCACTTTGAAAAACAATGCTTGAAAAGAAACTAACATGATGCATGATATGCAAGTACAAGTTAAGAGAATAGTTTTGAAAAGAGATTGATTTGAAATTGATTTGATTTGAAAATATATTTGAAGATATGGAATTGAAATTGAAAAGTTTGAAAATTTGGGAATAGAAATTTGAAAATAGAAATTTTGAAATTGGAACTTTGAAAATAGATTGGAATTTGGAATTTGAAAAATGTGGAGACCGCACCCATGAAGGTGGAATTAAAAGTTTGAAAAGTATTGTGACTGCACCTATGAAGGTTGCCTACGTATCCCTTTGGGGGAATCAGGTCAGTCGTAGTTCGGACAAGAGTCTGATTGAAAATAGAAGAATTGATTTGGAAGAAGATTGAATTGGAAGAAAGAGATTGAATTAAAAATTAGATTTGATTTGAGATTAGAAAAGGAGATTGGAAATTGAAATTTTGGAAAAGATTGGACTTTGATTTGAAGAGATAGAGTTGGACTTGTTTTAGAAAGAGAAGGTTTAAGAAACCTAGACTTAAGAAAGATGAGACTTAGGAAAGACTCAAGAGTTTAAGAAAGATTAGATTTAGGAAAGGTTCGAATTAGGAAAGGTTCGATTTAGGAAAGTGTCATTTTTGGAAAGTTTCAAAATTAGGAAAGTTTTCATTTTAGGAAAGTTTTGAAATTGGAAAGTTTTCATTTTAGGAAAGTTTTGAAATTGGAAAGTTTCGAGTTTAGAAAGTTTTCGAAAAAGGAAAAGTTGTCAGATTAGGAAAGTTCCCAAATTAGGAAAGTTTTGAAAATCGGAAAGTTTTGTTTCAAGAAATGTTTTGAAATAGGAAAGTGTTGAGTTTAGAAATGTTTTAAATTAAGAAAGTTTAGTTTAAGAAAGACTTAGAATTTAGAAAGTTTCAAGTTAAGAAAGTTTTGAATTTTGGAATGTTTTGATAAAGACTTGAAATTTGGAAAGTTTAAGATTTGGAGAGTTTTAGAGTTTGTATTTTAGAAAATCTTGAAATTAGAAAACGTTTGAATTTAGGAAAGGTTTGAAAACTTAGGTTTGAAAAGCTAAGAATTGAAAAGAGGATAGAATTAGGAAAGGGTTGAATTTTAGAATTTTAGGAAAGATTTGAAAGTTGAGTTTTGGAAACTTAAGATTTAGGAAAGTGAAAGATTAGGAAAGATTTGAATTAGGAAAGAGTTGAATTTTAAAATTTAAGGAAAGATTTAAAGTTTAAATTTAGGAAACTTATGGTTTAGGAAGGAATTGAATTAAGAAAAGTTTGGATTAGGAAGGGATTGGATTTGGTTTCTAAAAGCAAAGGTTTGATTTTGTTTCTAAAAACGAAGGATTGGATTTGGTTTCCTAAAGGGAACATAGGATTTGGCAAGGATTTGGAAATGGAGATTCTAGAAACCCTAGATTATAGTTTTGACATAGAAAATAAGTTTTGGAAACATGTATAGTTTTGATGTAAAAAACAAGAGGTTTTGAAAACCTAGGTTTGGGGCAAAGTTTGAAAACCATGTTTTTGGAAAGAAAATTAGGGTTTCCTAATCGTGGGTTCTAGGGCTTGACTTGGGCTCCAGGGAAGGGGTTTTTGGAAAGTGCGTTTTTGGAAACGAAGGTTTTTCTAAAAGGGAATCCTAGGGAGGAGTTTTTGGAAAGTGAATTTGAAGATAGATTTTTTGGAAAAAGATTTTAAAGAGAAGGAGTTTTGGAAAGTGTGTTTTTGGAAACAAGTTTTTTGGAAGGAAAAATCCTAGAGGGGAATTTCTAGAGGAAAGATTTTGGAAAAGAGAGTTTTTGGAAAGAATTTTAGGGAACGTTTTTGGAAAGTGGACTTTGGAGAGAGCGTTTTGGAAAGGAGTTGAAAAAGGAGATTTTGAAAAATAGATTTTGGAGGGAGTTTTTGAAAACAACTTTGAAGAGGAGAGTTTTAGGAAAGTATGTTGAAAAAGAGATTTTTAGGAGGAAGGATTTGGAAAGAGAATTTTTAGAAGGTATAAAAACATCTCACTTTCCTAAAGCAATTCTAACCATAAGAGGGCTAGAACCACTTTAGGAAAGCGGTTTTGGAAAACAATAAGATTTGAAAATATGGTCACTTTTAATGTAACACTTTCCTAAAGCAACCCTAGCCATGGAAAGGCTAGAATCACCCTAGAATTGTGATTTTGAAAACAAGTTTTTGAAAAAGAGATTTTGATGCAATTTTTAAAACAAGTTTGAAAACGGTTTTGAAAACGAGTTTGAAAACGAATTTTGGAAGATGCAAGACTATGATATGCACAATGCAATTTGGGGTTGTGAACATACAAGGCTAAGGCATCACCACATAATCAAGGGGGGCCGGACCCACGTGGTCTTTGGTTAGACTAGAAGAAAGCCCCCGACACGGTGACTCTCCAATAGCCCAATCCTACACATGGACCGGGAGTCCCCTTATTTCAAGCATGCAAAGAAAGGGGAGAAAGAGATGGGGGATTAAAATAGAGAAAACCCAAGTGGGTTAGGAGAGAGAAGAGAGAGGGGGGAAGTGCGGAAATTTAAATAGGGAGCCTACCGTATGTCTTGTTTATTTTGCGCGTCGTGCTGTCTTCGGTCTTTGGTCTTCGTCTTGATCTTCACTTTCAGTCTTCAAGAGTTGTCTTCAAGCTTTGGATTGCAGCTCCTCAAGTCTTCAAAGGATGGTTGAAGGCTAGTGTATGAGTGCATGAGTGTATGGGGGTGTGTATGAGTGTATAGGAGGCTAGGGTTTGTGTATGGTGGCTAGGGTTTGGAGAAACCTAAGGAGTCTAGGGTTTAGGAGGTGCTCAAGCTCTGTATATCGAAATATATGATTTTTAAGTTGAGTTTGCGGATCCTTTTCACATTGAATGAGGCTCTGTATTTATAGAGGTCGGACAACACTGGCGCCTGTTACAGTGGCGCCAGGCCAAAGTTTACACTAGCACCATTATGAGTGGCGCCAGGCCATTTTTTAGCTTGGCACCACTACTAGTGGCGCCAGCCAATTAGGAAATGTTTAAGGTCGGCAAGCAACGTATCTTTGACTAGATTTAGGCGCCTGTACTAGTGACTACCATGCAATTTTTAGTCTGGCTTCACTAGGAGTGGCTCCGGAAAGTCCGGGAATGATTTAAAGGAGCCGGGAATGACCCGGAAGGCCAGAAAGGAGCATGAACACTTAAAATAGTGTCCTGGAGGTTTTTAACTTGAAAAGTGAGGACAAGATGAGTCGGAAAGGTTGATCGGGCCTTTAGGGGCAAAACGGTCAATCGGACCGGGAAACTGCCGAGACAAACTCGGACTGTCCCGGAAGGAGACTTGGGATCTGGAAACATTATTTAGAATGTTCCCAGAGGTTGCCGGTTTGATTCCCAGAGCCGGCGTGGTCGGAAAAGGAGACCGGCCCACCAGGGGCAAAACGGTCATTTTGTACCGAGTTTGCCGGAACTGACTTGGAATGATCCAGAAAGCTAAAGGAAGGTTGAGAACACTATAAAAAGTAGTCTCAGGAGGTTACCGATTTGATACCCAGAGCCGGTGTGGTCGAAAAAGGAGACCTGCCCACCAGGGGCAAAATGGTCATTTTATACCGGGTTGGCCGGAACTGACTTGAAATGATCCGGAAAGATAAAGGACGGTTGAGAATACTATAAAAAGTAGTCTCGGGAAATTACCGGTTTGATACCCAGAGCCGGTGTGGTTCCCGGGGCGTTCGGATGCCTAAGGGCAAAATGATCATCTTGACCGGAAAGTCTCGGAAAAGGTCCAAAGGACAGTTTGGTCATTTTTCACCAAAGTGGGTTAACAGACACTGGTGTTGACCTGGGTTTTGAGTGTTTCCGCCACTCTAACGGTGGTCGTCGTGACACAGGGGTTTGTTGCCAATTCCCTATATCGACCTATTTGTGAGTATTTCCGCTACTCTAACGGTTTTGTGAGTAGTTTCGCTACTCGGACCGTCTCGAGAAATAAACTGTCGAGAGAGAGAGATTGGAAAGGGGTCTTATCGTCTCCGAAGAGATGCGCTTGGATTAGAACCGTCTCGAGGAATAAACTGTCTCGAGAGTGAGATTGGAAAGGGGAATTATCGTCTCCGAAGAGACGTGCCTGGATTGGAACCGTCTCGAGGAATAAACTATCTCGAGAGTGGGATTGGAAAGGGGTCTTATCGTCTCCGAAGAGACGTGCCTGGATTGGAACCATCTCGAGGAATAAACTGTCTCGAGAGTGGGATTGGAAAGGGGTCTTACCGTCTCCGAAGAGACGTGCCTGGATTGGAACCGTCTCGAGGAATAAACTGTCTCGAGAGCGGGATTGGAAAGGCGTCTTATCGTTTCCAAAGAGACGCGCCTGGATTGGAACCGTCTCGAGGAATAAACTGTCTCGAGAGTGGGATTGGAAAGGGGTCTTACCGTCTCCGAAGAGACGTGCCTAGATTAGAACCGTCTCGAGAAATAAACTGTCTCGAGAGTGGGATTGGAAAGGGATCTTACCGTCTCCGAAGAGACGTGCCTGGATTGGAACCGTCTCGAGGAATAAACTGTCTTGAGAGTGGGATTGGAAAGGAAAGGACAATGCCCCTAAGGGCATTTTGGTCATTTTGCTTCTATTTGGGCCTGACAGGCCCGCGAAGTGATGGACAGACGAGATTTGGACCCAGAGAATTGGTTTCGATAGGAATATGCCTACAATGACTTGAAAACAAGTTTGGACGGAGTGTAGATTGTCGAGCGGTCAAAAATGGGGTGCTTACAGAGAAATACTCACACAAGTGGGAAAAACACTGTACTCTCTCATTAGAACTCACCCTCCTAGAAGAATGAGTACGACTAGGTTTGAATTGAAAATCAATTTGAAATAAGGGCTTTTGAAAAAGATTCGGAGTCGCCACCTAACTTGATTAAGGTGAGTTAGGTCACCTAAAAACTAAGAATAATCCGAAGACTACACTTAGGGTTTTTGGAAAAAGGTTTTTGAAAATAACACCTCAAGAGAGAGTTTTAAAGAAAACAGGTTGTTTGGTAACCTTTAGAAAACATTTAGCCCTTTTTGGAAAAAGTAACTCCTTTTTGGTCTTTGAAAACAGTGATTCTAGATTCAGAGGTTGGTTACGTGTAGGAAAGACGCACTAAACTATCGCCTTACCCCACCCTTTCGGTACCTACATGTCAATCTACCCTAGATTCACCTATAAGAGTCTTCGACTAACTATTGACCAATCCTATCAACTTTGAAAAAGAATGTTTGAAAAGAAACTAACATGATGCATGATGTGCAAGTGCAATAGAAAAGAATTGAAAAATAGATTTGGAAAGAGATTGATTTGATTTGAAAATAGATTTGAAGATATGGAATTGAAATTGGAAGGTTTGAAAATTTGGAAATATAAATTTGAGAATAGAAATTTTGAAAATAGATTGGAATTTTAGATTTGAAAAATGTGGAGACCACACCCATGAGGGTGGAATTGAAAGTTTGAAAAGTGTTGTGACCGCACCTATGAAGGTTGCCTACGTATCCCTTTGGGGGAATCAGGTCTATCGTAGTTCGGACCGGAGTCCGATTGAAAATAGAAGGTTTGATTTGAAAAGAGATTGAATTGGAAATTGAATTTGACTTGAAATTAGAAGAGGAGATTGGAAACTGAAATTGAGAAGATTGGACTTTGATTTGAAAAGATAGATTTGGACTTGTTTTGGAAAGAGAAAGTTTAAGAAACCTGTACTTAAGAAAGATGAGACTTAGGAAAGATATGACTTGACTTGGAAGGTTTAGGAGATTAGGAAAGATTGAATTTAGGAAATGTTTGAATTAGGAAAGGTCCGATTTAGGAAAGTTTTGGAATTAGGAAAGTTTCAAATTTAGAAAGTTTTTGAAATAGGAAAGGTTTTTAAATTAGGAAAATTTTGAAAATTGGAAAGTTAGAGTTTGAATTTTAGAAAATCTTGAAATTGGAAAAGGTTTGAATTTAGGAAATGTTTGAAAACTTAGGTTTGAAAAGTTAATATTTGAAAAGAGGGTAGAATTAGGAAAGGGTTGAATTTTAGAATTTTAGAAAAGATTTTTATGTTCAAGTTTTGGAAACTTAAGATTTAGGAAAGTGAAAGATTAGGAAGGAGTTGAATTAGGAAAGAGTTGGATTTTGAAATTTAAGGAAAGATTTAAAGTTATGATTTAGGAAGGAATTGAATTAAGAAAGGTTTGGATTATGAAGAGAATGGATTTGGTTTCTAAAAGCAAATGTTTGATTTTGTTTCCAAAAACGGAGGATTGGATTTGGTTTCCTAAAGGTAAAACAGGATTTGGCAAGGATTTGGAAAGGGAGATTCTAGAAACCCTAGTTTTGAAAGTGTGGAATTTTAACGTAGAAAAGAGGTTTTGGAAACATGTATCTTTTGGATGTGAAAACAAGAGGTTTTAGAAACCTAGGTTTGGGGCAAAGTTTGAAAATCATGTTTTTGGGAAGAAAATTAGGGTTTCCTAATTGTGGGTTCTAGGGCTTGACTTGGGCTCTAAGGAAAGAGTCTTTGGAAAGTGCGTTTTTTGAAACAAAGATTTTGGAAGGAAATCCTAAAGAGGAGTTTCTAGAGGGAAGAATTTTTGGAAAGGATAGATTTTGGAAAGAGATTTTTAAAGAAAAGGAATTTTTGAAAAGTGTGTTTTTGGAAATGAAGGTTTTCTAAAAGGGAATCCTAGGGAGGAGTTTTTGGAAAGTGAATTTGAAGATGGAGTTTTTAGAAAAAGATTTTAAAGAGAAGGAGTTTTGGAAAGTATGTTTTTGGAAACGTAGATTTTAGAAGGAAATTCCTAGAGGGGAATTTCTAGAAAGATTTTGGAAAGAGATTTTTTGGAAAGATTTTTGGGGAGCGTTTTTAGAAAGTGAATTTTTAGGAGAGAGAGTTTTGGAAAGGAGTTGAAAAAGGGAGTTTTGAAAAAATAGATTTTTGGAAAGAGTTTTTAGAAAACAACTTTGGAAAGGAGACTTTTAGGAAAGTGAATTGAAAAAGATTTTTAGGAAGAGATTTTTGAAAAGAGAGCTTTTTGGAAAGCATGTTGGAAAAGAGATTTTTAAGAGGAGGGATTTGAAAAGAGAGTTTTTAGAAGGTATAAAAACATCTCACTTTCCTAAAGCAATTCTAACCATAAGAGGGCTAGAACTACTTTAGGAAAGCGGTTTTGAAAACAACAAGATTTGAAAATAGGGACCGTATTGGTCACTTTAAATGTAACACTTTCCTAAAGCAATCCTAGCCATGAAAAGGCTGGAATCACCCTAGGATTGTGATTTTGAAAATAAGTTTTTGAAAAGGGAATTTTGATGCAATTTTGAAAATGATTTTTGAAGACAACTTTGAAAACGGTTTTTGGAAGATGTAAGATTATGATATGCACAATGCAATTTTGGGGTTGTGAACATACAAGGCTAAGGCTTCACCACATAATCAAGGGGGCCGGACTCACGTGGTCTCTGGTTAGACTAAAAGAAAGCCCCCGACACGGTGACTCTCCAATAGCCTAATCCTACACATGGACCGAGAGTCCCCTTGTTTCAAGCATGCAAAGAAAGGGGGGGAAAGAGATGGGGGATTAAAATAGAGAAAACCTAAGTGGGTTAGGAGAGAGAAGAGAGAGGGGGGAAGTGCGAAAATTTAAATAGAGAACCTACCGCATGTCTTGTTTATTTTGCGCGCCTTGCTCGTCTTCGGTCTTCGTCTTGATCTTCGTCTTCAATCTTAATAGTTGCCTTCAAACTTCATATTGTAGCTCTTCAAGTCTTTAAAGGAGGGTTGAAGGCTAGTGTATGAGTGTATGAAAGTGTGTATGAGTGTATAGGAGGCTAGGGTTTGTGTATGGTGGCTAGGGTTTGGAAAACCTAAGGAGGCTAGGGTTTAGGGAGTGCACGAGCTCTGTATATAGAATTATATGATTTTTAGGTTGAATTTACGGATCCTTTTCACGTTGAATGAGGCTCTGTATTTATAGAGATTGGACAACACTAGCGCCTGTTGCAGTGGCGCCAGGCCAAAGTTTACACTGGCGCCACTAGGAGTGGCGCCAGGCCATTTTTTGGCTTGGCACCACTACTAGTGGCGCCAGCCAATTAGGAAATGTTTAAGGTCGGCAAGCAACGTATCTTTGACTAGATTTAGGCGCCTGTACTAGTGACTACCATGCAATTTTTAGTCTGGCTTCACTAGGAGTGGCTCCGGAAAGTCCGGGAATGATTTAAAGGAGCCGGGAATGACCCCGAAAGGAGCATGAACACTTAAAATAGTGTCCTGGAGGTTTTTAACTTGAAAAGTGAGGACAAGATGAGTCGGAAAGGTTGATCGGGCCTTTAGGGGCAAAACGGTCAATCGGACCGGGAAACTGCCGAGACAAACTCGGACTGTCCCGGAAGGAGACTTGGGATCTGGAAACATTATTTAGAATGTTCCCAGAGGTTGCCGGTTTGATTCCCAGAGCCGGCGTGGTCGGAAAAGGAGACCGGCCCACCAGGGGCAAAACGGTCATTTTGTACCGAGTTTGCCGGAACTGACTTGGAATGATCCAGAAAGCTAAAGGAAGGTTGAGAACACTATAAAAAGTAGTCTCAGGAGGTTACCGATTTGATACCCAGAGCCGGTGTGGTCGAAAAAGGAGACCTGCCCACCAGGGGCAAAATGGTCATTTTATACCGGGTTGGCCGGAACTGACTTGAAATGATCCGGAAAGATAAAGGACGGTTGAGAATACTATAAAAAGTAGTCTCGGGAAATTACCGGTTTGATACCCAGAGCCGGTGTGGTTCCCGGGGCGTTCGGATGCCTAAGGGCAAAATGATCATCTTGACCGGAAAGTCTCGGAAAAGGTCCAAAGGACAGTTTGGTCATTTTTCACCAAAGTGGGTTAACAGACACTGGTGTTGACCTGGGTTTTGAGTGTTTCCGCCACTCTAACGGTGGTCGTCGTGACACAGGGGTTTGTTGCCAATTCCCTATATCGACCTATTTGTGAGTATTTCCGCTACTCTAACGGTTTTGTGAGTAGTTTCGCTACTCGGACCGTCTCGAGAAATAAACTGTCGAGAGAGAGAGATTGGAAAGGGGTCTTATCGTCTCCGAAGAGATGCGCTTGGATTAGAACCGTCTCGAGGAATAAACTGTCTCGAGAGTGAGATTGGAAAGGGGAATTATCGTCTCCGAAGAGACGTGCCTGGATTGGAACCGTCTCGAGGAATAAAACTATCTCGAGAGTGGGATTGGAAAGGGGTCTTATCGTCTCCGAAGAGACGTGCCTGGATTGGAACCATCTCGAGGAATAAACTGTCTCGAGAGTGGGATTGGAAAGGGGTCTTACCGTCTCCGAAGAGACGTGCCTGGATTGGAACCGTCTCGAGGAATAAACTGTCTCGAGAGCGGGATTGGAAAGGCGTCTTATCGTTTCCAAAGAGACGCGCCTGGATTGGAACCGTCTCGAGGAATAAACTGTCTCGAGAGTGGGATTGGAAAGGGGTCTTACCGTCTCCGAAGAGACGTGCCTAGATTAGAACCGTCTCGAGAAATAAACTGTCTCGAGAGTGGGATTGGAAAGGGATCTTACCGTCTCCGAAGAGACGTGCCTGGATTGGAACCGTCTCGAGGAATAAACTGTCTTGAGAGTGGGATTGGAAAGGAAAGGACAATGCCCCTAAGGGCATTTTGGTCATTTTGCTTCTATTTGGGCCTGACAGGCCCGCGAAGTGATGGACAGACGAGATTTGGACCCAGAGAATTGGTTTCGATAGGAATATGCCTACAATGACTTGAAAACAAGTTTGGACGGAGTGTAGATTGTCGAGCGGTCAAAAATGGGGTGCTTACAGAGAAATACTCACACAAGTGGGAAAAACACTGTACTCTCTCATTAGAACTCACCCTCCTAGAAGAATGAGTACGACTAGGTTTGAATTGAAAATCAATTTGAAATAAGGGCTTTTGAAAAAGATTCGGAGTCGCCACCTAACTTGATTAAGGTGAGTTAGGTCACCTAAAAACTAAGAATAATCCGAAGACTACACTTAGGGTTTTTGGAAAAAGGTTTTTGAAAATAACACCTCAAGAGAGAGTTTTAAAGAAAACAGGTTGTTTGGTAACCTTTAGAAAACATTTAGCCCTTTTTGGAAAAAGTAACTCCTTTTTGGTCTTTGAAAACAGTGATTCTAGATTCAGAGGTTGGTTACGTGTAGGAAAGACGCACTAAACTATCGCCTTACCCCACCCTTTCGGTACCTACATGTCAATCTACCCTAGATTCACCTATAAGAGTCTTCGACTAACTATTGACCAATCCTATCAACTTTGAAAAAGAATGTTTGAAAAGAAACTAACATGATGCATGATGTGCAAGTGCAATAGAAAAGAATTAAAAAATAGATTTGGAAAGAGATTGATTTGATTTGAAAATAGATTTGAAGATATGGAATTGAAATTGGAAGGTTTGAAAATTTGGAAATATAAATTTGAGAATAGAAATTTTGAAAATAGATTGGAATTTTAGATTTGAAAAATGTGGAGACCACACCCATGAGGGTGGAATTGAAAGTTTGAAAAGTGTTTGTGACCGCACCTATGAAGGTTGCCTACGTATCCCTTTGGGGGAATCAGGTCTATCGTAGTTCGGACCGGAGTCCGATTGAAAATAGAAGGTTTGATTTGAAAAGAGATTGAATTGGAAATTGAATTTGACTTGAAATTAGAAGAGGAGATTGGAAACTGAAATTGAGAAGATTGGACTTTGATTTGAAAAGATAGATTTGGACTTGTTTTGGAAAGAGAAAGTTTAAGAAACCTGTACTTAAGAAAGATGAGACTTAGGAAAGATATAACTTGACTTGGAAGGTTTAGGAGATTAGGAAAGATTGAATTTAGGAAATGTTTGAATTAGGAAAGGTCCGATTTAGGAAAGTTTTGGAATTAGGAAAGTTTCAAATTTAGAAAGTTTTTGAAATAGGAAAGGTTTTTAAATTAGGAAAATTTTGAAAATTGGAAAGTTAGAGTTTGAATTTTAGAAAATCTTGAAATTGGAAAAGGTTTGAATTTAGGAAATGTTTGAAAACTTAGGTTTGAAAAGTTAATATTTGAAAAGAGGGTAGAATTAGGAAAGGGTTGAATTTTAGAATTTTAGAAAAGATTTTTATGTTCAAGTTTTGGAAACTTAAGATTTAGGAAAGTGAAAGATTAGGAAGGAGTTGAATTAGGAAAGAGTTGGATTTTGAAATTTAAGGAAAGATTTAAAGTTATGATTTAGGAAGGAATTGAATTAAGAAAGGTTTGGATTATGAAGAGAATGGATTTGGTTTCTAAAAGCAAATGTTTGATTTTGTTTCCAAAAACGGAGGATTGGATTTGGTTTCCTAAAGGTAAAACAGGATTTGGCAAGGATTTGGAAAGGGAGATTCTAGAAACCCTAGTTTTGAAAGTGTGGAATTTTAACGTAGAAAAGAGGTTTTGGAAACATGTATCTTTTGGATGTGAAAACAAGAGGTTTTAGAAACCTAGGTTTGGGGCAAAGTTTGAAAATCATGTTTTTGGGAAGAAAATTAGGGTTTCCTAATTGTGGGTTCTAGGGCTTGACTTGGGCTCTAAGGAAAGAGTCTTTGGAAAGTGCGTTTTTTGAAACAAAGATTTTGGAAGGAAATCCTAAAGAGGAGTTTCTAGAGGGAAGAATTTTTGGAAAGGATAGATTTTGGAAAGAGATTTTTAAAGAAAAGGAATTTTTGAAAAGTGTGTTTTTGGAAATGAAGGTTTTCTAAAAGGGAATCCTAGGGAGGAGTTTTTGGAAAGTGAATTTGAAGATGGAGTTTTTAGAAAAAGATTTTAAAGAGAAGGAGTTTTGGAAAGTATGTTTTTGGAAACGTAGATTTTAGAAGGAAATTCCTAGAGGGGAATTTCTAGAAAGATTTTGGAAAGAGATTTTTTGGAAAGATTTTTGGGGAGCGTTTTTAGAAAGTGAATTTTTAGGAGAGAGAGTTTTGGAAAGGAGTTGAAAAAGGGAGTTTTGAAAAATAGATTTTTGGAAAGAGTTTTTAGAAAACAACTTTGGAAAGGAGACTTTTAGGAAAGTGAATTGAAAAAGATTTTTAGGAAGAGATTTTTGAAAAGAGAGCTTTTTGGAAAGCATGTTGGAAAAGAGATTTTTAAGAGGAGGGATTTGAAAAGAGAGTTTTTAGAAGGTATAAAAACATCTCACTTTCCTAAAGCAATTCTAACCATAAGAGGGCTAGAACTACTTTAGGAAAGCGGTTTTGAAAACAACAAGATTTGAAAATAGGGACCGTATTGGTCACTTTAAATGTAACACTTTCCTAAAGCAATCCTAGCCATGAAAAGGCTGGAATCACCCTAGGATTGTGATTTTGAAAATAAGTTTTTGAAAAGGGAATTTTGATGCAATTTTGAAAATGATTTTTGAAGACAACTTTGAAAACGGTTTTTGGAAGATGTAAGATTATGATATGCACAATGCAATTTTGGGGTTGTGAACATACAAGGCTAAGGCTTCACCACATAATCAAGGGGGCCGGACTCACGTGGTCTCTGGTTAGACTAAAAGAAAGCCCCCGACACGGTGACTCTCCAATAGCCTAATCCTACACATGGACCGAGAGTCCCCTTGTTTCAAGCATGCAAAGAAAGGGGGGGAAAGAGATGGGGGATTAAAACAGAGAAAACCTAAGTGGGTTAGGAGAGAGAAGAGAGAGGGGGGAAGTGCGAAAATTTAAATAGAGAACCTACCGCATGTCTTGTTTATTTTGCGCGCCTTGCTCGTCTTCGGTCTTCGTCTTGATCTTCGTCTTCAATCTTAATAGTTGCCTTCAAACTTCATATTGTAGCTCTTCAAGTCTTTAAAGGAGGGTTGAAGGCTAGTGTATGAGTGTATGAAAGTGTGTATGAGTGTATAGGAGGCTAGGGTTTGTGTATGGTGGCTAGGGTTTGGAAAACCTAAGGAGGCTAGGGTTTAGGGAGTGCACGAGCTCTGTATATAGAATTATATGATTTTTAGGTTGAATTTACGGATCCTTTTCACGTTGAATGAGGCTCTGTATTTATAGAGATTGGACAACACTAGCGCCTGTTGCAGTGGCGCCAGGCCAAAGTTTACACTGGCGCCACTAGGAGTGGCGCCAGGCCATTTTTTGGCTTGGCACCACTACTAGTGGCGCCAGCCAATTAGGAAATGTTTAAGGTCGGCAAGCAACGTATCTTTGACTAGATTTAGGCGCCTGTACTAGTGACTACCATGCAATTTTTAGTCTGGCTTCACTAGGAGTGGCTCCGGAAAGTCCGGGAATGATTTAAAGGAGCCGGGAATGACCCCGAAAGGAGCATGAACACTTAAAATAGTGTCCTGGAGGTTTTTAACTTGAAAAGTGAGGACAAGATGAGTCGGAAAGGTTGATCGGGCCTTTAGGGGCAAAACGGTCAATCGGACCGGGAAACTGCCGAGACAAACTCGGACTGTCCCGGAAGGAGACTTGGGATCTGGAAACATTATTTAGAATGTTCCCAGAGGTTGCCGGTTTGATTCCCAGAGCCGGCGTGGTCGGAAAAGGAGACCGGCCCACCAGGGGCAAAACGGTCATTTTGTACCGAGTTTGCCGGAACTGACTTGGAATGATCCAGAAAGCTAAAGGAAGGTTGAGAACACTATAAAAAGTAGTCTCAGGAGGTTACCGATTTGATACCCAGAGCCGGTGTGGTCGAAAAAGGAGACCTGCCCACCAGGGGCAAAATGGTCATTTTATACCGGGTTGGCCGGAACTGACTTGAAATGATCCGGAAAGATAAAGGACGGTTGAGAATACTATAAAAAGTAGTCTCGGGAAATTACCGGTTTGATACCCAGAGCCGGTGTGGTTCCCGGGGCGTTCGGATGCCTAAGGGCAAAATGATCATCTTGACCGGAAAGTCTCGGAAAAGGTCCAAAGGACAGTTTGGTCATTTTTCACCAAAGTGGGTTAACAGACACTGGTGTTGACCTGGGTTTTGAGTGTTTCCGCCACTCTAACGGTGGTCGTCGTGACACAGGGGTTTGTTGCCAATTCCCTATATCGACCTATTTGTGAGTATTTCCGCTACTCTAACGGTTTTGTGAGTAGTTTCGCTACTCGGACCGTCTCGAGAAATAAACTGTCGAGAGAGAGAGATTGGAAAGGGGTCTTATCGTCTCCGAAGAGATGCGCTTGGATTAGAACCGTCTCGAGGAATAAACTGTCTCGAGAGTGAGATTGGAAAGGGGAATTATCGTCTCCGAAGAGACGTGCCTGGATTGGAACCGTCTCGAGGAATAAACTATCTCGAGAGTGGGATTGGAAAGGGGTCTTATCGTCTCCGAAGAGACGTGCCTGGATTGGAACCATCTCGAGGAATAAACTGTCTCGAGAGTGGGATTGGAAAGGGGTCTTACCGTCTCCGAAGAGACGTGCCTGGATTGGAACCGTCTCGAGGAATAAACTGTCTCGAGAGCGGGATTGGAAAGGCGTCTTATCGTTTCCAAAGAGACGCGCCTGGATTGGAACCGTCTCGAGGAATAAACTGTCTCGAGAGTGGGATTGGAAAGGGGTCTTACCGTCTCCGAAGAGACGTGCCTAGATTAGAACCGTCTCGAGAAATAAACTGTCTCGAGAGTGGGATTGGAAAGGGGTCTTACCGTCTCCGAAGAGACGTGCCTGGATTGGAACCGTCTCGAGGAATAAACTGTCTTGAGAGTGGGATTGGAAAGGAAAGGACAATGCCCCTAAGGGCATTTTGGTCATTTTGCTTCTATTTGGGCCTGACAGGCCCGCGAAGTGATGGACAGACGAGATTTGGACCCAGAGAATTGGTTTCGATAGGAATATGCCTACAATGACTTGAAAACAAGTTTGGACGGAGTGTAGATTGTCGAGCGGTCAAAAATGGGGTGCTTACAGAGAAATACTCACACAAGTGGGAAAAACACTGTACTCTCTCATTAGAACTCACCCTCCTAGAAGAATGAGTACGACTAGGTTTGAATTGAAAATCAATTTGAAATAAGGGCTTTTGAAAAAGATTCGGAGTCGCCACCTAACTTGATTAAGGTGAGTTAGGTCACCTAAAAACTAAGAATAATCCGAAGACTACACTTAGGGTTTTTGGAAAAAGGTTTTTGAAAATAACACCTCAAGAGAGGGTTTTAAAGAAAACAGGTTGTTTGGTAACCTTTAGAAAACATTTAGCCCTTTTTGGAAAAAAGTAACTCCTTTTTGGTCTTTGAAAACAGTGATTCTAGATTCAGAGGTTGGTTACGTGTAGGAAAGACGCACTAAACTATCGCCTTACCCCACCCTTTCGGTACCTACATGTCAATCTACCCTAGATTCACCTATAAGAGTCTTCGACTAACTATTGACCAATCCTATCAACTTTGAAAAAGAATGTTTGAAAAGAAACTAACATGATGCATGATGTGCAAGTGCAATAGAAAAGAATTGAAAAATAGATTTGGAAAGAGATTGATTTGATTTGAAAATAGATTTGAAGATATGGAATTGAAATTGGAAGGTTTGAAAATTTGGAAATATAAATTTGAGAATAGAAATTTTGAAAATAGATTGGAATTTTAGATTTGAAAAATGTGGAGACCACACCCATGAGGGTGGAATTGAAAGTTTGAAAAGTGTTGTGACCGCACCTATGAAGGTTGCCTACGTATCCCTTTGGGGGAATCAGGTCTATCGTAGTTCGGACCGGAGTCCGATTGAAAAATAGAAGGTTTGATTTGAAAAGAGATTGAATTGGAAATTGAATTTGACTTGAAATTAGAAGAGGAGATTGGAAACTGAAATTGAGAAGATTGGACTTTGATTTGAAAAGATAGATTTGGACTTGTTTTGGAAAGAGAAAGTTTAAGAAACCTGTACTTAAGAAAGATGAGACTTAGGAAAGATATGACTTGACTTGGAAGGTTTAGGAGATTAGGAAAGATTGAATTTAGGAAATGTTTGAATTAGGAAAGGTCCGATTTAGGAAAGTTTTGGAATTAGGAAAGTTTCAAATTTAGAAAGTTTTTGAAATAGGAAAGGTTTTTAAATTAGGAAAATTTTGAAAATTGGAAAGTTAGAGTTTGAATTTTAGAAAATCTTGAAATTGGAAAAGGTTTGAATTTAGGAAATGTTTGAAAACTTAGGTTTGAAAAGTTAATATTTGAAAAGAGGGTAGAATTAGGAAAGGGTTGAATTTTAGAATTTTAGAAAAGATTTTTATGTTCAAGTTTTGGAAACTTAAGATTTAGGAAAGTGAAAGATTAGGAAGGAGTTGAATTAGGAAAGAGTTGGATTTTGAAATTTAAGGAAAGATTTAAAGTTATGATTTAGGAAGGAATTGAATTAAGAAAGGTTTGGATTATGAAGAGAATGGATTTGGTTTCTAAAAGGGCAAATGTTTGATTTTGTTTCCAAAAACGGAGGATTGGATTTGGTTTCCTAAAGGTAAAACAGGATTTGGCAAGGATTTGGAAAGGGAGATTCTAGAAACCCTAGTTTTGAAAGTGTGGAATTTTAACGTAGAAAAGAGGTTTTGGAAACATGTATCTTTTGGATGTGAAAACAAGAGGTTTTAGAAACCTAGGTTTGGGGCAAAGTTTGAAAATCATGTTTTTGGGAAGAAAATTAGGGTTTCCTAATTGTGGGTTCTAGGGCTTGACTTGGGCTCTAAGGAAAGAGTCTTTGGAAAGTGCGTTTTTTGAAACAAAGATTTTGGAAGGAAATCCTAAAGAGGAGTTTCTAGAGGGAAGAATTTTTGGAAAGGATAGATTTTGGAAAGAGATTTTTAAAGAAAAGGAATTTTTGAAAAGTGTGTTTTTGGAAATGAAGGTTTTCTAAAAGGGAATCCTAGGGAGGAGTTTTTGGAAAGTGAATTTGAAGAGGGAGTTTTTAGAAAAAGATTTTAAAGAGAAGGAGTTTTGGAAAGTATGTTTTTGGAAACGTAGATTTTAGAAGGAAATTCCTAGAGGGGAATTTCTAGAAAGATTTTGGAAAGAGATTTTTTGGAAAGATTTTTGGGGAGCGTTTTTAGAAAGTGAATTTTTTAGGGAGAGAGAGTTTTGGAAAGGAGTTGAAAAAGGGAGTTTTGAAAAATAGATTTTTGGAAAGAGTTTTTAGAAAACAACTTTGGAAAGGAGAGTTTTAGGAAAGTGAATTGAAAAAGATTTTTAGGAAGAGATTTTTGAAAAGAGAGCTTTTTGGAAAGCATGTTGGAAAAGAGATTTTTAAGAGGAGGGATTTGAAAAGAGAGTTTTTAGAAGGTATAAAAACATCTCACTTTCCTAAAGCAATTCTAACCATAAGAGGGCTAGAACTACTTTAGGAAAGCGGTTTTGAAAACAACAAGATTTGAAAATAGGGACCGTATTGGTCACTTTAAATGTAACACTTTCCTAAAGCAATCCTAGCCATGAAAAGGCTGGAATCACCCTAGGATTGTGATTTTGAAAATAAGTTTTTGAAAAGGGAATTTTGATGCAATTTTGAAAATGATTTTTGAAGACAACTTTGAAAACGGTTTTTGGAAGATGTAAGATTATGATATGCACAATGCAATTTTGGGGTTGTGAACATACAAGGCTAAGGCTTCACCACATAATCAAGGGGGCCGGACTCACGTGGTCTCTGGTTAGACTAAAAGAAAGCCCCCGACACGGTGACTCTCCAATAGCCTAATCCTACACATGGACCGAGAGTCCCCTTGTTTCAAGCATGCAAAGAAAGGGGGGGAAAGAGATGGGGGATTAAAACAGAGAAAACCTAAGTGGGTTAGGAGAGAGAAGAGAGAGGGGGGAAGTGCGAAAATTTAAATAGAGAACCTACCGCATGTCTTGTTTATTTTGCGCGCCTTGCTCGTCTTCGGTCTTCGTCTTGATCTTCGTCTTCAATCTTAATAGTTGCCTTCAAACTTCATATTGTAGCTCTTCAAGTCTTTAAAGGAGGGTTGAAGGCTAGTGTATGAGTGTATGAAAGTGTGTATGAGTGTATAGGAGGCTAGGGTTTGTGTATGGTGGCTAGGGTTTGGAAAACCTAAGGAGGCTAGGGTTTAGGGAGTGCACGAGCTCTGTATATAGAATTATATGATTTTTAGGTTGAATTTACGGATCCTTTTCACGTTGAATGAGGCTCTGTATTTATAGAGATTGGACAACACTAGCGCCTGTTGCAGTGGCGCCAGGCCAAAGTTTACACTGGCGCCACTAGGAGTGGCGCCAGGCCATTTTTTGGCTTGGCACCACTACTAGTGGCGCCAGCCATTTAGGAAATGTTTAAAGTCGGCAAGCAACGTATCTTTGACTAGATTTGGGCGCCTGTACTAGTGACTACCATGCAATTTTTAGCCTAGCTTCACTAGGAGTGGCTCTGGAAAGTCCGGGAATGATTTGAAGGAGCCGGGAATGACCCGGAAGGCCGGAAAGGAGCAGGAACACTTAAAATAGTGTCCTGGAGGTATTTGACTTGGAAAGTGAGGATAAGATGTGTCGGAAAAGTTGACCGGGTCTTTAGGGGCAAAACGGTCAATCGGGCCGGGAAACTGCCGGGACAGACTTGGACTGCCCCGGAATAAGACTTGGGATCTGGAAACATTATTTAGAATGTTCCCAGAGGTTGCCGGTTTGATTCCCAAAGCTGGCGTGGTCGGAAAAGGAGACTGGCCCACCAAGGGCAAAACGGTCATTTTGCACCGGGTTGGCCGGAACTGACTGGGAATGATCGGAAAGGTAAAAGGAGGTTGAGAACACTATAAAAAGTAGTCTCAGGAGGTTACTAGTTTGATACCCAGAGCCAGTGGGGTCGAAAAAGGAGACCAGCCCACCAGGGGCAAAATGGTTATTTTGTATTGGGTTGGTCAGAACTGACTCAGAATGACCCGGAAAGATAATGGAAGGTTGAGAATACTATAAAAAGCAATCTCAAAGGGTTACCGGTTTGATACCCAGAGCCGGTATGGTTCCCGGGGCATTCGGATGCCGAGGGGCAAAATGGTTATCTTGACCGGAAAGTCTCGGAAAAGGTCCAAAGGGCAGTTTGGTCATTTTTCACCGAAGTGGGCTAACAGACACTGGTGTTGACCTGGGTTTTGAGTGTTTCCGCCATCTTGACGGCGGTCGTCGTGACCTAGGGGTTTGTTGCCAATTCCCTATATCGACCTATTTGTGAGTATTTCCGTTACTCTAACGGTTTTGTGAGTAGTTTCGCTATTCGGACCGTCTCGAGGAATAAATTGTCTCGAGAGTGGGATTGGAAAGGGGACTTATCATCTCCGAAGAGACGCGCCTGGGTTGGAACCATCTCGAGGAATAAACTGTCTCGAGAGTGGGATTGGAAAGGGGTTTTACCGTCTTTGAAAAGACGTGCCTGGGTCGGAACCGTCTCGAGGAATAAACTGTCTCGAGAGTGGGATTGGAAAGGGGTCTTACCGTCTTTGAAAAGACGTGCCTGGGATTGGAACCGTCACGAGGAATAAACTTTCTCGAGAGAGGGATTAGAAAGGGGTCTTACCGTCTTCGAAAAGACGTGCCTGGGATTGGAACCGTCTCGAGGAATAAACTGTCTCGAGAGAGGGATTGGAAAGGGGACTTATCGTCTCCGAGGAGACGTGCCTGGATTGGAACCGTCTCGAGGAATAAACTGTCTCGAAGAGGGATTGGAAAGGGGACTTATCGTCTCGAGGAGATAAACCGTGTCGAGGAATAAACTGTCTCGAGAGTGGGATTCGAAAGGGGACTTACTGACTTCGAAAAGACGTGCCTGGGTTGGAACCGTCTCGAGGAATAAACTGTCTCGAGAGAGGGATTGGAAAGGGGTCTTACCGTCTTCGAAAGACGTGCCTGGGTTGGAACCGTCTCGAGGAATAAACTGTCTCGAGAGAGGGATTGGAAAGGGGTCTTACCGTCTTCGAAAAGACGTGCCTAGGTTGGAACCGTCTCGAGGAATAAACTGTCTCGAGAGAGGGATTGGAAAGGGGTCTTACCGTCTCCGAAGAGACGTGCCTGGGATTGGAACCGTCTCGAGGAATAAATTGTCTCGAGAGAGGGATTGGAAAGGAAAGGACAATGCCCCTGAGGGCATTTTGGTTATTTTGCCTCTATTTAGGCCTGACAGGCCCGCGAAGCGATGGCCAGATGGGATTTGAACCTAGAGAATTGGTTTCAATAGGAATATACCCACAATGACTTGAAAACAAGTCTGGACGGAGTGTAGACTGCCGAGCGGTCAAAAATGGGGTGCTTACAAAGACACTTTGAGGTCTTTGAGTTTGAAGACACTTTGTGGTCTTTGGAAAAAAAGAGAACTTGAGAGTTTAGAAAAATACCTTTGAAATAGGATTTGGGATGTTTTAAGTGCTTTTGAAATTGAGATTGAAGATGATTTTAAACGTTTTTAGAAATTAACTCAAGGGAGTTTGAAAATGTTTTTGAAACAACTCAAGGGAGTTTTGGAAGTGCTTTGAAACAACTCAAGGGAGTTTTGAAAATACTTTTAAAGTCTTGTTTTAAAAACTTTGGAGGTAGAGTTTGGATTAGAAATGCTCTTATGAACTTGTCTTTGAAAAACTTTTGAAAGTAGTTTCTTGGATACCTTATGAAAGGCATGTTTGATATTTCATTACCTTTAAGAGGTTAGTCATTGAAGAACTAAACTCCTTTTAGGCTATGAGTTTTGAAAACAAGTTTGGAAAAGGGGGTTAGAAACTTCCCTTTTGGTTTTAAAACTTTAGGGTTATAGAATCCTTCTTGAATATCTCTCTTATACTTGATCAATCTTAACCATGGAAGAATTAGGGTTACTTCAAGAGTGTGATATTTGGAAATTCATTTTTAAAAAGAGCCTTTGAAAACACTTAGGGTTTAGGAACCCTAATATGGACAACCTTGAAGGTTGTATTTAATATATCACCTTCCCTTGAAATTCTTAACCATAAAAAGATAGGGACACTTTAAGGTTGTGAGTTTTTTAGGACATTTTGAAAATAAATTTTTGGAAATTGTTAAGTATTTAGTCATTTTAGTCGAGACAAGTTTAAGAGAACTTTTTAGAATCATTTTTAAAGATAGAGTATGGGAGTGTTTGAAAATATTTTTTTGAATTGATTTTTAAAATCTTAAGAGAGTAGGAGGTTTTTGGAAGTATGCCATGCAAGTGATTTTTGTAATTGAAAAGGGGTTTAAAAAAAAGGCCTTTGAGTTGGAGCCTTGAAGCTTACTAACCTTGATTGGGTTGACCTATGGTTAACTAATTCGGGTTAGGTCAACTTAGGGTTAGACAACTAGGCTTAGGTTGGACTAGGGTTAGATTGACCTAGGATAAACTAACTAGAGCTAAGTTAACCTAGGGTTAAGGTGACCTAGGGTTAACTAACTTGGGTTAGGTTAAACTAGGTTTAAGGTGACCTAGGGTTAACTAACTTAGGTTGGGTTAACCTAGGATTGGGGTGACCTAGGATTAACTAACTTGGGTTAGGTTCGCCTAAGGTTGGACAACTAGGGTCAAGTTAACTTAAGGTTGGAAAGTGATTTTAAACTAGGGTTTGGACCTAGTGATTTTGGAAATGTGGTTTTGAACTAGGGTTTGGATCTAGTGGTTTTAGAAAGGTGGCTTTATGTGTAGAACTTTGAAGGTGTTTTAAAAATCATTTTATGAAAACCACTCAAGTGAGTGTTGAGTTCATATGGTTATTATTTGGAAATCACTTAAGAGAGGGTTGCCTTGGAACCATTTCAATCACTAATTGAAGAGAGTAAAACTTGTGAAAATCAATATTGAATAGATTGTTTTGAAGACTTTTTTGATTGAAAAATTAAAGAAAATGAACCTTGAAAATTATTTTTGGAAAGAAGATTTTGAAAAACCACTTTTGAGATTTTGAAACCACTCTAAAGAATAAGGGTTCATATGGTTGATTTGAAGAAAATCACTCCAAAGAGGACTTCATGGGACCATTCCAATCGCAATATTCAAGAGATCAAAATTTCTAAAAATCAAGATGAAAATGATAGTTTTGGGAAATCATTTTTATGCAAATTAAAGAGAATGAAATTTTGACAACCCTTCTTGAAGAGGGTTGTTTTGAAAACCACTTTTGGGGTATAGAAAACCACTCGAGTGAGCTAGGGTTCTTATGGTCAATAAATAAGGAGACTACTGAAGAGAGGGTTCTATAAGGACTATTTCAACCACAAAACTCAAGAGAGCAAAACTTAAGAAAATCAATATTAAATACAAGGTTTGAAAACCATTGTAAAGCAACTTGAAGATTGTAAAATGAGATTATGCAAAATGAAGTCAAGGGACTAGGGGGGGGGGGGGGTTTCCCCAGGATATGGAAATGGACATAGGCTTTAAGGAACCAAATTTAGAATCGTTTTTGAGAAAACACTTGAATGTGGAGTTTGAAAAGACATAGAAATGAGATAGTGAAAGTTCTGCAAAATGATAATGAACATAAAAATGGAGCCAATCATGCAATACATGAATATGGTAACCATGTACAAATGGGGTCATGAAATCATACAAGGCTATAGGTTACACCAAATTATAAGGTGCTTCAAGGCCATGCCATCTTAAAATAGGCTAGTGAGAGATCCCTCCACATGGTGGCTCTTACAAGCTTTCTTCTAGGCATGGACTAAGAGCTCATTTATTTTAAGCATGCAAGAAAAGGGGGTAGAAGATGGGGGTTTAAAATAGAGAATAGCCTAAGTAGGCTAGAAGGGAGAAGCGAAGAGTAAGAATGGCAAAATGTAAAAGAGAATACTACTTTTATCTTCAAAACACTTTTAAGCTTCCATAAATGACTTATCTTTAACTTGAATGGCCTTAGAGAGGCTTGAAGGAGCTGGAAATGGCTCTTCTAAGGCATTGGAAGCTTTGTAAGTAAAGTGTATGGGCTAGAGAGAGATTAAATCTAACTTAAGTACTTGGAGGGTAAGGTGTATATAAAACTTCAGAGTTTAGAGGCGATTTTTGCAGAGCTTCGCTGCTGTTTTTTATTCTAGAATATGCAGAGGGGGATGCCTGTATTTATAGGCAAATTGGAGAGGGCTAGCGTATGTAGTACATGTGCTAGTACTGTTCCACTGTTTGAATGCCATGTGGCACACTCTGTACTGACTCAACTTAGGGAGCAAGCAAAGTTTTGATCGATCTAATCACAATTTGGGTGCATGTAGCATACGCTCCGCCGTTGAAAATTTTCGTGTTAGCTTTACCTCGATAATTGTGCAAATCAGGAAAGGTTCAGGGAAATCGGTTATGTTCAGGGTTCTCCTAGTGTTTCTTAAGAATTGGGAGCTTCCGGGAAGCTTCAAAGGTGTTCGGAAGAGTAAGATATTACCTTAAAAAGCGTGTACAAAAACACACTCTTACAGAGTGTCTATGATACACTCTGTGGATGTTCAAAAGTAGTAGTTTTTAGGTCATGTGATCAGGGCCTTTGGGAAGCGATCTCTCCAATTGGACTGTACCAATGGAAAGTGCTTTGAAAATGCTTTAAAATTTTTTTGAATTTACGCATTTCTCAAATCATTTGACGATGCATTATAATAAGAGAATTGGAGGAAAAGACAACCTTGATGGAGCGTTTGTGAGACACTCCAAGGGTTTGTGAAAGTGGCAATTTTTGAACCATGCGATCGGCGGCTTTAGGAAGCGATCTATTCAATCGAGCTGTTTCAATAGAAAGACCTATGGATAGGCTTTTGGAAATTTTCTGATTTACACATTACTCAAGTCTTTTGATGGTGCGTTATAATAAGGGAATCGGGAGAAAAGATAACCATAACGGAGCTTTTGCGAGACGCTCTAGGGGATTTTCGTTGACTTGAAAATGTTTAGAGTCACAAAACTCACCTTAGATTGGATGTGGGCGCATAATAAGATTTGCCAATTTGGTACCTAAAGCCAGTGTGGTTTTTGGGTGGGCGCCACTAAGGGTAAAATGGTCATTTTGATTAGAATTGGTCGAAAAGAGTCAGGACGGATTGGGGTGGCATATTAAGCTTGTCAGACTATTTGGGAACAGTCTCGGAAGGTGTATTTACCGTTTCAAGGGATTTGTACTGTGTTGGGGTGCCGAGGGGCAAAATGATCATTTTGATTGGAACAGGACCGGAATTGGTCTAGATGGCGTATTGAGTATGCCTAATTATCTAAGAACATCTTGGAAAGGTGGACTTACAGTCTTGAAGGATTTTAAACTTTCTCAAAGACGTGCCTGGTTATTAGGCCTTTGTTGGGCCCAACGGACCCAAAAAGCAGTTGACTGATTGGATAGGGATCTAAAAGTTAATTTGGGCTTAAATGTGCCTACGAAATTTTAAAAGGGAGTTCGGTTAGGTCAGAGATTGCCGAGTGGGCAAAAATGGGGTACTTACAGGCACACAATTTGCCCAATTCGTAACTAAGTGAACGCTCTAGCATTTGGGCGGGAATGGGGTGCAAAATCCCTATAAAGCCTTTCCTAGCAACCCACGTGAAGATCACGTGGTTACTTTCCATTTATATTTCAGACGGCGTCCTCAAGAGGGGTCACATTGGGACTTTACCAAAAGGTTGAAGTATTGACTGGCGCAATTAAAAGTACATGGGGCAAAGTGTGACATGGTGTAAACTACAGGGGTGAAAAATGTAATTGACAAAAAAAATGGGCCTAAAAGAAAGGTTGAAGCTTGAACAACATGAGCCAACTTGTTTGGTAACGTTTTGTTTTTCATTTTTTGTTTTTGTTTTCAAAATCTTACAAAGCTCAACAAAACATTAGGATCTTATGGGTATCACAAATAATTAGATTATGCATCTTTCTCTTGCATTCCACTTCCTTCCTTCCTTCCTTGACCTCTCATTTTCCTACAAACTTCATTCCTTCAATTATCTTTGGATATGCGTTTAGAGAAAGGTTTCGAACCCTTGACTAACCTTGATGAGGACGAGGACCCCTTGACTTTGAGCTGAGTGTTGACAAATTCGTTGTGGGTCCATGTCTTTCTAGGGTTGTTGTTTGATAACGTTTTTGTTTTCAAAAATGAAAAAAAAACCAACTTTGCAAATGTTGGGAAACCTGAACACACTATTTTCAACTTTCTATTATTGTTTTCTTTTAAATATAAGGCTGAATAGTGGTGTACAACACCACTCTCCAAGTTCAAATCCCACCACCTCCAAACTCTCACAATTTTTGGCTCCAACAATAACACCAAACGGTAATGCTAACAACCAAGGTCTAACCACATCACCATTGCACCACCCCACCCCACTACTACATCACATTGGTAGACGAGGGGACAGGGGCAAGGCTGGGGCTGGGTTTGGCAAGGGCCATAGCCCCCTTAAATTTTACAATTCTCTATATCTCTTATAGAATTTTGAGTATTTAGGATAAAATATTATTGGACCCCTTAAAATTCAAGAAAATTTGTCCTTGGTACCTACAAAATTTGAGAAAATTTGCCTTGATCCTCCTTAATAAAAATTCTAGGTCCACCACTGCCACCAACTCACCACCCTGATCTTCCTTCCTACCTCCCAACCCCATCGCAAACCCTCACCACTGCTCCTTAGGGCGTCACCCCACCACCACTTCACCGATCAATCACCACCACCCCTACCCAACCCTTTATGTGAAGAAAATAAATAACTAAGTTGCTTATCTCTCTAATAACTTGAGCTTTTGGATGACTTGGTGGTCAATAATATAACATGGTATCAGAGCAAGCAACGATCCTGAGTGCAAATTTCACCGCTTACTTATGAATATTTCTACGTGTTTGGCCCGCTTATGATTAAGAGCTTGTCCACACTTGAGGGGGCGTGTGAAGAAAATAAATAATTATGTTGCTCCTCTCTTCAACAATTTGAGTTTTTAGATGAGTTAGTGGTTAATAATTCAATACTTTTAGCCACTTCACTGCCACCCTTACCCACCTAAATCTCCACCAAATCAACCGCAATCAGCCACCACCTCCATCCCTACCAACAACCTATAAGAGAAAAATAAGAAGAAGAAACATGGGGCATTTAGTGAATGAAAAAAAATAAAAAAAGGATTAATTACACTTTGCCTCTATGTGATTTGAACAAAATTCACATGATACTCAAGAAGTTTAAAAATGAATATATAATCCCCTTGTGGTTTGAATTTAACTATAACATGGACAAAAATCGATATAATTAACTGTAATCTGTCACAAGAGTATTTTTGTCTTGTCATATTTCTAAAATAGAACATGAAAAATATGATTTTTACCTTTTTATATAAAAATTTTTGTCATTTCACTAAATCTGTCACTGTCTATCTATTTTAAAAATAAGTTTAAATTATAAGAAATTATTTGATAACCTTTAAATTATAAAGGGTCATTTAATTTTTACTCCAATTTTATCCTAGAAAAAAAAAAATAAGGAAAGAGGAAGATAGGAAACTTCAAGGAAGTTTCCGAGAGAGAGAGAGAGAGAGAGAGAGAGAGTATTAAGATATTTTTCCTTCTATATGTTTTTGAATACATATATAATTATCTTTATTTAGTATTCTATGTTGACAGTAAAAAATATATCTATTGTTATATATATTTATGAAAAACTAAAAACAAAAACAAACTAAAAAGCAGTTATCAAGGGAGTAGAACATTTCTAGAAACTCCACACGCTGTATTGCCGCATTGATTCGTCTCTCGCTTTCTCATAAACGCCAAAAGACGGCAAGCCACTCGTCAAAATCATGGACCAGTCGTCGTAGCAGCGGGTAGGTGGAGAAGTGTCACGGGCTGGCAGGCTGGGCACCACACGGTGACACTAAATGCGACCCGCCATGATCATACGCAGCGGAATACACCCGTGAGGCGACTATGCTCCAAGCAATAGTCCCGCCAAACTCAAACACCAAGGCATAAGATTATGCGCTTGTCCAGGATCCATCTGTAATGCCCCGCATAACTCTTTAAGCACGGACCTCTGATGCTCAAGCCATAAGGCAACCCAAGCTATAGGCGATAGCAACGCCATACTCAAATGCGCGCACACACGGCAAGCAATGTGCTTAGCGCCAGTCCCTCTCGAAACACAAGCCAGATGGCCATGTGCAACTAGACATGCGCGCGTCCGCCAGGCATCACCCGCTAGGCACAACGCCTCCATCCTTGAAGCTCTTAGCGCCCCGCGTCAAGGTTGCCCGCAAGGAAAGGCACCACCGAATAGCGATTGTTAAGCCCACAGCATAGTGCCCTGCGACACCAATGCTAGCCAAACCAAGCGGCCGTGTGCACAAGCGTGAACCCAATGCGCAAGTGCACACGAGACACACGGCATGCAAGTGTGCACACCGAGGTCCAATCCGTCATGGACATAAGCCCCACCACTTTATAATTATGGCGTAGCGGGTGCGAATGCCACAACCCATCCTCGACACCAATGCCCAACATTCGCCCCACCGGGCACAATGCCGCCCATGTAACCCCTTGACTAGCATGAGGACTGCAGCCACGTGCCACAGCCGGCCCCCAAGTCTCGCCCACTCCCTTGGGGGACTCACTTGAATGCTGTCCCTTTCGGTAGCACCAGGGGGTGGTAGAGTCAACACCATGCCCCCCCTTATAATAGCATTCTGAGCCATCTCCAAACTGATAGGAAGAAACATCCTACCCCCTCGAGGAGTCATAATCCATAAATCCAATAAATATGAAAAATACAAATTACGAGATTGCCATGCCACCGGCCAATCATGCTCAGACATGCCCCACGCCAAGGTCCCTCGCGGCCCTCGACGTGCCACGGGTGGCAACCCGTGACAAGAAGGAAAGGAAAGGAAGGTGTGTGTATGTGTGGAAAAGTAACCAAGGCGTGCAGTTAGCGGCACGAGGTAGGCTTATTATTATTATTATTATTAGGGTTTTTTGCTTTGGTTTTGTTTGGTTGTAAGTGCTCTGGGCTGTGCTGTTGCTGTGGGTGAGTAGGGTTTTGTTTTCTTTTTTCTTTTCTGTGGTCTGTGTACATTATTATGATTATTATTATTATTATTAGGGTTATTTGCTTTGGTTTTGTTTGGTTTTAAGTGTTGTGAGCTGCGCTGTTGCTGCGGGTAAGTAGGGTTTCTTTTTCTTTTTCTTTTCGTGGCCTGCGTTCATTCTTTTGGTAAAACCACGCTTGCTGCGACTGTGAGCTGTTTTGTTGCTGTGGGTAAGTAGGGTTTTTTTCCTTTTCTGTGGTCTGTGTTCATTATTTTGGTAAAACCCTCGCTTGCTGCGACTGTGAGCTGTTTTGTTGCTGTGGGTAAGTAGGGGTTTTTTTTTTCTTTTCTGTGGTCTGTGTTCATTATTTTTCATTTCGAATCTGTGAAAATACCCTCCTGAGTGAAATCCTATAAATTAATTACTAGCAATTAAACTTTATTTTGTGGGTTTGATTCTCTCTCTCTGGTGGGTCTGAACAATATCTCTTTGCAAATACATCGAAGAGGCGGAGGCGGAGGCGGAGGCGGAGGCGGGAAGTAGTATTTTCCATTTCCACTTTCATTAGTAGTCATTCTCTCGATCTTGCCATCTACTACTCGTTATCAACCTTAATTACTAATCTTCTCTGATTAATGACGGCCGATCTTGCTTTTGAAGCTTCTCTTTTCTCTCTCTTTATTTTATTCCATACATTATACACTCGCGCGCGCGCCCACACACACACACACATACACATAGATATATATATATATATAGGTATGCAAATGCAAGATCTTCACTGCTTCCGCCGTTGTACACTTTCCGATGTACTATTGTTTGTTTTCCTTTCCTTTCTCTGCTGCTGACTGACTGCTGAGAGACAGATTTACTAAGGGGAAGGGCAATTTGTTCACTCTATTCAATTTTTAATATTTCCGCCCCTCTTTTTCCCCTGGAAAATGAGAATCATACAGAATCGCCATTGAGTTTAGTACTTGTAAAATTTAGGGAATCATTTTTCCTTCCTTGGTTTCCAAATAAGAAATGTTCCATTTTTTTCTTATTTGGAAACCAAACAAATTACACATTGCCTGTATCCTTATTTATTATTATTCAATAATTGCAATAGGTGATGCTATTATCATCTCTTCCTAGTTCTTACCCCCTTTCTCCATCTATTGTGTTGTTCTTTTGTAGGTGTATTGCAAGGAAAGAAGACTTCCTAAAACACATACATTATATACTGTGCGAGAGAGAGGATTGAGTGAGTGAAATGGCAAACATAGACATTGAGGGAATCTTGAAGGAACTCCCAAATGATGGTCGTATACCCAAGACGAAGATTGTGTGCACCCTCGGCCCGGCTTCACGGACTGTGCCATTGCTCGAGAAGCTTCTAAGGGCAGGTATGAATGTTGCCAGGTTCAACTTCTCGCATGGTACCCATGAGTACCATCAAGAGACCTTGAACAATCTCAGGATTGCCATGCACAACACTCAGATCTTGTGTGCCGTCATGCTTGATACCAAGGTCAGTTTTTGATGTTCCATTCAACTTGTACTTATTTTGATTGGTTCTTCATATACTCTCTTGTCAGATTCACGTTTTTGTTTCCCTTAGTTTTTTAAACAAGCTTGGAAGTCAATGTTTTATTTAGTTGCTAGTACAGTTGTTTAGTAGCCCTCTGCAATTTGGTTTTAGGTGAGCCAAATTAGTGACCCTTTATTGTTTATGTATTTGTTTCCCCTCTGCAATTTGGTTTTAAGTGAGCCAAACTAGTGACCCTTTATTGTTTATGTATTTGGTTCCCTTATTTTTGTTAAAACAATCTTCCAAGTGACCCTTTGTTGGATATGTATTTGGTTTTCTTAATTTTTTCCCCCTCATAAACAAGATTGCAAGTGAATGTATTTAGTTGCTACTACAGTTGCTTAGTAGCCGTCTGCAATTTGGTTTTAAGTGAACTAAATTGGTTAAGTCTTTGATGTTTATGTACTTACTTTTTTGGAGTTGGGGCATGTGATGGTATATTAACTCATTGCAATCTCCACTCAACACAAAAGGGCAGTTGAGTACATGAGGCTCCCGCCATTGCAGGTTCCTGGAAGGCTTAGATGTACGCAGTTTGACTCCGTGTACGGAGTGGCTATTTCCGTTTTTCAAAGCCCCTCCTGATCGTATTTCTCCCGAGATGAAAGAAAAGATAGGTAATCCGTCTTTGCAAAGCTATTGCCCCAAACCTGTTATGCCCATATCACAATATAGCAACGTTATCACTTCCCATGTAATGTCATTGTTTAGCAAATAGGAGCTAAAAAACTGTCTCACTTTTGTTTCAACGAGAATAGTAGCTACAAAATGTCACATGTAGTCCTCTATGTATATAAGAATAACTCTAAATCAACAAAGGATTTTATCTAATAAACACATTATATAAAATGTCATTTTACTTGTTTTGGTTAATTTGGGGGAAACCTTCGGTTAGATGAAAGAGTAATTTTTATTCTTTCTTTGTTGTATAGTTGGCTTTCGTGTAAAGTTTCATCTGATCTAGGCCAATTTCTGGATTTTGGGGATTCCATTGATTGTTAAGGAGGGTATAGCCTTTTAGATGGCTTTTCGATTGTATAGCTTTTGTATTTGGGTTGCATCCCCTTGATGCTCTTTAATATAGATCTTCATTACCTATTGTCACGACCCAAGTTTTCATTTCTTAGGACGACCTGAGACGCTTCGCTGCAGTAAAAATAATGTCCATCCAACTGACTCATTATGCATCAAACATCTCTAATAATAAGGCCTCATTTCATGAGTCATCCAATAGCCAATTACATGTTGCTTCTTATTACATTTAGTTTTTTCCTATGCTATCTCCGACTTAAGAGTCCTTGGTTCCTCAACAACTTCCATAACGACTCCTAGCCTTCCATTTGTTTTATTTTCCATAGGGGTGAGCTATGTAGCTCAATAGTTGAGTAGTATCCAACCACACAACAAGTTGTTTTTCAATTTCATTTTGTTTCAACCGTTGAAAATATTGAATAAAATATTCAGATTGTAGATGTATAATTGGTACCCCCTACTTGATACATTATCAGTTAGACAATCTGTCTTTTCGAAGTTTGTACAAATTCTGGCAAAATATTATCGACGCTCTCCGTACGATGCTATCAAGTTCCCCCCTTTCCGGAAATACATTAGCAAGCATTTGACCTTCTGTAGTTCCCTCTAATTTATTCAAGGTCAACTGGTTATGAATAGAATATCCTTGTTTGGCCTGATACCAAATTTTACCAGAAAACTATAATTTATTTCTAAGAAATTCCAAAATTCATCTTTAACCATATTGTAGTATTTTTAGGTCTCAAATATGGCCTTGAAAGTAGGTTTGGATCCTCTTTTGGCAAAAACACAATTTTTACATAAAATAGGTAATTTTGGGTCCATTAAATACATAAATTATGAAATAATAGTAGAAAATTTTAATTCTTCCTCACTCTCTCACCAGAGTGTTCAAATAGCTAAAATAGGTTAAAATAATTTTCTAGGAATTTTTAAAATTTGAATGATATGGATTTTTAGGCTGTTTTCAAAAGAAAAATTTGCAAAAAATACCTGTACTTGGATGTAGCCAAACAGGACCTTAAAATACTGTACAGGATGTGAG
Organism: Euryodendron excelsum; assembly: GCA_033060915.1. Taxonomy (NCBI): domain Eukaryota; kingdom Viridiplantae; phylum Streptophyta; class Magnoliopsida; order Ericales; family Pentaphylacaceae; genus Euryodendron; species Euryodendron excelsum. Next base: position 357,688 of record CM065378.1, on the reverse strand, counting down.
AACCAATCAGAGGAGCAGTGACCACTGCAGGCAAACCCACGTGCCACTACGTGCGTGGCACTGTTCATCTTCTTCATCACCAGTTTTGCCTCTGTTTCGACCTTCAAACTTCAAATCAGTTTTTCCCCCTTCATTTCTCAATCGAATGACGAGAAATTTGAGCTTAAATTGAAGAGAATTTCGAGCCGTATGACCTGGTGGCCTTGGCTCATCGAATGGACCTTGTTTTGGTCCTGAAAATGGCCTCTAAAAGTCATGGTCCGTGACCGTGTGCAGGTGATGAGCTATAACTGGACTTTCTCCACTTTCCTCCATTATCCATTGCATTACAACATTCTAAATCTGTAAATTAACATGTTATCTACTCGTTCATGCTCTTTATCTGAATTTTAACACTAAATGTTTTCTTCATGGAACCCGATAGGCCATTTTCTGAGAATTTGTTTACAAACCTCTCTTTAGAGTGCTGGGCTTCCATGCTCCACTTAAACCTCTTCATTCACAGCCAAAGAAGTGATCTATACTTCCAGAAAGCGGTGGGTCCTTCTAGTTCTTCATTTTCTAAAATTTTCTCATTTTTCAGTCCCATCAGAAATTGTGGTTTCCGGCCAGGTTCCGGCCAATCTAAGCTATTGTAATTCAATAAAAACTGGGGAAAAAGATTATGCCTTCCTTTACTTGGCTTAGGGTCTGATTTGGTCTCTTACCTGTGACTTTCTTCTTCCCCCCTCTCTCTTCTTTTTTCTTTTTCAAGTATCCCTCCTCTCTTCTTTGGCAGAATTCCGGCAGCCTCCCTCACTGCCTTTCTCTACTCTGTTTTGTTCTGGCGAATTGGTGTCTGGCAACAGGGCCGAATGGTCTTGCAATTTATAGGCTTGCGTTATTTTGTTTGAGTTGGGTGCATCCTTTTTTTTTTGGATAAGTTGAGTTGGGGGCATCCTTGCCAATTCATGATTTTATGTGTTAATTTTTTGTTGGCTATTAGTCTTAGTTTAGTCCCCTTAGTCATCAATTTCATTTCCTAATCTCCTTGATTTCCATACAATTACACCCTTTCACATTTTTTGAGATTTTTTCTTCTTTCAATTCATGCCAATTCCCTCTTCACTTAGCTTTATTTAAAGTTAAAGTCATTTCCCATCCTCCAGGATTTTATTAAGCTAGCTCTCTTTGTTAATTTTATTTCTGTCTCATAATTTTGCTTTGTAATCTGAAAATTTATAAAAATTGAGAGTGTTTCACCTATTAAAAAGAAAGAAAAAAAATAATTTTCAACAATAGAGGTTGATATATTAGGGAAGGGTAAACGGTGATTCCAAACTTTGATGTCTTTAATAGTCCATGGAAAGCCTTTGAAGAAGCAAATATCCAGTTCCAGAACCAGTCCCTCTGGTAGTTATGAATCCGTTACCAATAGGCATATCTTTTATGCAATTGGAATGGTATGTGATGGTATTAGTATGTTTTGGTATACCATTTCGGATTCATCACAACAATTGTACGAGGGTATATGGGTTATGATAGGTTATTAGAGAGTTGCAAAACACATTAGATGACACCAAGAGATTCTGGAGAGGACTAGATAAAGAATGAAGCAGAACAAGACCAGAGAGAGAGGAGCAGTAGGAGCAAGAGCTTAGGAGTAGATAAGTAAATGAATGCCTTAGAAGGGAGCCAAGGGTCTCTTGCATAGAGCCTTGTGGTATGCCCAAATATCACATGTATGTGATGAAGTCTTTCTGTAAGAAACCTTTCCCTAGTAGACTACGGAACTAGAGTCCCAGATGGAGAAGTCTCCCTCTCTTAGTTGGATTGGCCTAAAGGCAACTAGACTTGCGCAGGGTGCAGTGCTGAGACGATGCCTTCATCCTAAGCTACCACGCCACATACCACAGAGTTCCTGCGGTGCCTGCTGAATAGGTTGTTTGGGCTTAACTAGGCTTGCCTCCCAGCCTAGGCTAGTAGAGCACAATGAACTGCTTAGTGAACCAGCGATGCAGTACATGGGCCAGAGCACACATGAAGTGCTTGTGGTCCTTAATGCGTAAGCTGCTCCCTGTTGCCCATTCGGTGCCCTTAACACCCAAGGGCTTGGCGACCCCAACACGTGTTGCAGCCTATGACAAGTCAAAGACAAGTCTACAAACTTTGACAAATAATAATACTTGTATTGTCATTTTAAAGGGGTCTCCAACTCAATATATTTACAAGAACAACCTCGTATCTGGTGGGATGAAGCGAAAAGACCAAAAAGTGAATGAAACAGCCGAGATATACTGGAAAACAACCGAAATATTAACCAGAACAGAATCAAAGATGGTGCTTAGCATTTTATTGCCCAAATGGTACATTCCAGATTAATAACTATGGTCCCAAGAACCCTTGATACACTGAGGAATTGTCTGCAAGCTTTCTAATGCAATTTAGGCATAAATCCACAATCTCTTTCACACTTGTGTAATAGCCTCTGGAAAATTCGGTGGCAGTGTCTTCGTTATCACTCGGTGTTATGTTCCGGTCCTCACTTGATTGATGTCAATACATTCCAAGTTTATGAAATCAGCATGGCGGACATGTTTTCTGGCACCATTTCATTGAATTGAAGGCATCATCACCGCCACCGACTGTTTTGTTGCTTGGCATTTGCCCATAAGGCTGAATGCTATGTTCAAGGCAGTAAAGCTCAACATGCATTTCCAACTTGTTTCCTTGTCTAATGCATTCTCGCATTTTTTTTGGATGATTGTCACTACTGCGGTACTGCCTAATGGTATTGTGGGGGGAGAGAGAGAGAGAGAGAGAGATGCCAAAGATGTATATAATGTCTGAGCCAAAATGAGATGTGCTTATTGGACTTTGGTCATGAATGTCTCGCTCAAAATGATTTAGCGTACTTTTGTTCCACTTTTTTCCATTTTAATAGCTTGAGACAAGTACAATGAAGATCATAATCAGACAACCCCTTTAGTAAAGCTGAATTGAAATGTCTTTCAACAAGACTCTTAGAAGCTTAGGAAGGACAGGGTTTCAACCCTCCCTTCTACATGGTTTTAGAAGGCAATTTCTGCTGCTTAAAATAAGATGAGGAGGTTTCATAGAGTCGGACTCAAATCATTCTTTTTGGTCGGAGGATCATTCATTTTCCACTCTCATGCTATTTCCTGGAGGACCTTCACTCTCGTTTTCTATCTTCAAATCTTGGTTCAGTTCCTCTCTCGCCTTATCTTACTAATAATGATAAAGGAGTTAATCCTACATTCCGTCTAGCACAAGATCGCTTTTTCTTGCCGCCATGGGGTTGACCTGGGAACAAGATAAACCCACTAGGAACCAAAAAACGGGGGTTACCACATTTGGAAGCTTACCCTATTATTATTAAAGGGGAGAGGGGCAATAGAACTGTAGATCCACTAGAACATGTAGATCTACTAGACTAAGAACTGCCTCTAAACCACTAGAGACAGTCACCTACAATAATCAGTCTACCTACGCTACATTGTAGAGAGACGTTCGACTCCACGTGTCCGCTGAACAGTTCCGAAGTAGCAAGACGAGTGAATGAAGGTGCTGTAAGCGGTAGTGAATACTCGTTCCATGGAGGCCAACCCTTTGCCTCAAGCCAGTCCATTTTTCACTCAAGCCATTCTTTGTATTTAATTAGTAGAAGTGACCCTCACTCTTTCTCTTGCTACCTAACCCTAGAAGCTCACTCCTTTTGGTGTTGTTTCACAGTCTCAAGAGTCAAAATGGAACTATGAGATAAATTAGAGGTGGGTTTGGCTGAACTGTGCATCTGTCTTCCTCTCGTTGTCACGACTTCGTTTCAAAAGAAGCCTTTCATTAGACCAAAGACCTTGAGAATGCCTGTCACGAGAATTCACGCGTTCATTCATTCACAGGTTCATTCCCTCACTAGTAGTTGATGGTACCTTCACTAGCAAGCTGCTGTGACCTCCAGTTTGAAGCATCTCTGGTCTTAGCTCTAAAGCCAAAACAACTTCCTGTTGGCTGCAAGCACCTCTGGTCCTAAACCCCCGGTCTCCAGGCTTAAGGCAACGGGGAGACAAGCTTGAAAGCCACACTTGCTCGTTTCTTTCCAACTTGGTGCTTTCAGTCCTGTCGAAATTTGATTTTCCACTGATTTGGTTTGTGTAAGCCTTCAAGCCAAGTGAAAATGGAGAGCGTTTTTCACTGATTTGATTGGTGGATCGGTCTGGTTCTTGCTTTAGTTTCTTTCTTGCGCACTCAACCATCCCCTGGTCAAGCTCTGGACGAAGCTCGCGCTCGGCCCCTCGATAATCTTTGCTGTTTTGTCACGGAAACTTGTCAACGGTGGTGGTTCGAAATGTGGATCGTTCGTTTTTATCTTGAAAAACAAGTGTCACTGCCCTCCTATGTTCATACTTTTTTTTAATGTGCTCTTCAGCCCTTCATTTATGGGTATTTTTGTTGGTCCTATTAGGGCTGGTTTTATTTGCACTTTGTAATTTTGATCTTCATTGGTCCAATTCATTCCATGGGATGTTTGGACAAGATTGGTGAGCTCAAGCATCAGCCCATTCATCTTCATTTATTGGTGAGCCAGATGTAGGAAGCACAAATGGGGGAAAAAAAAATTTTAGAAGCTTGACCACAAAGTAAAAAAAAAAGGAAAAAAGGGAACATAAAACTCATCCCCGCATGTCGTTTCCTACATTTTTTTTTAAAGGAAAATTGTTGTGTTCTTCTTGTGCCGTATCCATGCTTTTCGGCAGGTCCTTTTTTTGGCTAACTGGTCTACCAGATTGGTACTTCTCATTTTCTCTGCCTTTTACTTAAATTACTCTGCTGCTTATCTGGGCATATTATATTATGGCAATTACTTGTTGCTTTTAAAGTACAGATATCTTTAAACATGTCTTGTTCATCTCTTCACCTTTATATATTGCATCTTTTGACTATTTGTATGGTTGTGTCTTGTGTTCTGTGTCTTGTGTTCTCCTTTTAATTACAGGGACCTGAGATTCGAACTGGTTTCCTAAAGGATGGAAAGCCTATACAACTCACGGAAGGTCAAGAAATCACTGTAACCACTGATTATAGCATAAAGGGGGATGAGGAGATGATCTCCATGAGCTACAAAAAATTGGCTGTTGACTTGAAGCCTGGAAATACCATCTTGTGTGCAGATGGCACTATCACCCTTACCGTCTTGTCATGTGATCCAGGTGCTGGAACAGTGAGATGCCTTTGCGAGAACACTGCTATGCTAGGTGAGAGGAAGAATGTGAATCTTCCTGGTGTTGTGGTGGATCTTCCTACACTTACAGAGAAGGATAAGGAAGACATCCTGGAATGGGGTGTTCCTAACAATATTGATATGATTGCTCTCTCTTTCGTGCGCAAGGGCTCAGATCTTGTTAATGTTCGAAAGGTCCTTGGGCCCCATGCCAAGCATATACAATTGATGTCGAAGGTATGTAAATTCCGTTAAATGTTTACCTGTGAATCAACTACTTATCATCAACATTCCACCCAAAAAAAAAAAAAAAAAATTACTTTCCAGGTGGTTATGTTTTACTTTTCCATATCTAATATCCTTTACTGAAAAAGGAAGACTATTATAGGAGTTAGTGGAAAATATAAGCCTTTATTGGTTTTGAAGCTATGTCTTGTGCCTGTTTCTTAGGACTGAACGTTCCACTAAAAGAAAACTATGAGGGGTTCACATTGTGGAGGATCGAAGTTAGATAGGAGTTCTAATGAATCTACTGTCTATAATAGTGATTCATCATTCCTACTCAGGCCATTTAACATAAATGTCTATGAAACTTAGAGATGACATATAGCCTGCAGTAATAACCTCAACAAATTGATTTGCCCAAGTCCAATGGTTCATTCTTTGTCTATTTCATTTTATTTTGTTAAATAGGCAGTATACAAAATTGTTCATGGTGTCTTTCAAACTTAGGTTGCCTCTTCGCTCACAATGGCATGGCTTATACGATGAGATATGTTAAAATCTATGTCTTGCTTTTACTTTTGTAAAGAAGTTGCCAATTTTTCCCGATCTGCCTCAAGCTGCTTTGCATATGTGCATATGATCCATCTTAAGAAGCACAGACACGAACATGCATAATTGACCCCACACAACACAGATACACTGATATGATAATGTAAAAAAAATGCAAGATACTACGCGACGAAAATATATTTTATATATATATCATATGTAGGAATATTTTATACAAACTTAATGAAAAAATTGCAATATAAAACTAATTGAAATTAAAAATCATGTATTCTGTAGCTTAAACGTTCAATTAGGTATAAAACACATTATATTTGTTTTACTATTGGTTCCTTGGTTATTTTTTTCAAATTTGCAACAAGTTTCATGGGTGTCTCAATAATGAATATGGGTGTTCAAACTATGGACATGTGTCTCCAAGTGTCCGAAGTGCATCCAGCTTTAAAAAAAATTAAAAAAATAATAAGACGCATTTGGATGCATGACCGACACGTGTTGGAGGAGTGTCCAACAAGTGTCATGTCTGATACTGACACAACACCTTCTTAAAAGTGTCCGTGCTTCTAACGATCCATCTCTCTCTCTCCCCCTATCTGTATATGCATATATACTGGTTTTAGACTGTGTCGTGCACAGGATTTGTTTTCTGTTTTTTGGATTCCCTTGTAAAATGAAGACTCAATAACCTATGATCTCCAGTCAAAGTTTTGCAGAAACTTAGAAAGCAATGGTCACCCATGTAGTACAAAGATTGGTGACCACTCTAATATGTTAGCCGTATGATGCTGAAAACTTGATGAACCAAATATTGCATTCGGGAATTGGGAACTTTTTGAAGATGCCAACTCAATGCTGACTTTTTAAGAAGTAGAGAGCATGATGATTGGACTTTTAATGCCAGTCAAAAATGGCAATAGAAAACAGATAAACAGAAATTGAGGTTTGAAAAGGATAGAGAAATGAGAATATTCTAACCGAAGGTTTTAAGTAACGGTAGTGGCCGCTGTAACGGTAATGGTGGTGGCGGCGGCACGGTTTTAGGGTGTAACAGACGTAGTGTAAAGGAAGCGGAAACCGGAGTCGTGATTTTTTTTGTTCTTCGCACCAACTCCTACAAATCTTACCAATGTGCATGTTTTCTTTTAGAATCACATATATTGAGGTTTAAAATGGTTTTTGGTAAATTTTGTTTGATTTATAGACATGATTTAATGTTTGCACTACATTTTATACATTTTTAAGGAGTTAGGAGAATCTTATATATATATTTAATTTTATCTATTTACGTTTTCCTATAAAGTAAATTATAATTTATGATAAAAATTAAAAGTAATCAAGCAATAATATTGTTAAGAAAAAATAAGCAATACAATTAGTAATCTATGTACATACATTAACCAAAACAAATACTATAAAACAGTAAAAAATGTAGTGATCCTATGTTCGGGTGTTAACTTATGTATGTACGTGAACCTAAAATACAATGAACCCGAAAAAAGAGTAGTAATTTATATCAAGAAGTTACAAAGTGAAAAAATAATCCTACAATGAGCCACATGTTGCAACCACAATGATAGTGACCTCTTTTTCTATAGATTGTATGATATACATATATCATTGTCTCTGATGTGTGTTGTGCACCTGTGATTTTCTTTGCAGGAGAGGTTCAATAGGATGTTTATATTCTGTATTATTTATTATCACATATATATATGTATAGCATACATGATTATGTGCTATTTCCGTAAAAATATGTAGAAAGTTATACACGGATGCTATTTAATATTATATTTGACATGAAAAATATCATATTTTGTACATTTCTATTTCATGTACTACATATGATAATTTAACTGTCCTTTTTATTTTTTTTTGTGTTGATACAATTTTAACTGTAGATATAGTATGCCTTTTAGTATATGATGATTTACTCTTTAGTTTTTGGAATATTACATGTCATATCTAGATGTAGTCAAAATATTTGAATTTGGATATCGTTGATATATTTCAACTGGATTAGTTGGGACAATGCTTCATTAAGTGGAGTCATGTTTGGAGTCCATTGCCTGATGTAATATCCAATGACAATCAGTTGTAAAAGTAGTTGGATTGGAGTGCATATCTTGCAACCCCCCTGCGGGCAAGCACAAACGCCCATGAAGGATAAGTTAAAAAATCCCGATAAGATCTGCTTGCAGGCTTGTGTGCATTTGAACTTGTAGTATGCCTAGAGCAATGTTAGTTCCATTAGATTTTTGGGGTTGTACTCATTTAATCAAAAGTGTTTTGCTATTTAATATTTTGGCACAAGTGGAGATGTTGCAGATCCGATCTAGATTTATGAATTATTATAGATTCTTCATTGGTTTGAGTGTTATAATGTTTGCTGGTCTTCTCACAATTTTTGAGTGCTGGAATCTTTTGAAGGTTGAAAACCAAGAGGGAGTTATCAATTTTGATGAAATCTTGCGTGAGACTGACTCCTTCATGGTTGCCCGGGGTGACCTTGGGATGGAAATCCCTGTTGAGAAGATCTTTCTGGCACAGAAAATGATGATATATAAGTGCAATCTTGTTGGCAAGCCAGTGGTAACTGCCACTCAGATGCTTGAATCCATGATCAAGTCTCCGCGGCCAACCCGAGCTGAGGCCACTGATGTAGCTAACGCTGTCTTGGATGGCACTGATTGTGTCATGCTGAGTGGGGAAAGTGCAGCTGGAGCCTACCCAGAGGTTGCTGTGAAAATCATGGCTAGGATTTGCATTGAGGCGGAATCCTCGCTTGATTATGGGGTTATCTTCAAAGAGATGATAAAGTCAACTCCACTGCCAATGAGTCCATTGGAGAGCCTTGCATCCTCAGCTGTCCGAACAGCTAACAAGGCTAAAGCAAAACTCATTGTTGTGTTGACGCGTGGTGGGACCACAGCCAAACTAGTTGCAAAGTATCGGCCAGCTGTCCCAATCCTTTCAGTAGTAGTCCCGGTTTTGACAACAGATTCTTTTGATTGGACCTGCAGCGATGAGGCTCCTGCAAGGCATAGCCTGATCTACAGGGGTTTGATTCCACTTCTTGCGGAAGGATCTGCGAAGGCAACTGATGCAGAATCCACTGAGGTGATCTTGGAAGCTGCCCTGAAGTCAGCAACAGAGAAGGGGTTGTGCCAGCCTGGTGATGCTGTTGTGGCGCTTCACCGAATTGGTGCTGCCTCTGTTATTAAGATCTGCATAGTAAAGTAAGTAATATGGAATATGGAAGCATGATGTTTGGATTGGCTTCAGGAGGCTGCAACAGGTAAGGTGGACCTCCATTATGTTTTAAGTATGCTGTCAAAGTATGATGTCAGGATTCTATTATTTTCCATTATTTACTTTTTGAGAGATGTTTCAGGATGCATCTGGATTGGCTCTCGTCCGTCCTTCCTGTGATTTTCCTTTTAGTTAATGTTGTTGTTGGAGCATATATATATATATATATATATATATGTTTCCGATGGCCTGCATTGAAATAAGAACACTGAGCTTCCTTGTTTGTAGAATTCAGGGTCGTTGTCAGTCAGTCCCGTTTTCCTTCCTGTTTTGCACCTGGCTATGCTATGCTGGAAGCGAGTATATATATATTGAATCATCCTGAATTTTTGAGACTATTTATATATCTTGACATCATATACAGGAAGACTTGAAGAAAAATGTGGTCAGTTGCTGCTATTGGCTGACTTTGAGAGTTGCAAAAAATGGTCTGTGGTCTCATAGTATCTTAATGCTGTGATAGAAATGTTAGAGATGTATATCGTGCAGGCTCTCTCATGCTTATTAAACTCTTATGTCTGCTGTCATAAGAGCTCGCCTTTGTTGGGCTGGGGTTGGAGAGGTTGGTTCCGGCATTATTTGGTGCAATTTTCTTCTGCCTATGTGTGATCCGTGTGTGGCTTCTTTTTATTGGATGGTAGTGCATATATATATATATATAGGTATATATATTATGGGAATTAATACGATTAATTGGTCAGCTCAGCTGTTTGTAGTGTGATAATATTTGTTTCTTGTTTCAAATTGACTTCCAAGGTTATATTAAACATACGGTTCTTTGAGAATCATAAGCACGAAGTTGGCTGCTGCGGTACAACTGAGATACTATTCTATGTGCCTCATATTTGATTATGTGTACATGATACCAAAATCATTGTAGTGTTCAGTTTGTTTCCCATCTTCACTTGTTGGATAGAGGGTAGGAGAGATTATCTAGTGGGTCTGAACACCATGACATGGTGTGCCTGCAGGACCTATTAAAAGCAAACATGTTTTTATTTGTATGCGGATTGACTTGAATTTTAGGATAATGAAAATAACAAATTTTGATTAACCTAATTTTTAAGATAATAAAAATATGACTTTCCGAACATGTTTGTGTTTGTTTCCCATGTAGTTCGGTTGACAAAAATGTATGACGAGTTTACTTTTTATAGGTTGGGCATACCATGTTATCGTGTTTATACCATGTTATCATGATGTGGTGTTCCGGGCATTTTTGATAATTTCTTGATGTATATATATATAGAGAGAGAGAGAGAGGGGTTTGTTTTTCCTGACAAGGCTTTGTTTCAAAGTTAGTGCAATTACGAAGGCTTTTTTCAACTTAATATAGTAACTTCATTAAAAGCTCTATCTGTAATAGCGCTTTGATATGAGTTGTTGAATTAAGTTAAAAGGAATTCTTAAGATTGCATTAACTTGAAAATAGGGTTTTGTCAAAGAAACAATCGGAGAGTGTGGTCTTTGTTGGCATGTGAGAAGTCCTTGTCTTGAAATTGGGGTTGGGTTCATTAGTACTGTACATATTCGTAATGGAGTTCGATGTACTGTTTTAGATTTTATCATTATAAATATTATAAATTTATAAAAATAAATATTTATTTGTTTATTATGATGTATAGACATTATCTATATTGAGTATGGTTCAATGCCAAACAATTTTAAAATATATGTACATGACAAATAAAATGGTGTTATTGGTCAGAAACATTATTTATAAATAAAGTTTTCAATAATTAATACTCTTATAGTCTTGTACAACTAAAGATGTTTAATTTTAAATAAAAAAGTTAATAATACTGTATACATATATATGGGGAGAGAGGGGGGGGCAATGAATGCATATATATGGAGAGAGAGAGAGAGGGGTAATAAATGATTTATATGCCACGTTGTATTTTGTAATGTCTCTGAAAAAGAGAGAGGACTGGAGAGGGCTGATACCACTACTTGTTGGCTTGAAGAAGTACCAAAGTGAAAGCAGTGTTAAAAGGAGTGTGCAACAACGGTATGGTTCTGTATAGAGGAACGCATGGCCGGATAATGCAATTGCTGAAAATTACCAGTCCAACTATAGGAAACTAACCGCAACGGAACTCAAGACACCTTTATACTTAGATACATGTTAAAACGGTACGTACCGGCCCATACGAAATATGGTATTAATAGTCATTGTTGGATTTATCGGTTGGGCTCCACACCTTGTTCGTTCTTGGGCCTGGTTGGCTCCCACTCTCGCCGAAGGTTGAGCCAAGCCGGGCTGGGTCAAATTCCAATACCTCATGCTCAACCTCAAGCTCCACCCACGGCCCTATTGGGGGCTTAAGCCTCGGGCCAGTTTGGTGGGCTAATGGACATGCTTAGCTCAAACCGTTGGGTGAGCCGGTTGGACTTTATAATTTCAGATGATTTCTTTTTTTAAATAATGGATTTAAAAAAATAGTAACTAGCCTCGCGCTATAGTTGTTTAAATTTAATCCTAGTAGTGGATTAACTTTTTTTGAGTATTCCAATTAGTGACAATTTAATACAAGGATCAATGAATTCTCCTGACTGCAATTCTCGACAACCTTAACCAACACCGATAGCTTAGCAGGGTTGAGTTTAACTTTGGGATGAAGCGAAAACTCGGACATGTTGGGTTTGCCTTTTAATGATAACTAGCAAGTATCCAGAGCATACAGGGCCAAGGTTCCTCGCCATACCTAAAGCAAAAAAAGAAAAGAAAGAAGTCTGGAATTCTTAAACTTGCCTTATAACATGGGGCGCCTTTTTGTTTGGCTGTTCGCCGTGCCAAGTGCATCATATCATTAAATAATATTTTCTTTTCCTTTGACTAATCAGCAGAAAAGAAAAAGGAATGACCTTGGCGTTGAGGGGAAAGAAAAAAAAACGCAAGACAGAAATGCGCTTCTAACCACACCCCACCCCCCACGACCAGCACACCAAAAAAATTGATCATAATACACAGAAAAAAGGGTAGGAAAAAGAGGGTAATAGGTTTGAGTTGGGGGCTAATTTTCCTTACACACTGTATTTTTTAAGATTATTTTTAATCTGGGTGCTAATTCAATTTAATTCAGCAATTCAGGTTAAGTGCCATTTGAATAAAACGCCTTTTTAAAAGGCCTTTTTAGGTTGTTTTCCAAATAAAGAGAATACCGGGATTTTAGGTTGTATTTCAAATAATGGGAATACGGAATGTAGAAAAATGACAACTAAAAACGCCATTAGAAATGGTTTTTTCTCCCAAGAAAAAACGTCATTTGAAATAGCGTTTTTTCCTGAGAAAAAATGCCATTCAAAATGGCGTTTATATTAGGAAATTTTTTTACCCCCCTTCCTGTGAAGCAATTAAACTTAAACTCGCATAACTTTTAAACTGAGAAACCGATTGATGTGTCGTCAACTCACACACGTTACTCGTGTCACACTGGTGCCTCTCGTAAAGTTTCACACTCCCCGGATCCTTCCCCCCCCCCTTTCAGTACCCTAACGGTCGAGTTAGCCTACTTTCGATAACCTAAGTTTCGAAATTCGAAAAGTTTGCATAACTTTCAAACCGGAAAATCGATTGACGTGCCGTTAACTCACATACGTCACTCGTGTCACATTGGTGCCTCCTGTAAAGTTTCACACTCCCTGGACCCTTCCTCCCCATTTCGGTACCCAAGCGGTCGAGTTGGCCTACTTTCAATAACCTAAATTTTAAACTTCGAAAACTTTGCATAACTTCCAAACCGAGAAACCGATTGACGTGCCGTCAACTCCCACACGTCACTCGTGTCACACTGGTGCCTCCTGTAAAGTTTCACACTCCTTGGACCCTTCCTTCCTATTTCGGTACCCCAACGGCCGAGTTGGCCTACTTTCGATAACCTAAGTTTTGAAATTTGAAAATTTTGCATAAATTTCAAACTGAGAAACCGAATAATGTGTCGTCAACTCCCACACGTCACTTGTGTCACACTTGTGCCTCCCGTAAAGTTACACACTCCCTGGACCCTTCCTTCCCATTTCAGTACCCCAACGGTCGAGTTGGCCTACTTTTGATAGTTTAAGTTTTGAAATTCTAAAACTTTGCAAAACTTCCAAACTAGGAAACCGATTGACGTGCCGTCAACTCCCACACGTCACTTGTGTCACGCCGGCATCTCTCGTAAAGTTTCACACTCTCCGGACCCTTCCTCCTCATTTTGGTACCCCAACTGCCGAGTTGGCCTACTTTCAATAACCTAAGTTTTGAAATTCGCAAACTTTGCATAACTTCCAAATCGAGAAACCGATTGACATGTTGTCAACTCCCACATGTCACTCATGTCACACCGGTGCCTCTCGTAAAGTTCACACTCTCCAGACCCTTCCTCCCCATTTCAGTACCCCAACGGCCGAGTTGGCCTGCTTTCGATAACCTAAGTTTCGAAATTCGAAAACTTTGCATAACTTTCAAACCGGAAAACCGATTGACGTGCCGTCAACTCCCACACGTCACTTGTGTCACACTTGTGTCTCTCGTAAAGTTTCACACTCCCTGGACTCTTCCTTCCAATTTCGGTACCCTAACGGCCGAGTTGGCTTACTTTCGATAACTTAAGTTTCGAAATTCTAAACTTTGCATAAATTCCAAACCGAAAAACTGATTGACGTGCCGTCAACTCCCACACGTCACTTGTGTCACACTGGTGTCTCCCGTAAAGTTTCACACTCCCCGGACCTTTCCTCCCCATTTTGGTACCCTAACGGACGATTTGGTCTACTTTCAATAACCTAAGTTTCAAAATTCGCAAACTTTACATAACTTCCAAATCGAGAAACCAATTGATATGCTGTCAACTCTCACACGTCACTCGTATCACAACAGTGCCTATCATAAAGTTTCACACTTCATGAATCCTTCCTCCCCATTTTGGTACCCCAACGGCCGAGTTGGCCTACTTCCGATAGCCTAAGTTTCAAAATTCAAAAATTTTGCATAACTTCCAAACTAAAAAATCGATTGACGTGCCGTCTACTCCCATAGTCACTCGTGTCACACTGGTGCCTCCTGTAAAGTTTCACACTCCCTAGACCCTTCCTCCCCATTTCGGTACCCCAACGGCTGAGTTGGCCTACTTCCGATAACCTAAGTTTCAAAATTTGAAAACTTTGCATAACTTTCAAACCGAAAAATCGATTGATGTGCCGTTAACTTCCACACGTCACTCGTGTCACACCGGTGTCTCCTGTAAAATTTCACACTCCTCGGACCCTTCCTCCCTATTTCGGTAGCCCAATAGTCAAGTTGGCCTACTTCCGATAACCTAAGTTTCGAAATTTAAAAACTTTGCATAACTTTCAAATCGGGAAACCGATTGATGTGCTGTCAACTCCCACATGTTACTCGTGTCACACTAGTGCCTTCCGTAAAGTTTCATTTCCCGGACCCATCCTTCCCATTTTAGTACCCCGACGGCCAAGTTGAATAACATGAAATAAAAAATGACAAATATGACGAAAACTAAACTCACACAGATATTACATGAAAACATAATAACTTATTTTACATCATACTAAATTAAAACCAAAACAAGCTTTAGGGACCATGTTCATAACAATATAGTGGTTTGCCAGCAATGCTAAGGCTACTAGGCAGATAGTTAATAAAGTCATCGTGACCTTCTTCTTCTGAGAAATCTAAAACTAGTAATGAATATTCAGCAATTTCTATTGATCGTTGTGTTAAATCAACACATTCTTTCTTCGCATGATATGTAAAATGAAATCTGTCCAACCTTCATTGTATTTGATCAATCTCGCGTTTTAGTGCTTTCATGACCTTTATGTAAGATGACCTACAGAACAACTTAGCTGAACGGGCCTTTGGGACACGTGGGCCATGCTATCGGCAATACATCTCTTGTTCACACCGTTTATCAAATAAGTCCCTCCACGACAAACTTATGCATTGGTCATCGATCACCCCGTAAGATGGACGTAAGGATGCATTGCCAATGAAGATGTGGCTAACTGGACCCATCGTATCATGCATTAGGATAGGTTTGTTAAGAAAGCAACGCTTTCGCCCATACCATCTATTCCAACTGGATTCGTGTATGTACGCACCATATAGATGGCTGAGGATTGGTTTTCATCCATGTCGTCTCATGGAACCGAACGACTAGACGATGCCCTAAATAATCCTTTTTGATTTGACATATTTGAAAGTATGATTTAGCAATTTTTCACGTAATTACACGATATATATATAAGCAATACGGTACAATGCATGAGTAAATAGTTCACGTGAATTAATTGGATTGCAGGATAAGCCTTTTGTGTAGGCTTCACGTGAAGACTCAAGAACAAGCCAGACTTTACCATTGACATGACGACTAAGAAGAAAGGCTAACATACCAGATGAACCATACTTTATTTATGCTGCAACAATATATTTTTACAAAAACACATAATATGAAATTACTTTGAAACAAGTTTCCACAACAAACCTTACAGTGTACAAAAAAAAAAAAAAAGTACCCTAACTACTATACATGACCTCCCGTACCACATTGGGGTGGCCTCCTATCTCTCCTCAGCCTACGGCTCTTGTAGACAAATGTGATCTGACATAGTCTCTGTGGCTCTGGCTGTGGCTCTGCCTGTGTGATTTGCGAAGCCTCTTGAGATGGCCCATCTGTGTATGATGGTAGATATAGAGATGCATACGGGGACGACATGAGAGGTGAAACACGACCCTCTGTATGCATGAAAGGCATCTCTATATGGTGCCTTGATGCTAATAATGGGTCGACACATGCGTTAAAATCCTCGTCATTGCCTAGTGCTAAGTACCTAGATCCCTGGTCATACGCAACATGGGAGATAAAGTGGCGGGGCCGGTGCAACGTGGTCTTACCTCAGAACTAGTCGCACGTGATAAAGAGGGTACATCTCGTGACTCACTATGATATGTGTATGCTGGTATTATCGGAGTCACATGTGATGAGTATGGTCCGATAGCACCAAAAGACTGTGGCATCTGATGTGACGATGATCCTAGGGGGTGTGGCTACACGGGAGGGGGAACAGCTGGACTTGCTAATTGTGTAATCCGTTATTGCTCTCGTAATACATAAAGTGTCGTGGTACACAGGTCCCATGCCCTATACGTATCCTGCAATGCCTCTATCAAGCCATATGCAAAAATAGCACGATCTACAAGATAATATATGGACGTGATATGACGAGTCTGCAAAATGAAGGGATGTATTTATGACTATTTGATGTTAAGAATTCACAGTGAAATAAAATAAATTTTAAGGCCGTGTACTAACCGCAATCTCTACAGTAGAGCCCACCTCCAGGTATCCAGTAGCAGGGCGGTGAGCTGGATTGTCCACGAGTGGGAGTGTAATACTACGGTACCACACCATATATGGATTGTCATATCGCATAACTGCAGCCTCAGGAACCTTAACTATTAGATGCTCACGCCTCTGCTCCTGTAGCTTTATGTACTCTCCGTGTCTACCAGTCCAATCAGTCTGGCCTCTCCCTCACATGTCGATAGCATGTAACCTGATAAAGGTAAAAAACTTCTCAAGTACATCCTGTCTGAACCTAAATTGCTGGTAGATAAGATCTAGTAGATGCAACTCAATGACCTCAAAGCATAGTAAAGGGGACCGAGTCAACCATACATCACTCGCTGCCCAGCAATAAGCAAGGAGTGTAGGAATTGTATTATTGTACGACAGCCAGATGAACTGCATGCATTTATATTGACATTACCAATTTTTTGAGCAATGATAGTACAATTAAATAATATGAAATACTAATGAAAAATATTGTATACATACCTCGTCAGGTCTCAATCGGTCTAGCTGGTCTTGGTAAACGCGGACCACATGGGTGGAAGTACTATCTGTACTATATTTACATCTCCACCTAACATAAATGTTAAGTATAATATGAAAATTATTAGTAACGCATATATATTTGTAGGTAAGAATCATAAGTAAGTCGTTCATACCTGGCTCCCCATGGTCCGGTAGGGAACTGCACCCCTAATGGCTGCCGGGGACCAGTAGTGTCATCCATGTGAGGCGGGGCCATGTGTGGAAAGTGCTCGCAAGCTCATATCTGTACAAAATGGGTGACACTCGCATAATAAATAACTCATAATAAAAAATATAACTTGTCAAAAATATGAATTAATATAAAGCACTATCAAGTATACCAAAGTAAATACTTGTAACAATACTAGTGCCCTCACAATTTGCCTCGCGCCGGACTTCACCGCCTGACGCATGGCCCTGTAAAGCATGGCCAGGACTGCACTGCCCCAACTATATCTCCCTGCTTGGGTGAAGTGGTCTAAAAAAATAAGATATGACACTCGGACGTCGGTCTGAGAGTAATCTGTAACCAGTACCCCTCCAAGCAGGCACATAATATAGGCACGTGTGTGCCGTGGGACTGTAACCTCATCAGCATCCTCTAGAAGCGACTGAAATGTCTCACGGAGCCATGAAATCCTAAGGCGGCCCCTATTCAAATGTTGTATGGCTGGGGCAACCCCTAATAACTGTGCACAAAGCTGCCGACACTCCAAAATTGTAGTAGGCACCACTCGCCGTATGATGGGGTCCTCGTTGATAAGTAGTCCTAATAGTACGGCAACATCTTGTAACGTGATGATGGTCTTCTCAATAGGTAGATGGAACGTTTGTGTCTCCTCCTGCCAACTCTCAACCAAGGTAGTGATCAAGTGGTGGTCCAAACGGATAGGACCAAATCGGTATACACTATAAAATCCTGCTTGTAATATGTAATGTAGGACACAGGGTGTAATTCTATATCATACAGATGTGCACCACCATATCTACACTGGGGAGCCTCTGTACCCTGTGTGAAAAATGTAGTGTATATCAAAGTCACATACATGAACAAAAAAATAAATGCATGCAAATAGAAAAGTTAACTTATGCATACCCTATGCTCCCATATGTAAGTGGATCGATGATGGTCTAGTAACCTCAGCACCGAGGCATCGGCGGGCCCTGGCAAAGCTATATCTACAGTCCCTGCATTGTGACACATATTAGTACATGTATACAATAATATGACTGTCCATAATAAAGAAAAGCAATAATACAAAATATTTGTAAATGTATGAGTATTCAAGCGTAGTCTATCTATAAATAAGAGTCAGTGGGAGGACCATTAGTTCATGAAAATTTTAAACTTGACGAGACAATGACAAACAGAGGACCCTATAGTTTGGCAAGTCGCCAACACCCTCACGTGTGCTTGTTGCCTCCATTCGGCGACCAATACTGGAGTGAAAGGTACTCGAGCCCTAAAGACCATTATGTTAGTTTACGACAAGAGTGGGTGGTTAGGGTTGAGGAACAAAGGCGACTATTCACAGATCTGCAGAACTTGGGGGCCAATATCCCTCGACGCAAGTCTCAAACAGTGCGGAGGTAGAACATGGAGGAGTACGAAGAAGTAGTAGTAAGGATAAAAAGAGAGAATAATAGAATGCTTAGCGGTGATACCGATACTTCATGCTCAAACTTGCCACTGAGATGGCAGAGGCAAGCAAGAGACAACTTACAATTGAAGAACGCACCAAGACTCTAAATAATGAAAAGTACCTATCGAACTACAAGATGTTAGATGAGGATTGAGAGTTTATTTGGCCATTGCAACCTTATTGACCATGCCCTTGTTCTTGTTTTGTATGTTTACTTAGTAAGTAATTTGTCTATCTACTACGACCATAGTAGTTGCACGTGTAAGCTATTTCCATTTGCAACGATGAATTTAGTAATGAGAACTTGTTAGTCATAGTATTATCACTCATTGTATTGAACTACAATACGAAGTACATGAATGCACTTGAAAATATAGGCAATTGCTTACATGGTTACAAAGAAACTGACATTTACGAAGTACAACTACAAACATATCCACATTTAAACATTCTCTTCGTCAGACATCTCGATGTTTGATTGATATTTATGTTCATTACTGGCTTGCATATATATTTTCCATTCACCCATAAATCCATCTTCCTTCTTCTCATTTGCGGACTGAATAAATGACCATCATTAATGACGCTGTGTCATTCGATTTACTTCTTCACGAAAACGGTGTAACACCATTTGTAACAACTGAGTATTAATCGGCATATTCATGGCTCTATGACGGGGGATTGGAATATTCACACTTTGACAAACTTCTACCAACACTTCGGCCTCCTTAATACGATATTGGTACTTATCGTATATTATGTTGACAGTGTTACATGAGTAGCGTTGATTAGGGTCCAAAGGATACTCCCACTCGTTATACCCAACCCAATGCCAACCCGTTGCCTAAAAAATATCACTCACTGTGTAATTCATATTTGAGTTGTATAATTGTGACCCACTTTTTATATAGGGGCGGGTGATATAATTGTTACATATGAACCACGTCATCTTATGAGTGAGAAACTACTTTCATTTAGACTTCCCCTTCGATGCCAATTGGTAGTACCATTCACACTCTACGTTAAAGGCTGTGAATGATATCACTACTCTCTGCAAGCCATGTGAAGGATGTAACTAAAGACTGTGAAGTATGTATATGCTAATGAATAAAGGCTGTGAAGGGTGTGACTACCCTACACAAGGTGCATGCTTTTGACCAAAGGGTGTGAAGGCTGACAAAAGTTTATGAACTCTGTAGACCATGTGAATGATATTACTAAAAGCTATGAAGTATGTGAAAGTTGATGAATAAAAGCTGTGAAGGGTGTGAGTACCCTACGTAGGGTTTAGGTTTTTCACATAAACCTGTGAAGGCTAATGAAAGTCTGTGAAAGATGTGACAACT